>VTGD01000074.1:0-420142 GCA_013406985.1 Calonectria crousiana
CGACCTACAGCCGGCCCGATCAACCGACTGTAAGACGGACTTGCCGCCGCTGACCCTACCAACCTAACGGTAGGACCTGGCGTTCCAAGCAACGGACCTGCCGTTGTTCCTAGCCGCCAGACCTACTGTAGATACGACCCCTATAACGACGACTTCATCTAACTAGGAAGCATCTTAACCTCTGATCTAAGACCTAAGAGCTAGGCTTGTTCAATCAGGCTGCTATTAGCTCGAGGGCATTATCGTTAAATGAGAAGGAGGCTCTATGTGTGACCTAGTTGCTATTGTGAATAGCTGTTGTAACCGCTGTTGCAAGCTGCTGTTGTGATTACTATCACAGCTGCTGCCGCAAGCTATTGTGACCACCGTCACAGCTGCTTACCTAGCTGTTGCAACCGCTGTTACGAATAGCAATTACGACGGCCATCGCAGCTGTTGTTCCTGTTGCTGTTGCAAGCAACTATTACAACTACCGTTGGAAGCAGCTGACCTAGCTACCGCAACCGCTGTTGCAAACAGCTAATATAACGACCGCCACAGCTGCTGTTACAAGCAGCTGTTGCAACCGCTGTTACGAATAGCGATTACGACGATCGTCGCAGCAGCCGTTCCTGCTGCTGTTGCAAGCAGCTATTGAGATGACTGTTGCAACCACTGTTGCAAGTAGTAGTTGAAAGCTACTGTTGGAAGCTGCTGTTGGAAGCCTCTGACCTAGCTGCTGCAATCGCTGTTGCAGCTGCTGTTATCAATAGCTATTACGTTGGAATAGGAAGGGATTTGCCCTAGGCTAGGGGACCTAGGAAGGAAAGGTAACTGGGACAGTCACCAATTTTATTGTATTTAGGGGCACTTGTTATACGGCCGAAATTGGCGTATTTGGATGAACAGGCTAGTGGCCGCCGCAGGCCGCCGCAGGCCGCCGCTAGCAGCCGCCGGCTGTGACTAACAGCCTTAGGCCACCGCCACAGGCCGCTACGAGCCGCTGTAAGCGATCCTTACAGGGGCTAATTTGACCTATAAAGGGCTGCTTTCAGCAGCCTTAGATAATAAAATAACAACACACATACAGCTCATAAAAAACGATAACAAGGTTAATTGTGCCCTAAAGCTATTTTTAATTAGGAAGAAGAAAAATACTAGATTAGTAACTTTTTAATTGGGTAATAAGAAGTTACTTACTTTTATTAATGCAATTAATGCTGCTGGTTAAGTAATTTCTTCTTTTCTAATCCTTATAGTAAAGGTCCTTTTAGAGGAATATATTATGGCTGATATTAATAAATGTGTTGTATTAACTACAATAATAACCGGCTTTAATAACAATCAGCAGGTATATTAGTAGTTATATTACTTTGATAATTATTCCTTCTCATTAAGTAATAACTTTAAAGGCCTCATTATTAAGGATTGGTTTAGCTATAATCCTATTATTAGTAGAGAAAACTGGAATATGAAGGTAATAAATACAGTAGCCCAGAAGCTAAGAAAGGAAAAGCTAATCTATTAAATACTTCTAATGAATAGTTTTGCTGTTTATAAAGACCCTGACTTTATCTAGTATTATTATGCCTTTGATATTATTCCATTTTGCCTTCCTTCTTATACTAGTTATTTACTTTAACCTCTTAATATTAGTATTTATTAATATTTAAAGGCAGAATAATATTCTATCCTTGCTGACTTTACTTAAGCCGGTAGTATATAGATATCTCGATATGACTTCCTTAACTAATGGAACCAGCTTTTTGAGGCAGCCTTCAAAGCATATTATATATATATTGGCTTTGAGAAGAGCAGAATAATGCCCTTTAATCCAAATATTGTCTTAGAGCCTCTGCGGCAGGTAGCTTAAGAGATGGAGGAGTCGTTGTTCCCTTAATTACTGTAAAAGCTAGTAATACTAAGGAAGATAAAATGATCACTTGATTAGGCTATTAAGGAAGGCCAATTTGAGGTTCTTAGTGAGCCTATTTGAGAGCTTGTTTATGATGCTAGAGTATGTCTTGATACTGCTATTCTTATGTAGTCAGCATATAAAAGAATAATTAAAGCATAGTAGGAGCAAATAAAAATAGAGGTATGCTGTATATGCATATGTTTGTCACAGGCTGAAGCCTGAAGTGGGGATACGGCTGTGCCGTATCCATCAAGGTTGACGGAGAGTGAAACCCTTCTCTAGCTACCAGGGTAGCTAGAGCCCATCAAGGTTGTGGAAGCCTAGATATAAAGCCAGAAGGGCAGCCCTTCTGGCTCCCTTTTCTTCTTTTCTCTCTAGCTTTAGATAGACTAATACAGAGCACCCTTCAGGTTGAACAAACCCAGGACCAGCCCTTCACAATGTTGCTGTATTTAGGTTGATGATGGGGCATATATAGTGGCAGAGCTATGCTAGAAGGTAAGTGATAGAGGTCATTATGACTGGAGTAGGGAGTTTAAGAAGTAAAAGAGAGACCAAAATAAGCTCTTCTAGTAAATACGGCATGATGAGCAGGCTACCACATTAGTAGCCGGCCCGAGTCAACCCTGCTTGCAAGGCTGGATTAGTATATAGGAGCAAATAGCATGAATAGCTATGGAAGAGACCAGTCAGAGGAAAACCTGTGAGAGGGCAACTATTAAGGAGGATATTAAAGTTATATAGAGTTTTAGGATAGAGTAGATTGAAGCTAATGATAAGAAATGGTCTTATTTATTATTAATACGGCCTGAATTGCTCCTTTAATATATCTCTAAAGTAATATAGTAGTAAGTAGCTCTAGCTTAATATTTAACTTCACCTAATAAAGTTGATAGTAATCCTTATAATTATATATCAATAACCTTATCTATTAGATTATATTCTTTATCTGCTAAGAACAACTATAATAGCTTTAATATTAATATCTAGTTAATAACCAAGGTGCCACGGTTATATTAAGGTCGCCTTCTGTTATGACCCATGCCCAACCAAGGCGGTCACAACGGGCAGAATACCCACGTAGTACACTTAATCATGAGATAATCCCGTTGGATGTTTGCCTACCCTATAGTCCACTCTAGCCAATCAAGAAGAGTTAAATGGATCTTATTTAACTTCTCCGAATATTACTATCAAATAATATTAAATTAATATTATTTGATATTTATAATTATAGAGCTATATAATTAAAAGTATATAAATAGATTAAGTTATACTATAAGAAATAGTCTTAATTAGCTTTTAATATAACTTAATTATATTAATTACTAATTAATATATTACTAAATATAATATCTCTTTATAAATAAGTAATTTATTATTTAATACTACTATATGCACTCTAATCTTTCTGCTAATATAAATCCTACCTTCTAATTAGTTTATTTCTTAGAAAATCGACTAGATTATTATATATTAAAAGCTCTTGTTCAGTGGATTACTTATATTAACTGTCACATTTTAGGTCTATCATATTTCATCTCAACGCCACGAAACGCCGGATAGCAAGAAGCCGGACCTAACAGTAAGAGATCAGTAGCATCATCATCGGCACAGTCATTTCCGAAGATAACAGTCACTAACAGTCACTACTGAATTCATCCATAAAAGCCTGACCTACGGTCAGTTAGATAGAAGAAATCAAGCTCTTCCATGACATTCATTTTTCCCCCTCATCTTGTGATATTAACCACTTAGTAATACATTGCAATAGCACTAGCCACTTCTTTCTCTTCCTCCTCTAGATCCTCTAAGGCTACTAGAAAAGCTAAGGTCAAGATAAAGGTAAATTCTAAGCCTACTAACTCTAATAGAGATAAGGATATAGATAAGAAGATAAAAGAAAATAATAATAATAATTATAATAAATAAATAGTAGAATTAAAAAAGGAAAATAATTAATTCTTAATTAATTTTTAATTATTTATAATCTAAATTAATATTCTTAAAAAGTATTTAAATAAATAAAATATAATTTAATAATTATAGGATATTATTAATATCTTAGGGTAAAAGTAAATTAAATTTATTAAAAAATATAAATAGTATATTAAAGAACTTAAAAACTTCTTTATTAAAACTAAAGATCTAGAAGAAGTTATTAAATTAAAAGAACTCCTAGCTTAAAAAGAAGATATAAATAACCTTTAAGAATAATTTACTTTACTTTAAAATTACTATTTAATATATCTATTTACCTTTAAAAATAATAAATATCTTAAGGTATAATATATAATAAAAAGACTAGAAGAAAAATCCCTTTAATTCCTAGAAAAATAGTTAAGGGACTTTATTCTTAATTCATAGGATAAAATAAAGGTATATATTAAATATCTTTTTTCTTTTTTTAATATATTCTTAAAAGAGCTTATAGCTTATTATAGAACTATTAATAAATACTAAATAATTCTTTAAAAACTTAATAAATTATAATAAAAAGGATTATATAATAATTTTCTTACTAATTTTAATTTTTATATATCTAAGCTTAATTAGACTAAAGAAACTATAATAAATAAGTTCTATAAAAGACTTAAAGAATTAGTTTAAGATAAGATATTTAGACTTCTTAAGTGTTACAGGCTGGAGCCTAGTTAGAGATTAGGGCTATGCCTTATCTGGAACCTGGATAGCAATACCTTAATAGCAAGAACCTAAGGTATATAAAGAAGAAGGTAGCCCTCCAGGCTACTCTTCTCTTCTTTCCTCCTTAGCTTTAAATAGACTAATATAAGGCACCAGTGTAAAGGGCTGGTCCTGGGTTTGTTCAACCTGAAGGGTGCTCTGTATTAGTTTATCTAAAGCTAAGGAGAAAGGAAAGGGAGGCAGCCTGGAGGGCTGCCGAGCTTGCTTTATAACTAGCATCTCGCTTTGCTAGCGAGATGGCAATCACGTGTTTAAGTGGATACGGCATAGCCGTATCCCCCAACCAGGCCTCAGCCTATGACATTACCCCCCCTCTCTTCTAAGCGGCGGCTACGTCGCTTCCTTGTTGTATACTCACTACTAGGACCATCAGCTTCCATAATCGATCCGAATTTAGCCTCGTAGGCATCAAGAGCTTCTAGCTCCATCAAGAATTCTACTGGTTGCCAAGTAAGTTCTTTATAGCCATGCCATCGAACAAGAGCTTCTCGGATCTTGCCTCGTCCTTGTTGCTTCCACCTAGCACATAGGATTTCCTCGACTACCCACTCATCTTCGCCATCTACCTGTATTGGCGGGGGCTGGAAGTCATCCTGTTGCTGTCCCGGCAAGGGATCTTGCTGTGCTCTTCTCAAGAGGTCAACATGAAACCGTGGGTATATCGCACTAGGTACATCAACCTCTACCACGTGTGTGCCTATTACCTTTGTTACGGTGTATTGCTGATGTAGCCAATCTAGCTTCTTGCAAGGCCTTGGGGACTTATAGTTAGTTAGGTTAACCCAGACCTTATCTCCAACCTTGAACTTCTCTGCTGGCATTCGTTTCCTATTAGCTGCTTGCTCGTAGTGCTGTTGTGTTGTAGTCGCTGCAGCTTGTGCGAATTCTATAGCTTCCTGGATCTTCTACAGCAAGTGCCTAGCCCGGGTCTTGCTGCTACCCTGTGGTAATTCCGCTGCAACTTCCTTGACCTTGAAGGGCTCTATGTAATATCCATGCTCTAGGAAGAAGGGACTCATCCCTATCGCCAAGTTCTCGCGGTTATTTAGCGCTAATTGCACTACTAGAAGGTAACGACCCCAATCCTTTTGCAAATAGCAAACATATGCTTGTAGATATACTTGGATTTCCTGGTTTATTCGTTCTGGCCCTCCATCGGTCTGCAGGTGGTAACTTATGCTAAGTCGCTGTATAATACCAGCTAGCTTACAAAAGGCTCGCCAGAACTTGCTGGTCCAATTGCTTCCTCGGTCGCTTACAATAGACTAAGGCATCCCATGGAACCTATAGTGGCAGTCAAGAAACCATTATGCACAAGCTTCTACCTCCATGCTAAACATAACTTCAAGTATAATAGCTCGTGTAAGTCAATTAACTATTACCCACAGATATTGAGATTGATCATCGCCCGTTAGCGGCAAATCTGTAATAAAATCCATAGCTAGATCACTTCGTGGTCTTTCTGGAATCAATAGAGGCTTTAGTAGCCCTCTCTTCAGCTACCGCCAAATATAGCTTCTTCCGCATACGTGACAGTTAGCAATAAACCATCGGACTAGCTACAACAATCCTGGCCAAAAGAACCGCCTTGATACTAAGGCTATTGTACCATCACGGCCTGGGTGACCTCCAGTAGTAGCATCATGCTCCATCTGCACAATACAAGTACACAGTACCTCTACATCAATCTCGCTACCAGGTACCCATAACCGGTCCCGGAAGGTTAACCAACCTTCGGTATCCAAGGCACATTCTGAGATCTGAACCTTCAGACCCAGCTTGGGTGGCAGACTTCGCTCCTGCTGCCGTACGGCAGCATATACACTTATATAAGTCTTATCCACAGCAATAGCTTGGTTCCACAAATCTTGTAGCTCCGGATGATCAGGGAAAACTATCATCTGTGGTATCTCTACCCGGGCTACCCGAAGAATAACTTGCTCCGGCGTAGCTACTTTATCCTGTGGAATAGCTGATTGAGGGATCAACTGCAGGTAACGGCCCTGCTCCCTAGGGTCTTCGACCCCCTTGGGTATATCCTGCTCTCTACGGCTGAGCACATCCGGCGCTACCGCCTTGCTGCCAGGTCGATACTCAAGTTGGAACTCATACTCTGATAACTGTCCTGCCCAACGGCTCTATCGCTCAGTAAGGTACTAACATTTCATAAAGTATATCAGATTCTTATGATCCGTAATAATAGTGAATGGGCCGCAGCTATGCAGCTCTGCTCTCCAAGCATCTAGGCAACGTATGATCGCTAGCATTTCCTTGTCGTGGATCGGGTAGTTGTATTCTGCTGGGCTTAGCCGTTGTGAGTGAAAGGCAACTGGCCGACAGCAGCCTTGCTCGTCTTCTTGAGCTAGAATTCCTCCTAATGCATTACCTGAGCAATCAGCTTCGAGGAATGTTAGTCTATCCGGATCCCATTGTTGTAGTATAGGAGCTTCGCAAAATCTATGCTTAAGCTCCTGGAAGGCTGCTTCCTCACTAGGTCCCCATTTAAAGGCAACCCCTTTTCGAGTTAACCTCATCAGAGGGACTGATATCTTCGCAAAGTCTAGTATAAAGACCCGATAGTAATTTGCAAAGCCTAGAAAACTCTGCACACCTTTTACCGTCTGGGGTGCTTCCCACTCACGGATAGCTCGCTGCTTCTCTGGATCACAGGAAACTCCTTTCCCTGCCTGCACAATAAATCCTAGGTATTTGACCTCCTGGACTGCAAACTCGCACTTCTTTGGATCTAGATGTAGTCCAGCAGCAGCCAAGGCACGAAGTACTTTTCGTACCTTTGCTAGATAATCCTTCTTTGAGCTGCTGGAATAGATTAATATATCATCCAAGTAAGCTGTAGCAAAGTCATCCAGAAAGTCCCGTAATACCTTATTCATATACCTCTGGAATATAGCAGGTGCGCCGCTTAGGCCGAATGGGCATACCAGCCACTCGTATAGCCCAAACCGAGTCCGGAAGGCGGTCTTAGCCTCATGCCCTTTAGCCATTCGGACCTTATGGAAGGCAGCAACCACATCCAGCTTAGTAAACCACTTAGCCTTGGATAGGTTCCGCAGTGTCTCTGTGATCAGAGGAAGAGGATACCGGTCCCGCCGCGTAATAGTATTAAGCGCGCGGTAGTCGCAACAAAAGCGTAGTCCTCCTCCGGGCTTCCTAATAAACAATACCGGGGCACCGGCAGCTGAGCTGCTGGCTTGGATAAATCCCTTATCCAGCAGATCCCTAAGAGTCTTCCTGAGGACTAGCAATTCCTCCCTGGACATATTATATAGAGGTCCCCAAGGGAGCAGCAGTTCATCCCCGAACTTGTCTTGCTGTAAGTTGACCTCGTGGTCAACGCCTGGTCGGTGTGGCGGTAGTTTAGCTGCCTCTGTTGCTGAGAATAGCTCTCCAAATTCATCAAGCAATGCAGCCGGAACCCGTTTCCTTGGGTCTTCCTCAACCTTCCGTTGTAGGGCTTCTTCAATATCTTTTAGGCTGATAGATCGCACTAATAATGCTGCTAGACCACGTGTCCTACGCAAGCGGCGGCATTCAGCTGTAAAGGTCGCAGCTGTAACACAACGGGCTGCCCGTATCTGACGGACCCCTGGGGTTTCTTCTTCGCCAGCAAGCCGCAGCTTGATTCCAGCTACCCCATGGGTAATACACCCCTTTGCCACATCATAAATAATCTCATTTGCCTTTAACCAAGGCTTGCCTAGAAATAAATCGTCTTCTAGGCCTTTTACAGCATAGGCGTACAGCCTCTGCTCATAACCTCCTACTTCAAGGGTTAGTGCTACAACCCCAGAGGCATAGGTCTTTTCTTTGGACTTAGTAAAGCCACTGAGCTGTCGTGGCTTCTTCTCAACATACGGAAGGGCTAGCCGATCGGCTAGATCTTTACTCACAAGGGCAAAAGCATTACAGCCAGTGTCAACAAGGGCTTGAATAGATTGATTATTGACTCTTACTTCGACTAGAGCTGATCCACTAGTCATTATAGGCTTTTGCTTTGCCCACCCTTGGAGATCTTCCCTAGATGGCTCTAATACCCGACTTTGTATTAGAGCTCCTTGTTTTCCGAGTTTTCATCCTCACTAGCAGACAGGTCTAACTCCGCAGAGTTAGTACTACCGGCCTGCTTAGTTTTCTTTATTCAAGATCATCGGACTATAGGTTAGCAAAGCGGGCAAGAGGCCTTTAGGTGATCAAGGCTCCCGCAGCTAAAACAACATCATATATCCCGGTCTTAACTACCAGTAGGCAATACCTTGTCGGCTACCTTGCCCATTATTAGCGTATTACCTTCATAATCCTTAGTTACCCTTGGAGCTGGGGTACCATAATCTTGCTTCCGGCTAGCAATAGGTTCCCTTTTACCTGGCTTCCCGAGTTTCTCTAGCTTCTAAGCTATATCCTATACTCAAGCTAGCTAACCTACATAGTCTTGTAGTAGGTCTACCATAACCAAGCTATGCTGCAACTGTGAGTTCAGTGCACCTTCCAAGAAGGTGATCTTGGCTTGGTCAGCCCACTGGGAACCTCCTACATCTGCCATCATCTGCTCAAACTTAGGCAGGAAGCTTGCAAGAGAGGTATTCTCGCCTTGTCGGAGGGTTCGTAAGGATGCTGCTGCGCGTGCCTGCAAATTAGCATCCTTATATATACGATCCAAATAACCCATAAAGTCTACAGGATTATAACAACCTCCAGGTCCTCCAGCAGCATAGAAAGTGGCCACTACCTTCTGGGGTCCTGCTACTAAACATAAGTTGACTAAGTACCAGAGCTCTCTATTTGATGTATAGAGGTAGGCATCTAGCTCTAATTTGTCTCTCATTTGCTATGACCATATCGGGTACTCACGACGGTCACCAGAAAACTTCGGTGGATTCAGAAGCGGCTTCCGCTTCAAGGGCTGTCGAGGGATATCAGTGTCCAGCCTAATTGAACCCAATAATTCCGCCTTGACTGGGGCCCTCGGGCTCTCCTTAGGGCGTTCCTGTGGCGGCATCGATCTTTCTCCTGTACTACCCTGTTGGGCTCTTAACTGCGCAATCTGCTCCTGGATTGGGGCCAGAGCCACACTCAATCCCTGCTGTATGAGCTGCGCTAGCCACTGTTGGGTTGCCTCATCCGACGCCGAGCTGCTAGATCCTTGATCTGCCATTGTGCCTGCGAACGTCTTGACCGATAGTTTGCGTAGAAGTTGTTTGAGCTTTAGATATGTAAAGGGCTGGTCCTGGGTTTGTTCAACCTGAAGGGTGCTCTGTATTAGTTTATCTAAAGCTAAGGAGAAAGGAAAGGGAGGCAGCCTGGAGAGCTGCCGAGCTTGCTTTATAACTAGCATCTCGCTTTGCTAGCAAGATGGCAATCACGTGTTTAAGTGGATATGGCATAGCTGTATCCCCCAACCAGGCCTCAGCCTGTGACAACTAGTTTGTGTAAATAACTAACTATCCAGCCCTTTATATATCTAAAGCTTAACTACTAATAATATAAGGGCTATATAGGTATTATAAGGGCTATTTAGGTATTATAAGAGCTATTTAGATATTATAATAAGTTTATAAGAGTAATAGTAGTAGGGTACTCCTGTTTAGTATAAATAGTAGTTAATAGAGAAAATTGAATATATATAAGTATAAATCAATAAATTACAAAATATCCTATAATTATAACTAACCTAACCTTAATAGGTTCTTTTAAATCCAGAGTATTTTAAAGGTAATATAAAGAATTAGGATACTTGGGTATTAGCTATAAAGGCTAAGCTATAAGTAGATGCTGTAGTTATTAAAGATATTATTATATAATTTTACTTTGTATATAGTTCCCTTGGAATAAAGCTATAGTCTATAATCCTAGCTTTTATATAATAAGCAGAGAAATAAGAAAATAAGAATCCAATTAAACTCTTAGGTCACCTAAAACAACTTTTTAATAATTCGAAAAAGGCAGAAAAAGTAGGGTAATGCCTTTAAAACCTATAACAAGGTAATAGTACCCTAAGTAAGTACCTAGCTAAGTTTAAATAAACCTTATTTGAGGCAGAGGCTGATACTTGGTCTAATAATATAAAAATCTTAATTTTAAGAGGTAATTTAAATAAAGAAGTTAAATAATGACTAAGAGGATAATTAATCCTTTTAATAGAATATAATAAGTTTATCTAGGTCTTACTTATTCTTAGTAATTATTTCTAAGGATAATAAGGATAATAAGAATAATAAGGAAATAAAAGCTTTATAGATTAGGAAAAAATAACTATAATAGTAAGGATAGTACTATTAGCAAGCCCAGTAATATAGCAAAAATAGTAAGATAAAGGAAAATATATATACTATAGCTCCTTTAATTATTGGGTTTAGAAGTATAAGTACTAGCTAATATAAAGCTGATCTTCTTTAAATACCTTAGATAATAGAATTCCTATTTCTTGAGTAAGAATTCAAGCCCTAAGAGTTATTATACTATATACAAAGTTAACTATAAAGAGGATAAGCTATTCCTAGAGTTATGGGTTTAGAGATAATAAATAAGATAATAAGGATAAAGATAATAATAAAGATAAGGATGATTATAGGGATAAGTATAAGGATAAAGGTAGGTCCTAAAAAGGGGGGGTAATATTATAGGCTAGAGCCTGGTTAGAGATTAGGGCTATGTCTTATCTGGAACCTGGATAGTAATACCTTAATAGTAAGAACCTAAGGTATATAAAGAAGAAGATAGCCCTCTAGGCTACTCTTTTCTTCTTTTCTCCTTAGCTTTAGATAGACTAATACAAGGTACTAGTTTGTGTAAATAACTAACTATCTAGCTCTTTATATATCTAAAGCTTAACTACTAATAATATAAGGGCTATATAGGTATTATAAGGGCTATTTAGGTATTATAAGGGCTATTTAAGTATTATAATAAGTTTATAAGAGTAATAGTAATAGGGTACTCCTACCCAGTGCAAATAGCAGCTAATAGAGAAAATTAAATATATATAAGTATAAATTAATAAATTACAAAATACCCTATAATTATAACTAACTTAACCTTAATAAGTTCTTTTAAACCTAAAGTATTTTAAAGATAATATAAAGAATTAAAATACTTAGATATTAGCTATAAAGGCTAAGCTATAAATAAATAATATAACTATTAAAGATATTATTATATAATTTTATTTTATATATAATTCTCTTAGAATAAAGCTATAGTCTATAATCCTAGTTTTTATATAATAAGTAAAGAAACAAGAAAACAAGGATCTAATTAAACTCTTAGATTATTTAAAGTAATTTTTTAATAATCCAAAAAAGGCAAAAAAAGCAGGGTAATACCTTTAAAACCTATAATAAGGTAATAGTACCCTAAGTGAATACCTAGCTAAGTTTAAATAAACCTTATTTAAGGTAGAGGCTAATACTTAGCCTAATAATATAAAAATCTTAACTTTAAGAGGTAGTTTAAATAAAGAAGTTAAGTAATAACTAGGAAGACAATTAACCCTTCTAATAAAATATAATAAGTTTATCCGGGTCTTACTCTTAGCAATTATTTCTAAAAATAATAAGAATAATAAGAATAATAAGAAAATAAAAGCTCTATAGATTAGGAGAAAATAACTATAGTAGCAAGAATAGTACTATTAGCAAGCCCAATAATACAGCAAAAATAGCAAGATAAAGAAAAATATATATATTATAGCTCCTTTAATTATTGGGTTTAGAAGTATAAGTACTAGCTAATACAAAGCTAATCTTCTTTAAATACCTTAAATAATAGAATTCCTATCTCTTAAATAAGAATCCAAGCCCCAAGAGTTATTATGCTATATATAAAGTTAACTATAAAGAGGATAAGCTATCCCCAGAGCTATGGGTTTAGAAATAATAAGTGGGATAATGAGGATAAAGATAATAATAAAGATGAGGATGATTATAGGGATGAGTATGAGGATAAAGGTAGGTTCTAAAAAGGGGGGGTAATATTATAGGCTGGAGCCTAGTTAGAGATTAGGGCTATATCTTATTTGGAACCTAGATAGTAATACCTTAATAGCAAGAACCTAAGGTATATAAAGAAGAAGGTAGCCCTTTAGGCTACTCTTCTCTTCTTTCCTTCTTAGCTTTAGATAGACTAATATAAGGCACTAGTTTATATAAATAACTAACTGTTTAGCCCTTTATATTAAGCTTTCTATAATCTTTATAGAATATATTATACTTACTATTTAATTTAATAATTAATAGTATAAAAGAAGATAGTAAAAGGATTAAGAAAAAAAAAACTAAATTATAAATATTAATATAAAATAATAAGAACCTAATAGAAATACCTTATATAGTATATATATAGGATTAATAGAAATTAGTATAATCTAGAAATATAATAAAAAAGATACTATCTATTATAATTATAATAAAAAAGGATATATTATTAAATACTATAAAGTACCTAAGAAAATATAATTTAAAGATATACTTAAAGATAAAATATTAAGTATAATAATTAAATAAACTAATAAGGTTATTATTATAGTATTATTAGAAAAATAGGAACTAAAATAATAATTTATATCTAAAGGAACCCTATAAAAATATACTAGATAAACCCTTACTATAATATAATATAGATTTCTAATAACCTAGTAAAAGATTAACTAATATATTAAAGATACCTAGGAAAACTATAAAGAAGGTATTTTATAGCTAAGAATAAATAGAATAGACTAAGCTTTTAAGCTAGAACTTAATATAAGTTATAAAGATATTAATAATAATAAAAATATAAAAGATTAGTAGAATACTAAAACTATTAATTAATATAGAAGCTTAAAATAGCTTAATTAAATTATAATATATAATTAATTACTTTAGGATATTTCTAATATAATATTAGATATTTATATTCTAGCTAATAAGTAAGCCTCTATAAGACCTAAACCTAATCTTCTTTAATTTAAATATAATAATTTATAACTTATAAAAAACTACCTTAAATACTCTAAATTAATATAATTTAATTATTTCTAAGATACTTATTTAGTATACCTAGAAGATAAAGAGCTAAACTACTATTATTTTATTAAATTAATTAATAAATCTATTAAATAAGCCTATAATACTATAAAAAATAGAGAATATAAGTTATCTAGATAATATAATAATAATAATAATATTACTTGCTTTAAACTAATTAAAGAAAATAAATTAGACTATAAAAGTCTATTATAATATTAATATTCTAATCTAAAATATAATATCTATAAACTAAATAAAGCTAAAAATTAGTATTAACTATTAGAATATATTCTAAAAAATATTAGATGCCCCCTGATTTACTAGAGTACTAGGAGTAGCTTAAGTAAATACTTATAAAATTATTAAAAAAACTTCTATAAAAGGCTTTATATATAATCTCTATAGGAAAATCCCTAGAATAACTAACATTAAAAATCCAGATTAAAGAAATATAGTATATTATAATAATAAATAGTAGAATATAATTTAATTATATTAATTTCTAAATAGTTAATAAGTTAAGACTACTATAAAAAATAAAATCTAATTCCTATACTATATATAATCTTAAAGGTATAGTATTTAAGTATAATAATAGTATAGTAAATAAAGAGCTTAATTATTTTAAAGTTTATATTTATAAAAAGAACTAAGGGATTAATTTTAATATTATAAATACTAGAGAGTATAATATTATCTTAGATTATTTATAGCTATATTAATATAATCCTAATATTAATTAGTATATTAGCTAGGTATAAATACTTAATAAGTATAATATAGCTAATAATATTTCTAATAATAAGAGATCTTAAATTGTTAATTCTAATTAAGTAAAAAGTATATATAATAATATAATAAATATATTATTATTATAGGTAAATTCCCGGGGTCAGGGATGATGCAGTTAAGGTCATAAATATAGCAGCTGCTGCTATATAGTCTGTTGCTTCGAATGATAATTGAATTGATCTATCTAACTAAGCTAAAGAGAGCCCCTTTCTTGGTGTTGTTGTACGTAGGTCACATGATGCCCTTGATCTCGCTTCCTGCCGCCTTTACACTAGGCACCTAGCCGGTGCCTCAGGCCTCGATGACTGTGATCCCTTTGTGGTGAATTCAACGTTCCAACACTGGAACTTCTTCTCTTTCGCACAAAGGGGTTGCAGTCATTTAAAATGAAATTCAGTATTCCTTCCTCCGTTGGTTGTGCAAATTCCCTTTCCTTTCCTCCTTCTCAATCTCTCGTGACCCATCCTTCCATCCGGATAGTCGCCTTGTTTGTATCGACGAACTATTCAAGTGCTCGGTTTGGTAATGCCTTTGTGAGTGCATTGGCAATGTTATCCTCTCCGTTGATCCATCTAACCTCGTGTAGCTCATGCTATTCATATGATTGCCGTAGGGCCATAATATCGATCATGAGCCTCTTTTCCTTTATTGTTCCCAGCTTGATAAGGCACTTATAGAGGGAGTATGAATCGGTATATACAATAGTTGGAATGTAGGGAAACTTTAGTTGGTTAGTTATTTGGTTGAGGGTGGTTGTAATTATATAGGCAATATTGGTTCCAGTAACCATGCTATATATCTCTAATGCTAGGATGCTGTAAGTAACTCTTTAGCATTTTATTGAGCTAAAGTGGATGATATTTCCCTTTATTATAAAGGTCCTATTAGTGAGTTATTTATTTGTAAGGATAATAATAAATCCTAATTACAATAATAGGTTGGTGTTATTTGCAAATAAGCTATTAATAAATATAAATAGCTTTGATATAGGTAGGGTAATTAAAATAAATATAAGTCCTTGGTTAATATTCTCCTTTTGCTATTTGAGTTAATAGTTTAATGCTTTAATATGGCTTATATTAGGCTCCTAGTATTATACAGCAACTAATAAATCAAAATATACCTCTAGTTAATAAATTAATACAATATATACACCTCTTACTTATTACTCAATATATTATTGCTTTATTATATTTAGATCTTTAGTATTAATTATTACTATCTTCTTGCCTTATTCCTTCTATTGGATAGTAATCTCATTTGTTTCCATTAGTATTATAATTACCCTATTAAAGGTAAGTAAATTATCCTTTATTAATCTCTCTTTTAGCTTAGCTTCAAAGAAGGCTTTAAGGAGTTCTTCTTCTTCCTTCTATAAGAACACCTTATTAGATATTCTAATTATATCATTAGTCTATATTCCAATCATACTAAATACTAGATTTCTATTTAAGGATATTAATAAACATAGGTCAAATATTAATAATATTATCTAGAGCTTTTTTCTATGATATTTATTATAGGTTACCTACTAATATATTCCAGCTTCTAGGATTCTATAGAGCAACATAATAACCTTTATAATCATGTCTAGGGAGTAGCAATATTCAATGCTCTTGGGCATATATGCTAAGATAGTTTAATTTAGCTTCATCTGCAATTGTATATATGTCTGTATGATATTATATAGCTATAGGAAGATACCTTTGTTCTTTAGCAATGGTATTAGGGCCAGGATGAGTTGCTGGCTATATCTCTGGATAGTTAGCAATTGTGTGAGGATTGCTTTTTTTTCTTTGTTAGTATATCCTTGTATTATAAGGCATGATTTCTTATATGGTTTATTCGTTATTTTTCCCTTAATCTTATTAATAATTTGTGATCTAAAGATGTGGATACTATTGTGGATGTTCTTATTGAAAGGGATAAATTTAAATACTCCTTGTTAGATTAGGCCTTTAATCTCTTTTATTATTGATTTTTTGAATAATTAGCCGGGGGTAGTAATAATCCTTTTTTTATGGAGCTTAATTATGAGTTCTAGATCGGCTTTTTCTTTTGTTAATATAAATGCTTTGCTGTGCTTAATCTTATATTTAAACTATTATGCAAAGTATATATCTTTAGGTATTATTAGGTTTTTGCGGGGTCAACCTCTTCCTCTTTTCTAAGTCATAGGAGTGGGGTTGGGTTTGATAGGGTTCTTCCTTGGTCGGCCTCTCTTATGCTTCTGTGTTGGTTCTAGGGCTGGGGTATGCGGAAGAGGTTCTTTTTGGGGTTGTCCTCTTCTTGGTCTTTGTATTAGTGGGGGTAAGATGGATATATTATCGGATTCTTCTGAGCTTGCTGCTTCTTGTGGTGATTTCTCTTCCTTCTTGTTCTAGGGGACCTGCTTTTTGTTGGGGTCTCTATAAAATAGTTTAATAATAGTTAATCAAAAGCTAATAGGTCCTTATTCTTCTTTGATTATATAGATTTTATTATTAATAGCAATAAGCATATGCGATCTAGTCCATCTTTCTTTTTCTTACTATACTTAAACTTATGATTGTAGTAGGAGGTTTAGAATGGCTAATATATTAGGACTATTTCTAGATGCTAGTGCTTTTTTAACTCAATACTCATTATGGATTTAACAGACTTTTTTAGTTGCTTTGTAGATAGCCTTAGCTTATTGAATCATTTCTGGTAATAGAGCTAATTCTTTGATTATCTGTGGATATAACCCGAAGACAAATAGCATGGGGATAAGCCCGTTGGGACTAATGGTATTATTTATGGCTTTAATTGCTACTTATAATACCTTATTATACTTTATCAATGGTTCTTTGATGTGGATAATCTTGTAGGCATGTTAAAGCGGTTTATAATACTATTTAATCTTGCTGATTATATTATGTACTTTTATGGGTACCTTATTAACTAAGATACCTATAATTTAAGTCTCTTAATAAAATTCTCTTAATATAAAGTTCTTTCTAGTATCTGTGATAATTTAGTTAGGTAGTCCTTAGTAGATATTAATCTAATATAGTTTAAGGGCTTTTTATATTGCCTTTATTGAGATATTAGGAAGAAATTGAGTAGTATTAAATGTGGTTATTAAGTTAATAAGGTAAAGTATTAGTTTATTCTCTAGGTATATAATATCTATAATAACCTAGTAATTAAAGTTATAATTATTATAGAGAGTAAATTTAAACCTTATTAGCTGTCCTATATAAAGCTAATAACATTTATAAACTTTAATAAGCTTCTTAATTACCTCTTTTTTAATAGGGTAGTCTGCTTGGGTTAATAGTTTATAAAGTTAGTTAATTAATAAATAATTGAATTGATAATATAGTTGTTATAGTTTACTATTAGTTAGATTGCTTTAGGCTAGTAATTTCTTGATCTTAAGTAGTATCCAAGGATGTCCCCATTTCTAAATAATAGGAACCCTAATGCTTCCTTGCTTAAGGTAGTTCCTGATATTATTAAAGAGGATGCTAAGATTATCTATATCTCGAAGGGATAGTAGGAAGAGTATATTAATAGGGATAATATAGAATAATATAATGCTAAAGGGCATTAGCATCTTTATTATTCCTATTAATTCGACTGGTATTCTGCTTCCGAAGATAATTAAAGTTTTTTTTATAGTCTTAGTATTTAGTTTGATAGAGGAATTAGTTATGTATTATAATATAATGAACTGGTTATGGCCTCCTGTAGAGAAGTTTACTACTCTAGTATCCGGGAGGATATTATGGAAGGTAGTTGAAGAATAATGCCCTTCTAGGGAGAATTGTGATACTGGCTCCTTTGGGGTTATTGATGCTTCCTTGCGGAAGGGATTATACTTTATTACTTGGTGGAATATAGCTTAGTCGGTGAGTCTAGTTGTGATTAGTGGGATATTATTTTTCTTGATTTTGCCTATGAAGAATATTTAGTAGATATTATTATTGCTCCCTTGATACTGCTTATTATCTCCTTAGTTGCTATCTTATCTTCTTATTAAGTAATTACTATAGGTATTTTTATTCCTATTGTGGAGATTTATATTTTTAAATTAGGCTAGGAAGGTATAATATGCTTTATTATTAAGGTAGCTTGCTTTGTACTTTATATATACCTCCTGCCTCTTCTTGTTGGTGTATTTATTTGACTAATATCCTGGCTTTTAGTATATATAGTACTTTTTCCTGGAGGATATTAACTATTAGCCTTACCTATAGTAGTTATCCTCGGGCTGGCGGCGATTCTGGTGAAATTGGCCTCTTTTTTGTCCTTAGTATTCTTGGTCGACCCAATATTATTCTCTTTTGCCTTTGGTTGGGATCTTGCTTAGTAATTCCTTTTTAATGAGTATTATTCCTATTATTGTCTTGAGTTATTAGTATACTCCTTTGTAAGTGGGGGCAGGATTAAAGATGTATGGCTTATATTCCCTAATGCTTTTATACGCCTGGATAATCTGGTTTTTAAGCCTTATATTGGGGTCTTTTACTTTAGGTAATGCTCCTTAGATCTTCTCTAGTATTTCTATTAGGGTTTCTAAGACCTTATTTCTTAGCTTGCTAGGGTTTTACTTGATTATATTATAGAGGGTGATTATTTGCTATTTGGCTAGGATCTTCTATTATATCTCTTTTAATTTAAATTACTTCCTTATTTTTATATATATCTTATTAAAGGAGAATATAGGGTTATGTTTATATATGTTTATGAGGTAGTAATTATATACTTGGTCTTTGAGTATAATTAAAAATATATTAGTATAATAGAGTTCTAAGATTTTTATTTTAGAATAAAGATTATAAAATACTTGTAGCTTAATATTTAATATATTGTATTTGCTATTACTATACTTTATATCCTCTATATATATCTTAGTAAGGTCTATAAGGTATCTTGTAATTAAGACTATGCCTGGGATAATTAAGGTATTATATAGTAGTATATTTATTTGTTGTTTGTACTAAGGGGTGTTCTTCTAAGGTGGTGTTTGAAACTGGAGTAGTTTTCTATTCTTAGGTTCTAGTTCTTCCTTTATAGATAATAAGTCTTTATCTTCTTGTATTCCATCTCTAGTAATCTCTCTAAAGAATCTCTTGTCCTTATAGAGTTTACTTAATAATAAGTAATTCTTATAGTATTTAATAATTTCTTCTAGGCTCTAATAGTGGAATTTATCTATCTTTATTATAATAATAATATTATTAATAATATTCTTTTAGTCCTTTTTAATATATACCCTATTATTAATAAGATAATTATGGAGTTATTTTTATCTTACTAGGATTATTTTTTCTAGGAATTCCTTTAGATTCTCTTTAAAGTATATTACTAAGTAATTATAGAGTTCTTATTCTTAGAGTTTCTTTACTTTATATAGTATTATAAAGTATATAATTACTATATTAATATTACTTATTTAGCATTCCTTATAATCCATTATATAATATAATCCCTATATTTTATAATTAATAAATACTTATAAATATAATAGGATTAGTAGTATCTTAAGATATTATTAATTAGTCTCCTTATATATTTTATATACGAACTCCTTATATTCCTTTTATTCCTTAGCTAGTATTTCTTCTTGGCCTTTATTTATTATTGTGGGGATTATTTCTAAAGTAGCAGTGCCTGGAAAGAAGTATCTTGGTCCTGGGCTTCTCTTTGGGTTATCGGCTTTCTTTTGGTCTTAATAGACATCCTCGTGGATATTAAAAGAGCTAGTCGAAAGGGTCTTCTGTATAACGGATATAGGGAAGTCATTATTACCTTGGCGGAGTTTCTTTTGGTAAAGTATCTTGGCGTCGGGTTGTAATGTTGTTCTGGTTAGCATGGAAAGCTTTTTATCTATCAAGGTAATCCTTAGCAGGAACTCGGCTCAATACCTCATCGGTCAATACCTTACTAATCTGCAATATCCTGTGGTTTGGGTAATTAGCCAACCACTAATTAGTGTGGGTAAATTCCCGGGGTTAGGGATTGTAAGGATCCGTGCATCCTTTTACATCAATTGACGATTAGGCCAAAAGATAAGTCTATAATCGCAATGCTTGCAATTACAGGCACGGATAACAGCTGCTAAGAGGGCTCTGTTAGCCTGTTCTGTTACAGGTCGTAACACGATGTCTCCTCTCCGTTGGGCTTGCCCTCAAGCCCAGTTGTGCCGACTGTGTGACCAATCACAGCCTGCCGCACACGTCAGCTGCCCTACCCCGACTAGCCAATAGGACCTAGTCTGAGCCGGCGTTGAATCCCTGTTCCAAAAGCGTGTTGGACCCGGGGATCGAACTGGTGACCCACAGTATGCGATTATCGTGTAAGGATCCGTGCATCCTTTTACATCAATTGACGATTAGGCCAAAAGATAAGTCTATAATCGCAATGCTTGCAATTACAGGCACGGATAACAGCTGCTAAGAGGGCTCTGTTAGCCTGTTCTGTTACAGGTCGTAACAGGGATGATGCAGTTAAGGTCATAAATATAGCAGCTGCTGCTGTATGGTCTATTGCTTCGAATGATAATTGAATTGATTTATCTAACTAAGCTAAAGAGAGCCCCTTTCTTGGTGTTATTGTACGTAGGTCACATGATGCCCTTGATCTTGCTTCCTGCCGCCTTTATACTAGGCACCTAGCCGGTGCCTCAGGCCTCGATGACTGTGATCCCTTTATAGTGAATTTAACGTTCTAATAATTATCTAAAGAAATATTATATAAATATAAGAATAATTAAAAGTAATAATAGTAATATAAAATTACCTATATATATATATAGTTTTAGAATCTTAATTTTAATCTTAAAAAAATAAAGGTAAAAGTAATAAAGAATTAATTATAGAATATACTATCTAAATATTATATTTATAAATAGTTATTTATAGAAGAATTAGAAACTAGATTACTAGAGTTTAGTTAATAGGATTATAAAATTATATTAAAAGATAAAACTAGAATCTAGTTTTATTCTATTTATAATCTTAACTAAGTATAATTAGAAATCTTAAAGAAATATATTAAAAATATACTTAAAAAAGAATATATTTATATCTTAAACTCTAAAACTAGATATTTTATTATATTTATACCTAAAAAGAATAGAAAACTATAATTTATAATTAATTATTAGTAACTTAATAAGAATACTATTAAGAATTAAACTTCTCTATTTCTAATTATAAAAATAAAGGATTAATTATATAATATAAACATTTTTATTATTTTAAACCTTAAAGAAACCTATAATCTTATTTATATTAAAAAAGGATATAAATAAAAAACCATATTTTATATAAAGTTTAAATTATTTAAATACCTTATTATATCTTTTAGTCTTATAAATATATCTATATCTTTTTAGTATATAATTAATTATATACTCTAGGAATACCTTAATAACTTTATTATCTACTACTTAAATAATATTCTTATCTTCTTAAAAAATAAAAAAGAATATTAGGAATATATCTATAAGGTCTTAAAAGCCCTCTAAAATAATAAGCTATATAGCCTAGAACTTAATTATCCTATTTATAATAAAGAATTCCTTATTATTATTAATACTTTTAAAGAATTCTAGTATTATCTATTAGGAGGAAAATATAAGATTATAGTATATATAGACTATAAGAATATCTTTTACTTTACTATTACCTAAAAGCTTAGTAGAAGATAATTCTATTATACTAAATATCTTTTTAAATTTAATTATTAAATTATTTATATTAAGGGAACTAAGAATAGCTAAGTTAATACTATTAGCTATTAACTAGATTACTATAAGAAAAAACCTTAAATAAAAGAATAACTATTTTAATAAAATCCTAATAGATCTTATAAGTAGATGCTAATTAGTAAAATAACTATTAAAACTAAGAAATTAATTACTATAATTAAAGTAGAAGGATATATTAAGAAAATCCCTATAGTAATAAAAGAACCTTTATAATAAGTAAAATAGGATAATTTACTAATAAAAAAGATTAAAGCCTATAACCTAGCTCTTTCTAATAAAGAGAAAACAGATTTATTTTAAATATCTAAGAATTTCTAAATAGATTTCTTATAAGAAATCTATATATATTTATTATATAAATATAAGAGAATTAATAAAATCCTAGAATAAATTAAATAGACCTTTTCCTTTAATAAGATAAAGAAAAAAGTTAAATAAGTATATAAGGAATATAGCTTCTATTAATACTTAAAAAAACTAAAGTATAAGCTTTATAGATTACTATAGCTATTTTTAGTTATATAATAATTATAGGACTTAATTATAATAAACTTTATTATTAATTTACTTTTTTTAGTAAATACTATTATAAAAGTATATTATAATAGTATTTTTATTATTATTAATTACTTTATAAAAGTAGTATATTATATTTCTTATAATAAAGTAATAAATAAGAATTAATTTATTTACTTTTTTTTTTAATATATTATTATAATATATAGATTACTAATAAAAATTATTTTTAATTAAGAATAATTCTTTATATTTAAATTCTAATAAAGTTTAATATTTTTAATAGACTTAAATTATAAGCTAAGTATAGCTTTTTACTACTAAATAAATAAATAAATAAAATAATAAAATTAGAAAATTAAATAATATCTATAATATTATATAAATTATAAATAAATAAATTAAGTTAAAAAACTATTAATTACCTAATTAACTTATAATATATTATATAATAATAATATTAAAATAATTTCTACTAAAGTAAATTTTAGTTTTATTTTTAATATTTACTAAATCTCTTTAGAAAGTACTTTCTAAGTAAAAGCTATAATAAAATCTAATAATTTAAAAAAAATTATATAAAGAAATAAAAACTAAACTTAAATTTATATATAATATAATAAAATAATATTATAATCTAAAAAAACTAAAAAGACTATTCTTTTTAAAGAAGAATATAATCTACTTAATAATAAAAAATCTCTTAATTAAATAATAAAATAAAAAATTAGATTTTATATAAATAAGATCTTATTTAATAAAAAAAAATATTAAAAAATAATTATAAACTAAACCTCTTAAATAATATTAAAAACTACTTAATCTTCTATATTTCCTTACTAAAATCTAATAATAAAATCTAAGTTAATATAAGATCTAAGTATAAACTATAAATTAAAAATATTAAGAAATAATAGAAAGTAAAAAAAGTCCTTAGATAATAAGAAGATAAATACTTTAAAATTAAATAGAAAAAATATAAGAAAATAACCTAGGAACCTACTAAGAACTTGATGCATTATTTAAAGATACTAGAAGTATTCCTTTAAAAGAAACAGAAGGAAAATCCACAGCACTTTAATCAATAACCCCATAATCCTCTAGTAATTAGATCTCCGATAACACCGATGACTCCGCATACTTCTTCTCCTCTAGCTTATCCAAATCTTTATAACCCTGCATAATTATTTCCTTTGCCTTCTTACAAAGATAGCATTCCTGGGAATGCAACCGCTGCAAACAGGCCAAAGCCTCTACTAAATCTGCTTCTACTTTCTCTTTCTCCTTCTCTATATAATCCTTTTCCTTTAATACTCTTTTAACTAAAAAGATTAAGTATAAAATCATATAGAAAAAATAAAAATACTTATAGGCCTAAGTAGAGATACTGCTATAATTATACCCTAGGTATTTCCTTACTATATAGAATTTGCAGTAATTCTTTTCTTTAGTGATAAAATAGAAAAGATTCCTAGTGTGAAGGGCTGGTCCTGGGTTTGTTCAACCTGAAGGGTGCTCTGTATTGGTCTATCTAAAGCTAGAGAGGAAAGAAGGAAAGGGAGCCAGAAGGGCTGCCCTTCTGGCTTTATATCTAGGCTTCCACGACCTTGATAGGCTCTAGCTACCCTGGTAGCTAAAGAAGGGTTTTACTCTCCGTCAACCTTGATGGATACGGCACAGCCATATCCCCACTTCAGGCTTTAGCCTGTGACACCTAGCTTAAAAATATACAGAATACTAAGGCATTTTGAATCCAAATTTATTAATTAACTTTATAATGTCCTTATAATAAGATTCCATTATCTTAGGATAGGAAGAGGATTTGATGATATGTCCTAATATAGTGTTAGTATAAAATTATTTAAAGGATTAAGTTAGATATTACCTATGCTACGGTAGAGAAGCAACCTGATAAACTGGCCTTGAGGATAAGACTAATAGAGGGGAGATATTATATTATGACCTATACCTAACCAAGGCGGTCATAATAGGTAGAATACCCATATAGTATACTTAATCACAAGATAATCCCATTGGATATTCGCCTACCCTATAGTCTACTCCAGCCAATCAAGAAGAATCAAATAGGTCTTATTTGACTTCTCCGAATATTACTATCAAACAATATCAAACCAATACCGTTCGATATCTGCAATCACGGAGCCACGTAATTAGAAGTATATAGACGGATCAAGTTGCACCGTAAGGAATGGTCTTGATCAGCTTTCAATATAACTTAGTTACATCAATCACCGATTGATACATTACCAGATGTGATACCTCTTTGTGAACAAGTGACTTATTGCTTAGTGCTACCATACGCGCTCTGATCTTTCTACTAACATAAACCCTGCCTTCTGATTGGTTTATTCCTTGGGAAATCGGCCAGATCGTTACACCTTCACCTATAGGACATTTTAAAGCAAGGAGGGATAAGAGATAAGGAAGGAAGTCAATTATATAATGTTAATTATGGTGGTTTTGGCTTTAAAAGGACCCCAAATAATTATTTTAGTAATGAGGAACCTCGAGCTCATATTTAGGTTATAGTTGATGGAACTGCTTACATCCTGCGGTCATAGCACCGTTAGTAGCTATTAATATTCTAATACCATAATACCTAGACTTATTAATAAAAATAGATAAAATGAATATTATATATTAAATAGACTTCAGGCTATCTAGTGATATATTCCTTTTTAATTTTCATCTACTATTAATAGAGTTGTGGTATTGCAAGGTTGGAAAAGTTGGATATGCATGCGATGTGGATATGGGTTGTGTCATTACCTCTCCAGAGGAGAGGTGGGGGCTTATTTTGCCCAGCCTGCGCGCTAGTTACTCAACCCACCGGGTAGTTGTAAATTTCGCTAGGCATTGCTCTTTCTCTTGGTTTTTGCACGAGAAGAAATCTCTCAAACATCCCTACAATCTAAATCTAGCCTCTTATGTGCCTAATCCCACCCCATCACATTTTGGCTCCCTAGACTTTGAAATTAGATAGGTTAAAATCACATAAAAGGGCAACCTTGACAATATAGACATTATTTTTAAATACATAGTTTATTCCATATTAGAGAATTGGTAAAATCATGCTAATGATAGAGAGATATCAATACGGTTACTCCCTAACCCAGTCTAAATGTGAGATGAAGGTTCTATAGTTATGCCGAGGCCTTCAAGAACAGTTCCAGCTGAATGGCGTAACTCTCGGGGTACTGGAAAAGATGACCATGACCAGAGTCGGGATACAGATGTAGCAGCGCATTGGTTATGTTCTGCTGAAGCAAGAAGCTGTTGGGAGTAGGAGTCATGAGATCAGTATGTCCGTTGGTAACCAAAACCGGAGCCTTGATCTCTCCTAGGCGGTTGAACCATTTGTTAGATGAAACCCAGGCGTTCATCGCAGCGGCTTGAGCCGCGACACCGGCGCCAGTGAGAAATCCCTTCTTCTCCTCCCCGTCCACATGCCTCTCATCAAATCGCTTGAACCATGCCATTCCAAGATCGGTGCTCGTCTTTGACGATGAGAAGAACAGGGGAACGATATTCTCAGCCGTAATGGTTGGAGGGGTAACTGCGTCCTGAATAATGGAACGATCTGCCAACACAACGGGATTGTTTCCTGAGGGCTGGGTACCCGCAAGGACCAACTTAT
This sequence comes from Calonectria crousiana, assembly GCA_013406985.1. Lineage (NCBI taxonomy): Eukaryota > Fungi > Ascomycota > Sordariomycetes > Hypocreales > Nectriaceae > Calonectria > Calonectria crousiana. Next base: position 26,334 of record VTGD01000074.1, read on the forward strand.
TCAGCAATTCAGGGTACTGGATGGCAATGTATTGCGTAGCCATGCCGCCCAATGAGAAGCCAAGAAGATCTACTTTGTCAAGGCCAAGAGTTTCAAGGAAGGTGACACCAATCTCTCCCATCTCCTCGACCGTATTGGCGACCTGGCCCTCGCTGTGGCCCACACCGAAGCTGTCAAAGACTATAACCTCACGATTCTTCGCGATAGTATTGAAAAACAGTGGATCGAGAACGTCCATGGAACCACGGAGATGGTTGAAATAAACGAGAGGAAATTCCTGCGGGTTGCCAAAGCGCCTGTAGGCGAGCTTCGTGCCATTAATGGACACGTACTTGGTAGCAACCGTTTGATAAGTGTCCTGATTTGAACTGATTGATACGTATGAATTTGACTATGAGTAAATAATTAGTTGGAGTTCTGAGATAATGGGTGGAAGTCCGCAATGTACTTTGGATGGGTGGCTGATCACAGGGACAGCAGCCAGTAATGCGGTAAAGATAAAAGACTTCATTTTGAAAGATATCTAGTCCGTAGATAGAAAAAGAGTGAGAAGTGTATTAATTGAGTGTGCGATCTTGTTTATGATATTCATTTTTTTTCTCCCTAGGGCAACTCTGACAACTTATACCAATTTTCAACGCTTCATCCGACAAGTTAGTCGAACACAGTATTACCTTGTCCCTGATCCAAGTTTCGCATCTTGTTGTAGCTGGGTATATTACATAGAGGCTATTATAAATCAGTGATTACAACACCTGGGGATGAATGTTTTGATGCACCGGCCCGATGCCAAGTCCGTCGGGGATTAGTAGAGAACAAAGCAGCTGTGGGTAATCTGTCAAGTGGCCAAAGCGTGCTCCGAGTGTGAAGAGATTATCAATAGGACCCCAAGACGGGGAAATTGCCGTTGGAGTTTAAAAAAAGAAGAAGCTATATATTTAAGTTTTGAATGCTTGCATTGGAAAGTATATTTGACCTTTGCGAAGTGGAGATTGCACGTTCCAATGCACGAAATCGGAAAGACAAGGGCATGCCCCGTGTTTGTTTCGGAGAGCTCAGATCATCACTCCGCTGATTGCTAATCATATTTTTTCCAACAATCCCCGAATTTTCTAGCGTGGCATTTGGCTGCCTAGGGCTAAGAAATGACAAACGGTCCCGATGAGTTCGTGACTCAGTCAGAGCATGCATGCAGCCATTCTTTCACGAGGATAGTTCCCCATTGATGACGCTATTTGATGACTGAATAAAAATATTGTGTAGAAATGATTACTTTTTCTGAAACTGAAACAATCCCTTTTCGCTCACTGTCTGCGTGCGCATATCATTGTCCATTTCCTTTACACTGTCCGGATGCAGCATACCCCGCTCATTTTTGCTCCAACCGCCGAGCTCAGAGGGCGGACCTGCCGTGAAGTTGGCGTTGTCAGGATGTTTCAAGGTCCGAGTGCATGACTTAAAGTGTAGTTCATGGCCTCTGCCGTTGACGATTGCGTTTTCTGAGAAATGGGTCTTGTGTGCGGTCATAATATTTGTGGTTGTGATCTGACTTGGTCTGGGCCTCTTACGGGTGGGAAAGCCCGTTTCCGTGACAAACAAATCATGTGCCTAGTGAATGTAATCTATTACCCAAAGCCTTCTCTGCCCAGCATCTAATCCCGTTGTGGCTACCTGAGCTATTCAAGGTCAGTTGTAAAGCAGAATTCACCGAGTGGTTAATATACGGAAGCTGCAATATCATGGAATCGCACATGACAGAATTGAACTACTAGGGAATCATGGTTCTATTCTCGGTATAAGGCTGTCTGAGAGACCCGTGAGACATGACTTCTGACACCCCACTCCAACTGAAAAGACGTAAGTGGTTCGGTTTGAGTGAGAATAGCTGCATGCAAGAGACTTTTTGCGTCAACGGAAGAGAAATCTATTCATGGACCAAATACGTAAATTCTAGTGGGTGGTGACCTGAAGGAAGTTCGTGGTCTTTTCTCGGTCGTAGTTCTGGAGGGCCTATGATGAACTAAAACATCACATTGAACAACAAGCATGTCAGGTGAGAAGATGAAGTTCGATGGCCTCTACAGTGGTATTCAGAACTCCAAGTGCTCCTGTGAGCTACAGATTGTAGACTTACTCCCTCCTACAGGAAACCTCAATGCATTCACACAAGTTGCTAGCCCTTTTATCAAATTCTCACACAATGCCTGCCACTATAATCGTCTGACCTACCAAGCTCACCGCCACATGCTATGAGTCCGGCGGTTACTTGAAGCTATGTGTTGAGAGCGAACGCCTGTGATCGAAAATTCTCAATTTAAGCAATATGGATAGCTTTTCCCACGACGCCTTACTCCATCATATTCTGAGGTAGGGAGCCATCAATGGCCGCCTACAAACGAATCACGTCCACTAGGTGCGGCGTAAAGCCCGGAAGATCATGTCGAGTGACCTCAAGCTAAGTTCTTGGGGCGGAGTGGATGCATAAACAGGTGATATTATCAGTCATCATCACCATGTATTGCGTGGGCGAAGTCTGCGAGATACCATTCTTGCTATTCCTGTTTACCGTGGCTCACACACTGAAAATAGTGTCACTCTGGAGATCCGAGGGACCTGGATCCATAATCTTCCCGCGCTAGAAAAACATTATGATTCTGGGGGTAATTATCGCTGAGAGGATATCGGTCGAGCGGTACTGCTTATAGTACCTGCACAAGAAGACTTCTACACTATCTTCGCGTTCAACAGGCATCACGTTTACATCAATGGTTATATGGTGAAAATATAGAGGCCTCTGATCAAATCCTGCCAAATCAGAAAGTGCTTAATGGCAGCATAACACCAGCAGGGAATTTCATCTTTACAAGCTCGATGCAGAATTTGCTTCCAATGCTTAGTGAGAAGCAGCTCGAGCAGCACTCGGCATAAAAGCTGACGGCCTTTGCCGCTATAATATTATCAAGTAACCCGGGGATGTTTCAAAAACCTCACGGCATTAATAATCATCGGGAAGATTTCATAATCCAACCGCCCACGACGGAATTTTTCATTATTAAATAATTTTAAAAATGAATCCTTCTGGCCAAAGGACGCTTTGTCTGGTATCTCATTCAAACATCTGCAAAGCCTTTACTGATAATAACCGTAAGTGAAAACTTCAGATAAAAAGGTGTTTTCAATCATTCAAACATCACATAGGATCATGACAGCCACCATATCGGATCACGAACTCATCCGCAACGCTATCGCGCTGAATTCAATTGCCCTTGATACCAAGCAGTGGGAGCTCTTGAGAGAATGTTTCGATGAGAACTGCATCGTTGACTATCCTAATCCACTGGGGTCATCACGCGGTATAGATGCGTACATAGAATGCATCACACAAACCATCGCGCATTTGCAGACACAGCATGCCCTAACAACTCAATTCATCGAAGTCACAAGCGAAACCAGTGCTAAAGCGATAACTTATTCTCAAGGAAATCATTGGTTGGGTGACAGGACGTTCTTTGCGGAGGCCCGATTTGAGGACAAGCTGGTCAAACTCACGTCGGAGGGGCGGGTTATGTGGCTGATTCAAGAACGAAAGGTCATTACAATGGGAGTTCCCAGAGGAGATTGGACACTTCTCGGCTCAGGCTAGTCACGGTACACATGATTTAGCTCCGTATAGAGGTACATGGCAATTTTCTAGCATTCAAGATCCTATGGCTCGTTCGTCGCACCCTATTTAATAATGACGAGCCTCTTCACTGACTAGGCTTACATATGAACTGTTAGACAGTCATGGAAATAGCGATTCTTTCGGACTATGCGGGGTATATATATTGCGCCAAACTAAATCCTCTCCCGAAAATAAATAAATGCTGTGAATTGTTGATGAAAGTTTCAATGGTACAAGATAGATTCTGTCTTAAAAGACACGACCAACATAGAATACAGAGTTTTCAATCACAGCAGCGGAAAATGAGTTGTTTTGAAACAGAACTGCTAGGAACCCCTTAAAGAGACAGCACATTGGTGTCACCAGGGTTGCCCTGGGGGAATCTAGCATTGTAGCCGAGGGCCTTGCGGGCCTTGATGAAGGACTGGCTGGTGATGTGGATCATCTGGTCAGAGAGGTACCACTTGACGCCCTCACTGCAGGGGGGAGTAGTAAGAGAGCCGTCGTAGCTAAAATCCGAAAGGGTTAGGTTTTGTGGAAAGAATATATGGTTCAAGGGGCTAACTCACTGGTGGAAGGAGCCATTCTTGAATGTGTCGGCCATCAGCGACATGGGAAGGGCGTGGGGAAGAGTGATGTGGCTTCCAAGTGTGGGAATTTTATCGGCAAGAGCCAAAACGGACTCGATCAAGTCCGAAGAATTCTCAATCACATCTGACCCGGTCGCTGCCGCTGTCAAAAAAGGTCAGCTCAGTGCCCAAAATGTCTGCCTGAAACTGGACTGACTCTTACATGTAGTCTGCTGGCGGTTGGCCATGGTCTCGAGTGGGTGCACCGCTCCATAATAGTCAACATCAATGAAGAGACCAGTGACAGCAAGCTGAGAGTCGGCACTCTGCCACACGAAGTGCACTTCCATGGCGTAGCTATTTCCATCACTGAGATGTTCGCTGGGAAGATGGAAGTGGAATTGCGCCAAGGTGTAATCAACTCCGTCCAGAGACAGGCTACCACTGGGAGCAACGACTTCGATGGTGGTTCCAAGATGCTCATAGGTGGCACCTGCAGGCCATTCTGTAAGGTTGAAGTTGAAGTCGGTGGATTGTACCAGGTCGGTGTTGTTGGCAGCCACACTAATGGGGGATTGGTTCGTGCCATTGGCGCATGCAAAATAGGCGGAGTCGATGGCATGCCAAGCAGCCGGGCCCTAGATTACAGTGTCAATTATCCCTCTGATTACGCCATCTCCACGCCTTGGGAGTTTTTGAAGAGCATACCTTAGCTCCATAGTAGGTAAAGTCGGGCTCGGCGATTTCACCAGTTCTGCGGTGCAAATGTGTTCCGTAGCCACAAGATGCAAGAGTTCCAGGGGCGAAGGCGGCAAGCAGGCCGACAAGGAACTGAGTAGCAACCATTGTAGCGAGAAGGCAAACACAATGGGTTGAAAATAGCAATGATAATGCAAGGTTGAATGAATGTAGGTAAGGGAGCGAGAGATTTAATGAGCGTCGATCAAGTAATGAAGAAGTAAAGTCATGGAGGCATCGCGGGCTTCAAATAATCGCCCAGTCATACTCCTAATGGCCAGGGTCTCACACTTTATCTCAGATCCATATTGGTTGTATAACTTTCTTTCATCCCTCTACCCCAGCTGGGGCACCCCTGAAGAAAGAAGGTTCGAACCCCTGGCTGCGGTGACATAGATGTATGACCACTCAGCCAAGCTCCTAGTGCACTAAGCTGTTTCAACCTTGACTATGCCATCCAGTACACGTACAGCCACAATCGTCCCGTGGGTTGTTCATTATCGGCGTATCCGCTCGTGCTATACGATTTTTCGCTAACCGTTTTATGCCAGGCACGACATTAATTATAGAACATTTGCGGCGTGCAGCGTACCAGACTGCGAGCACGGACAGCGGGGGCCACCGTTTAACCCAAAACCTTGCTATCGCTCCAGCACTAGAGGATGGCACTTTTAGGTTTGACCGATGGCGAGCACTGGCCCATTGTTGTGTTGTGCCTGGCGCATTCGCACTCGAGATCAGCTACCATTGGCCAGAACTCCTCGGCATAGCCGTTGGGGAGCAGCCGATCTATCCCACTATTGTGGCAATGCATCCGGATTATGCCATCTGTGCACCGATGAAAAACATGATGGGCTTGCCTGAAATAGATTACTCCCACAGTCGCCTGGTGAGTTCCCAAACATTTTCAGCCTGTGTTTCTACTCATTCAATTAGCCAATCCTGCCGCTTTAGGCAATGCACGATTCTCCAGATAAAACACAAATCGAGCAACAGCAACATGCACTCAAAGGGATACAATTTAACTTGTCCCTCTGCCATATTTTCCAAACAGGGAACGGTTCAGATTCTGCCTGAATTCGAAAAGTATCAGGTTGAAAGGCGTTCTGGATTTGTGCTATTATCTTGGCGGTGGCTCTTGGCGTGATGGAGCAGAAACCTTAATGCATGTCGTTACCAACGACTTGGTACGAAGAATAATCAAATCTCAAGGGGTCAGTCGCCAAGAGTTTTGAGGCTGGCGCAACGGAATGTAACAGACCCCGGACCCCCGAGATTGTAATGGGGTCTTGGTCGGAATATTACACGGCATTGCTGCACTGCTCCTTGGCTTTGGAATACACGTAATCCAACAGAGCCACGCGACCAAATACCCTTTTCGGAGCAGTTCAGCTTTCCAATTAGCCTTTCTCGAAACGAACATCTTTCGAAAATGCATCAACACTTCATCTACTGCCAGACACACTGAAAACTACAACATCATTCCCCCCCGCCTCTGCTCGACTCCAGTCTGAACCGTGCCGCGATTCCCAGTAAAATTGAAGAAATTTTCGCAGCTTTAAAAAAACAATATAAGTTATTCCTTCAGTCGAATCGATGGAAGTTTTCTTAGTATCAAGGAAGAAGCCTAAATTGAGTACATGCAGGCCGGCGCTTTGATGTTGGATCGTGCTCCCTCATTGACTTCTGCCTAGCGACACAGTTAAAGACTCCGCGCGAAGGAGAGGCCGCACGGGCCGGCTAATCAAATAGTGGCCAAGAGTTATATCGCTGGCCATTAGAGATGGGTATCCTGGGGTAGAAGGGACGCATGAGCTAGTTCGTTTTCCATAGATTAGTGCCATTTTTTGCCCAGAGTCTGCCCATCCCCCAAGCTCAGCTCTTCTCGATGAGACGAGATAGATGCAATGAATAAACATAAAATGTATTTTTGTCTAACCCCGCGTATTACTTAGTTGAAATTGGTCACACTAAGTCCAAGATTACGTGTGAGCAGAATATGACGGCGCATCTATTTCGTTCAGTTCCAGTGCGAAAAACTTCTGCCTGTGCCTTGATGACGAATTTTAATTACTTGGGTGTATCTCTACCTATGCATAAGTAATTTAGGAGAAAAGGGGAAAAGAAAAAAAGCGGCGTTTATACGTTATGGATTCACGCATGCATATGTTCATGAGCAATGTTGACAAAAAAAGAGGGATACGATACTACCCTAAACTTGCTCGACAACCCTGCTTTTTCTTCGCAGGGCGGGTTGAAACAACGCCTTTCACGCTAACCTTTTTTGGTTTTGTCGTTGAACGCGGACGTTTGTAATAGCTGGAAACAACTTTCAAACATTTTATTTCACTATTAAAATCCCTAATACCATAGATATAATCGCCAATTGGAATTCTCATGCGTGGGAGCCGCGTATGGTTAGTTACATGGAAAATCGAGCGACGGAAGTGATATGCTGAAATGGCCTCGAGCAGGTAAAAAAAAGGCATTCAGAAGTACTCCCAGCCCAGTTAGAATCTGAACATCGCCCATTGTTAAAAATTGACACAGGAACTAGTCTAGGATTTGTGTCTTCATCCCAACGGATGTGCGACTCAGGTAGATGTGAGGCTGACTGCCCCACATGTGGTTAGGTGGTTAACTAATTCAGCCACAGAAGTGATCAAAACAGAAGTGGGACAAAAGTGTCAATATTTTTAAGATATAAAACTATCAGATATTTTCCGAATTTATTATCGTGATTGTGGTTGAAACATGGAGCAGCGAGATAACATGGCAATTCTCCGAGTCCAAGCCAAATTCATCAGTAGAAATTAGCGACAAAAAAGTCGCGCCAATAGCCCCCCCCTCCAAAAAAAATCTTACTGTTAAGCATATGTCTACTGTTTTTGCCGTGGAATTAAGGGTTTCACCTTGAAGCTTTCTTGTGGATCCGGAGTTTCGCGGCTGGCATATTGATTAGTCGTTTGGCCCGCAATGGAGGCACATAGTGCAGGCATGACTTGCCATGATTGCGGTCATGGCTTGGATCGCGACAATAAGTTCAGGACGTCTCGCTCCTAATCGCAGCCTTCATTTTCTCGCGTGCTTCCAGATGTCGAATTTTCAGCAACCACCACGTGCTTGTCTCAAACTCAGACAATCTGAATTCAGTGCTGGAGGGTCTAGCATTCCCCAAAGGCCGTCGCTTGTCCATGGTCGCCATATTTGATTGGGCAATTGCCGGACGCAATCGACCGCTGATTGGCTGTACTGCAGGGTAAAATGTGCCACACGTGATGAGTAGACGACCATGGGATAGCGTCCGTTGTTGGGGGCTGGTCATTCATGTAGCATCCTTGACTTAGGACACGTCTCAGCGCCTCAAGCCGCCGGGACTAACGCCTGCGGGGTAGAAATCCTGCTGATCTTGAGAACTTGAGTTGGCTGTATGTAAAACGCGGGTGGTGGAATGGGTCACTGTGGCAGAAGTTGATCGAGCGGTTTTAGGGTGCATTAGCTTCTTAGCTTCTCTGTTATGTCTCGGCATTTGCCGGGCGACTCTCGCTTAGATAGCATGAACCGTAGGAGTACGTGTTGAAATTCAAGCCACATGTTGAATGAGAATGCGCAGGATCCGGATTGAGTTTTACGATCATTCTCGTGTCGGATTGTCCAGGGTTTCCATGTTCAAAATTTCGTGGGCCGAAAGGTGGGCGATGTTGCCGAACGTTACATTAAGCTGGCAAAGAACTACCGATATATACAGATAAATCACTCAGCTCAAACTCAATTTTATGCAGCAACTCAGTGTTCAGCCGTTTCAATATCAGTGTTTAGAGGTGGTTACATCCGCGGGGAGTGGGTAGCCCCTATGATCTGCCCTCTTGCATTACGAGATGCACCCATGTTCAATTCTATTCGCTTAGAAAATGAAATTGGCCATGAATAACCTGTGTGTAGCTGACTGGGGCACTGATGCCTTGGCTCTGGAGCAATACGGGCTCCGCGCGAGTCAGCGCCATACATACTCGTACCCACCCAACAGCCATTGCCGATCGCACTGGTTGACCCTTGTCTAGGATGCTTCGCTTGTGGATATCACCTCCCTAATGCGGGGGATGTGAATTAAATGCGTCGACCCAGCCTTATGGCTGGGGATCTGCTCTTTTCCATCATCAGTTGGACGAAGATCTCAACGGGGACCGTGCAATAGGGCGGTGGAGGGAAGAGGCCGACTGCATTTCATTATTGGGTGTCCTCATGTGAGGATTGCCATCAAACTTGGCTCGCCTTTATCTTCCGTTGCCTTTTCTTTTTCGTGGAGATCCTGAGCTTGATCGTGACCTTCGCTCTAGCTTGGTCATCCTTGTATCGCGTCATACGCCATGAAGGAAGTCAGCTTCGGGTCGGGGACAACGGGGTACTCTCAGCTCGCACTCTACATTATCGTTGTATTCCTGTCGCTTGCGACCTATAATTGCATTGAGCTCATTTTCATCATCTGGGGCACCTTCAAGCGGCATTCAGGCATTTATTTCTGGTCGTTTCTGGTCGCTTCCGGGGGCATTCCATTTTACGTTGTTGGATTTCTGCTGAAATACTTTGCTACGCCATCGGTCGGATACCTGGCTGCAACCCTGATCTTGGTTGGGTGGATTGCTGTGGTGACTGGCCAATCGGTAGTACTGTGGTCACGACTTCATATTGTACTTCGCAACCGAAAGCAGCTGCGATGGGTCTTATGGATGATTATTGTCAACGCAGTCATTTGTCATGGCAGCATTACCCCGATATTATATGGATCGTTTTCGAACAGTCCTGACATGTGGAAGAAGCCCTATGTCATCCTCGAAAAAATGGAAGTTACTGTTTTCTTCATTCAGGAGCTCATTATTTCCGCTGTTTATATTTATGCGACGCTCAATCTTATGAAGATTGAGAGGACTGTTGGCAATGGGCAAGGGAGCCGTCGCCTAATGAATCAACTCGTTCTTGTCAACGTTCTTATCATCATCCTCGACATCACCATCCTCGGGCTCGAGTATGCCGACCAATATCAATACCAGACTTCGTATAAAGTCTTTGTCTACAGCACCAAACTGAAGTTGGAATTCACGATTCTTAATCGCCTGGTGGAGATGACAACCGGCAACAGAGACGCCAGCTCAGGGCAGCAAAGTCGAAGCCACCCTACTGCAAACAAGACAGTAATCGATTTCGACAATTTCAATGACCCCAGGGCGAAGACCAGCAAGAGCCTTACATATCAAGCCTACGCTACAGGCGGCGAAGAAGGTTATCCCTCTGGCCATCAATGCTGTAGAACCCAGGCCGATACGGGAGTGATGATGACAACGGAAGTTTACGTCCAACGAGAGACCCGAAAGGATGGCAGTGCCGTTAGCGAGGGGGGGAATTCATTCGCCGGTTCGAGTGTTGAAAATGCGTTTGATGGAGAAACAACTTCAAAGTCGTCATCAGAAGTTCATTTAGCGGTTCGTGGTTACTGAGCGAAAGGCAGCAAAATATGCTTTTTGTGCTTTTCTTCGAGCGCATTATCTTTGCAGATATACCCTAGAGTACTAGGCAAGATAAATAGTAGGATGTCGAAGCGGTTATACTCCCTTAAGATCAAAGATGGATTGGCTCCTGTGTTGCTGTACAATCCGTGTTGTGTTTCAACCCGAGCCCACCCATAATGTGAAGTAACTACAAGGGACATCTTCGAACAACTTATCCAACCTGAATATTTCGACGAATGCTGTTGGCATGAGGACTTATCCAATTGGCGTGAGCGATGCTGTGAATTTTAGTAGCAGTCGGGGTGTTCGCAAGGCTGGTCAGCCGAAGTGGTTATGGGCTGAAGTCTATGGGTTCTCTGTTTGTGGCAAATCGAAAGTTCGTGGTGGGCAAAACGGCGTGCCGGTCGATGCAATCAAACGGTTTATCCTCTGTGGGATAGCTGGTGCCGCTTGAGGTGCTCCAACCGGGGAAAAATGCGCTGGCAATTATCGTAGTGGAGGGGTCTCAACCCTTCGGGAGAGGAAAAGCCTCAGCAGAATCCTTGGAAGTTGCCATGGGATGACATCCCCAATTAAAATAATTTTCTTGAAATTTTATAATCGCAGGTTGCCCTTCGATATGTTAGGTGGGATTTGACCGAGGAGAAGTTGCATGTGGGCTTGGGGACAGTTATCCTCGATCCACGGCGTCATTTTCCATGGCGAATAGCCTCGTGAATGTGTTTTGGGTTGGAGTTGTCCTAAAAAGGCGGGATAAGCTCTCGTCAACTTTGAACACACATGTTAGTTCGCTGTCGATTATATTGTATCCCAGTTCGGTTCGATGAGGATTCTTGTACGCGCCCTCTTCGTCCCCGCCGGCTGACACGCCAGCACCAGCTCAAGCAGATCCCTGTCAATTGGCTGTCACACATAGGAATTGATACAGTAGATTCATCCAGTCATGAATTCTCAGGGTTAGGATATAATTGAGCTTTTGGTTTCCATTCACTTTATTGTTTTCAATATCTGCTGCATCATTCAGAACGATTTTTTTCAAGCCTTCTTTGTATAAAGGGACCCGCATGAGTTATGCGGGATTTAGTTTTTCTTTTTTCTTTTTTCTTCCAGCTACAAGAGACACAAAAATAGGAAAGAGCCCGTGATAGAAGCCGTAATCTAACCTGTTACCAACACAACTCCAGTTTAATCTACCCACTTATCATTCCGATAAGTACTCTTTGCTGCCGCAAGTGCAGCTACATCATTGATACTTGAACCTCCGAGAATATCAAAAATGGCAACGTCCGCATGGACTTCCTTCGAAAACCATGTCCGTAACTCGACCGCGACCAACGAGTCCACTCCATAGGTATGCATGGGTTTGGACCTATCTAGGTCGTCTTGTGGTAGTGATAGTGTCTTGGCGAGCTTAATGATTATTGCATCCGTAACTGATTTGGTGGCCTCAGTAAGAGACGAAGCAGTGGCAAAGACGCTCTGAAGGTTGATAATACCACCTTGCGATGGTAAAGTCGCATTTTCTGACTCAGACATTAAAAGATGAGAAAACATGGGCTTTTTCAGCCAATAGGCCGAGTCGATACCATATTCTCGTAACTTGGCTGTAATAGCGACCCCGATAATTGGTTGAGATGTGAATGAGTTCTCGGTTGGAGTGCAGTAGCAATCGAGCAAGGCAAATAAATCAGACTCCGATAGTTGATCCCATAAAGATTTGCGATGGAATTTGCTGCGAAGTGAGTCATCCTCGCTCAGGATGCCGACCGAGTCGAAAACGCCAAGATCAAACGCAGTCCCCCTTTCGCCATTGGCCACACGATACCTAGCAAGTGCATCTTGATAAGTGTTTCCTGCCGCGTAATTGGCTTGTCCGCCCGAGCCGATAATCCCAGCAATGGAAGAAAACATAATAAAGAAATCCATACCCTTGGGTAGTAGAGCATGGAGATTCCAGGAACCTTGAACCTTGGGTAAAATTGAGCTATTCCACATCTCAAATGTCATATTGTCAAATGCTGAATCTTTCAGTACCATAGATGCCTGGATGCAACCCTTAATTGGCGGCATATCTGAGAGACATTCATCTAATGTGACTTTGAGGACTGTTTCATCTGAAACATCGCAAGCTGGAGTGCGCACAGAAGCGCCCTTACTGATTAGTTCTTTCACCAAGGATTTAGCACTCTGGCTTTGACAGCCTGACCTAGACAGTAAGATTAAATTGCGAGCACCGCGGCCAACGAACCAGCGTGAAACACTCCGACCCAAGCCACCAAGACCCCCGGCAATGACGTACGTCGCCTCCGGGTCAAAATTGCAGCTGGGCTTGGTGTCAAGAATAGTCTGCAGAGAATGTTAGACACTGAAAACGTTCGCGGATCCATGAGGCCAATGAAGCCTCACATAAATGATTACCTTACCTCAACATAATCGTCTGGTCTCATCTCGATCACAATCTTTCCAGAATTCTTCCCACTCTGCATGTCACGGAAAGCTTTTTCCAGGTCTGATACACCATAGACCCGCATGGGATGGGAAGCATTTAGTTCTCCCCTGGCAACCAGAGAGAGAACAGTATTCAAGGACTTCAAAAGTAACTCCGGCCTCTCTGCATTCATGGCAGACAGATCGACTGCGCTGAACGTGACGTTGCGAGCAAAGTGATACATCTCCAGCGTATTGTGGGAGAAAATATCTTTTTTGCCAATCTCTATAAACCGCCCATAGGGTGCAATGCACTCCCACGATGCAGCCAGTCCTTCCCCAGAGAGTGAATTCAATACTATATCCACGCCATTCCCTGAAGTGAGACGTTTAATACTCTTCGCGAATAGCGTATTGCGGCTCGAGAAAATATACTCCTTGGGGATATTGTAACGTTCCATAAGAAACTGCATCTTCTCTTTAGTGCCAACTGTTGTCATGACTTTGGCACCGAAGTATTGCGCGATTTGGATCGCGGCTTGACCAGTGCCTCCAGCGCCAGAATGAATGAGGACAATTTCCCCAGGTTGGACTCGGGCAATCTCGACTAAAGAATGCCAGGCTGTTGCATGATTTGTTGACACTGCTGCTGCCGTCGAAAATGTCAAGCTCTCGGGGATTATGGCAACAGAACGAAAGTCAACACGGACAAGTCTTTTGCAGCTATCAGGGGGAAGTGAGACGACACGTGAGCCTATCTCGAAACCGCTGCAGTTTGAGCCAAGGCGTGTCACAATTCCTGCGCACTCCGTTCCAATACCGTGTTGATCTAACCTGCCGAGGGCGATTAGGATGTCTCGGAAGTTGACTCCAACACTTTTGACCTCAATTTCCATTTCATTTGGCTGTAGCTCCATATTCACATCCTTATCCTCGATGAAGTGAAGCGTGTTCAAAAGCCCAGGCGAACCAATGGTCAAACGCAAGGGGATATCGCACCCAAATTTGACACGCCTCTTCTGCTGGATGAGCTGGCGGTCGTGAATGGCCTGACTAAGGTTGCTAGCATGTGTAACACGGCCGATATTCAGCAGACCATTCGTTTCGATGTATTCTGTGTCAAGGCCTTGTGAATCCAACAACAGCCTTGATAACTTCGCAATATGGCCAATCTGCACCATGTTAACCCCCCCGTGGCTTTCTAATGATATTGAAGCAAAGACCGTGCCGAGTTCTAACTGAAGGACCCGGAGGAGACCATCTGCGAGATGGAATTCTGGACTCGGACAGTTAATGGTGCCTCCTCTCGTGATCCAAAGAAGTTTAAACCCGCGTGTAAGGAGCTTGTGGACATTCCCAAACATTTCTGAATCTGTGCCGAACAGTACCGGCCGTTCCAGTTCAAGCAAGGATACCATCACAGCATCAGATTGAATTGATGTTTCCAAGCATTGTTCAATGGAAGCCAGTCGGGCGGCGAACCCTTGTTCTTGTAACATTACAAGAACCTCTTCTGCAAGTTTCCCTTGCTCTGGAGAATGGATGATTGTCAATGCCGGAATCGGTGTCTTTTCTGGGGTGTTATCAGTGGCAGTCGAAATAATGAGACTCATGTCGTGGCGAGCAGGGTTATTGTAATCATGGAGGACGGTTTCGCTCCCCGAAAACCCATTCTGCTTTAACAGTTCGTCCCATTTGTTGTGGTTAATACACGGGCTCCATTTCCGGTATTCCTCTGAACTCAACCACCAGCCCTCTAGAAGTCCAAATATGAAACTCAGAAGAGGCACTTCCTCGGTTGTGATTTCTAACACACACAGTTTGCCTCCAGGTTTGAGTAGCTTTCGGCAATTTGCCAGTGTTCTAGATAGGTCTTTGGTGGCGTGTAAAACCGAAGCAGCAGCAATCATATCATATGTACCGCACTCGAAGCCTTGGGGTTCTGGGTCATCTTCAATGTTGAGCACTTTGAATCTCATCTTCATCCCATGGCTTTGATACTCATTTTGAGCTGAGTTGAAAAATGAGGGCGAGATGTCTGTGTAATCGAAGCTGCCGTAACGAGGAGCCCACTGTTGGCCAACTTCTGCCATCGCAAGTGTTTTCATGAGCTGGTTGGTAAAACCACCAGTTCCTGCCCCTACCTCGAGGATCTTGGCCCCGGGATTTTTATGAACAAAGGAGTCGAGATAAACAGCAAATCTCTTGACGCAAGGGAGGTTGTTACACTATAAAAGCTTAGCAACACTTCCACACTATCAGCGTGGCGATAAACTTACTAGCTCCGAATAAAAGTCTTTGACAAGATCCCCTTGGAATAACAAAGTCAAAATATCCATCTCGTCGGTTAAGAACTTGACCAAGTTCTTGCAAATAATTGTGAGCAAAAGACCTCGCTTGCTATTAGCGGCAACCCTTTCCATCACCACGGCGATGAAATCATCATCCGAAATACAAGCCCTCCATTTGTCAGAACTAAACTGGTCAGAGCCATCCTCAAGGAGCTTCATACGGTGTTCCATCCATTCACAGTACTTCTTGATGTGATGATCCGATTTCAGGGTGATGTCTGCATTACTGTTGATCTCTCGCAAAGCACGATGGATATGGGCCACGACAAGGAAATCGATGTCTGTGAGAAAGTCAATCGGTAGAGGCTCGTCAGGAATTGCCTCATCACAAAAAGCCTGAATGCCCTCGACAGATATCAGGTCCAGGTCAGGCTTCCACTCAATCTTGTGACATTTTGCTTTAGCTAGTTGGTCCATGTCGTCGGCCGTCTCCGCAGATGCCACGATGGTCGACTTGCCTCCAGCAATCTCCACCAAAACCTCCCGTGCCTCTGCATCCAGAGCGGTAATGGTGCTTTCAGTTCCGCGAAGGCCCACCCACTCGGTGTTCACGCAGACTTTGACGGACTCTGCCTGTGGATAACTCAGCCCTTTCCCCGAAATCCAGATTCGGTCAATATAGGTAGGGATCATTGTTGGTATCAGCTTGGTACCGCCTTCTGTACATGCAGTAAACGCAGCTTGCAATAAACCATCAAACGTAGTCGGATGGATTATGTGTGGCTGAGCGTTGTTCGTCCCATCGGCGCTTAACCAATGGAATGTCTTGACCTCACACACGCCACTATTATCCTTATAGGCGATGGATGTTATAGGCTTGAAGGAAGGACCGTAGTCGAAACCACATCTCGCAAAATGGTCGTAAAGCGATTGATGATCAACCGAACTCGTGCACCTTTGCAAAAGTTCCTGGTAGTCTTGGCGACACTTCGCAGCCCATAGCCGGTGTTCGTCTCCGACGTCGATTTCCGTATTCTCAGTCGCGTAAACTACTTGGATTGAGCCGTTGCACTTCTCGGTCCAACTGTCTCCATCGTAACCGCACAGGCGGAAGTCAAACCACCCTGTATCTTTGTCTTCGGCATCCTTCCTTGGCCGAAGGTATGTATCAACCTCGATACTGTCGGTGCCAACAGGGATAGTGATTGCAGTTTGGAATTTGACCTTTTTCAGAACAAATGCCGATATTTCCCGGCCAGAATCAGCAAGCTGTTTCGCTGCTTCAATGGCCATTGTAACCATTCCTACCCCGGGATATAAAATGGCGCCGTTTACCTAGTACAATTAGTGCTGGGTGTGTCTAAGCAATAGATTGCCACTCACCTTGTGCTCTCCAACCCAAGGAACCTCTGAAATTCGAATTATGTTCCTCCATTGGGCTTCAAGCGGATTCCAATCTTGGCTTGGGATGCCCAAGAGGTCCATTCGGCCGGTCCTTCTGAGCCGGTCATCTTTGGACAGTCTGCTCTCATGCCAAAACTTTTGCGTGTGGTTGAAAGAATACTCTGGCATGTCGGTCAGGACTTTAAGACAAGATCTTGATGTCTCGGAAGTTGAATCGCCATTAATACGCGAGAGGTCAATGGGATACCCAGCACAATGCAACCGACCAGCTAGTTCAAGTGTAGTAATCACGGCAGAACAGTTGCGTTTCAGAACATTAATATAGCCAATATCCTTTTCGTGATCAATGCTTCGAAAAATTTCTTTGATTGGTCCCTGAAGAGCTGCGTGAGGGCCGATTTCAACAAGTTGGTTGACGGAGACTAAGTGGTGATGACTTCCATCTAGCTTTTTGACGTTACTGGCTGAAGACCGAGAGCAGAGGATGGATAGGGCATCCGAGAAGAGGACTGGTTCAAGCATATTTTTCACCCAGTAAGAGGGATCTGCAGTTTCCTGAGGCTGGATATATGTCCCAGTGACTGTAGAAACCATGACCGGTGATGTCTTGCTAGGGTTCTGACGCTTAAGAGTGCCCATACAGACAAGGTACTCATCTGCAATTTCCTTCATCTGAAAAGAGTGATAGGCAGTAGGTACCTTCAATCTGCGCGCAAAAACCTGGTCTACTTCGAGGAGAGATTGTAGGCAATCGAGGTGTGCTACATCTCCTGAAATTGTAATGTTTTTGGGACTGTTTACGCAGGCTATCACGAGCCTGTCGCAACCAAATTGACTTGACACCATGTGAAGGTAATTCTGGATCTCTTGTTGTGCCAGACCAACGGCAAGCATGCCTCCCTTCATTTTTGTGGACAGTTCCAGTCGTGAGGAAAGCATGCCACGGTAGTAGGCAACTGTTAAAGCAGAGCCTTTGGTCAGTGTTTTGGCGGCATAGCTGTGTTTTTATTAGCATGGGATTTGCAACTGAAGATCAGATCGATGCTCACGCTGCAGCGATTTCGCCTGAGGAATGTCCGACCACAGCAGTTGGTTTGACGCCAAAATATTCCATTAAATCCACAAGTGCCACTTGAAGAGCTGTGCACAAAGGTTGACTATACTCTGCCTTGTTGATTTTCGTATCATCTTTACCCTTGAGAAACTCGGCTGGTGTGGGAGTGTTAGTTGCGCATTACTCTCACAACGCGAAACAGCTTCCCAAAGCGAAACTCACAAACCAGATCCCAACTACAGCCGATTCGGTTCAGATATTCACCAGCATCGACCATAGACTGCCTGAAAACAGGATATCTAGCAAATAGCTCCCTGCCCATGGCAAACCATTGTGCTCCTTGCTGCAAGCATAAATTGTCAGCGCCTATGCAATAAAATTCCCGGCTGACAACAAGCATACCCCCGTGAAGACAAATGCAAGTTTTTGACCAATGCTGGCCTTGATTGGAGTGGACATCTTATCCACTAAACTATCAACTCGGCTGCAATCGGTAGCAACAGCAAAAGCACGCCATGACAGATGAGTTCTGCGCGTTGCGAGAGTATGGGAAAGATCTCGGAGATAAGCCCTTTGGGATCTAGATGAAATATGAGTGGTGGCAAAGTGTTGTTTCCACAATTCAGTCAGTCTTTCAATGCCTTTCTCATCTGCTGTAGACCATACTAGAAGTCGGGGATCTGTTTGAGGCACAGACCCGTTAAGATTTGATACCTCATCGACTTCATTACTGCCATTAGTACCATTAGCATCATTGGCATCACTTGTACCGTTAGTACCATTAGTAACGCTTATACCGTTAGTATGTTTCCCATTGGCTCCGATGGAGAAGAGTGACAAATTATGTCGTGAAGGTGGTTCAGCGACGGTGTTGTGATTTCCCATTTTCCCATGGACTAAAAGATGGTTATAGGCGTCTTCTAGAACGATATGGCTATTGGATCCACCAAATCCAAAAGACTGGACAGAAGCACGTCGTAAGCCGTTTGACGGCCACGGCGTTGGCTCTGATGGTATCTATAGATAGATTAATCAGCCGTCTTGTCTTGAATTAAGCAAAAAGATATTAATATACCTTGATGTTTAGGAACTCGGCATCAATCTTGGGATTCAGTCGCTGAAAGTTGGTGCTGTTGGGGGGGATAACACCATTCTCAAGAGCAAGCACAACTTTAATCACCCCAGCAATCCCACTAGCTCCTTCAAGGTGGCCGACATTTGATTTTACAGAGCCTCTAATATTTCATCAGATATGCCATTCAGCTTGGTCGGCGTGAGTTCTTACATGTAGAGGGGGTCATTTGACGACCGGTGGGGTCTGAAAACTGACCCAATAGCTCCTGTCTCAATGGGATCACCTACAGGAGTCCCTGTTTCTGCATTAATATCCAGAAAAAAGGAAAGGGGTTTTTTTTTTGCAGCCGTACCAGTTCCGTGGGCTTCGAAATATCTGGTTGAGTCTAAATCCAGCGCTGCCTTTTCGTATGTGTCTCGAATAAGTCGTTCTTGAGCCACCTTACTTGGCATGGTAAGACTGGGAGTTTTCCCATCTTGATTCGATCCCGATGACCTTATTACAGCACGGACGGTATCGCCATCCTTGATGGCGTCGTCCAGTGGCTTAATGACTAGCACACAAAAGCCTTCGCCTCTGCCGTAGCCATTCGCACGCTCATCGAAGCTGTAGCACCTGCTGTCCTTGGATAACATGCCCAAATTATCCAGACCGACAGATGTTCCAGTTGATATTAAAAGACTGCTACCACATGCAAGCCCCTGGCATTGTGATCAGCGGGATAAAGTGGAGAGGTGCGTGGAGAAACTGACCATGGTTGAATCACCGCTCCAGATCGACTTGCATACCAAGTCCAAGGCGATCAGACTGCTAGAACAAGCCGTGTCGACATTAGCGCTGGGGCCATTGAGATCGAAAAACCAGCTAATTCGATTGGCCACCATATTCATTGCTGTACCAGAGACTTGGTACTTCGTGGGTAATGCTGAGTCCTTGACGAGCATATTGCTATAGTCACTGATGAAGCAGCCTGTGTAAACACAGGTTTTGGTTCCAGAAATACGGTGAGCAGGGATTCCTGCATTCTCGATGGCGCGATACGCTGTCTCGAGTGTGAAACGCTGGACGGGGTCCAAGGCCTCAGCTTCAGAGGCACTGACTGAGAAGAACGGAGCATCCCAGGTGCTGATATCACCCTTGATATAGTGACCCCCACGCATGGAGAGGCTGTCAAGTCGTGACTGGTCCGGGTTGTGCCATGCAGAGATGTTGATGCGATCGGCAGGGATGTCGGTTGACGCGCAACGTCTCTCCATGAGCATGTCCCAAAAAGACTTGGCCGATGTCGCGTCTTGGGGAAGCCTCAGTGACATGCCAATGATTGCTAACGGCGGAAGGCCGGTTTTAGCAGTGGCTGAAGTCACCACTGGTGCGACATCTTCAAGAATGGCTGGGCTCATTTTCAATATTCTGTTATGTTTTCACTGGTGCTGGGAGATGAATAACAAATTGTTCCGATATCGTCCTATGACTTTTATCCAAATATATAATAATCACTAGGTTTTGCAAACAATTAAAATTTACTAAACGGAATAGTATTACTGCACCGCCTTCATCGCCATCCAGAATGTTGACTTTTGTGTCTAGGCTGGGCTGAACTAATGCACCGCCAGGTTCTGGGCCCAGCGCCTCCGGAACCAGACTGCCGGATAAGCCACAACCGATAGAATTCAAATGCACCTACATAGTTGCAGTAGCTGATTGTTGACGTGCCGTTCTTTCCAACTAATACTGGCCATCGGTACTTTAATTTGGCGCCTTTGCTATAAAGCCACTACCCAGCACAGGTAAGCAGGTACTTATGACCTAGCAAGACAACTGCTCCAACGGTCTCGAGGGCGACACACGCAGCCACCACCATTTCGCAAGCTTCTGGATATCAAAAATGGCGCAAGACCTATCAACACCGCAAAAGAGGTATCTTTCTGGTCGCCATCTTTGGGTAGCAGCTTCAGGGTAAAGATAACAAGCAGGAAGAAAAGGCAAACGGAATTTGATATGCTGACGAATCAATGCACAGTTTGGTCCTGAGTGTTTTCCTTCCATGCATGGAAGTCTCAATTATCAGCACATCTCTCATCACGATATCAGATGAGTTCAACGACTTCAACCAAAGCAGCTGGATTGTTACATCGTACCTTGTCACATACACCGGTAAAAGCCACCATGAATTCTGTGACCGGGGTTATATGCTGACCATAAGGTTTCTGACACTAGGGTTTTTGATAATTTGGGCAAATCTTGGTGATATATTTGGCGTGAAAGCAATGCTGATTACCTCAATGGTTATCTTCATCGCTTTTTCTGGAGGCTGTGGCGCCTCTCAAACGATGAACCAACTGTCTGTTGCAACCGCTGAATCCTTACGCCTCCGAGAAACCAACGCTAATACTCAGTGGATAGTATCATTAATCGAGCGCTGCAAGGTATTGGAGGAGCGGGCCTCTATTCTCTTGGCTTGATTTCATTCATGCAAATGGTGCCGGTGAGCCGGTACAATCTCATCTCAGCTGTGGCATCCTCAGCTGTCATTTTGGGAATGGTATTGGGGCCACTTATTGGTGGCGGTATCAATAATAGTGGGGACTGGAGATGGGCGTTTCTTGTGAAGTAAGTTTGCCAGCCCCCAAAGACTTCAGCCCTGTATTCACATGCCATGGAAATATAGCCTACCGGCGGGCGCCGTTGGCCTCAGTATTATTGTTCTTTCTCTTCCCCGAAACTTTCCGCGTCACTGCGAGGCAGTCAGCAGCATTGATATTGGTCTGCTGCAGAAGATTGACTTCTTTGGTGCCTTCCTATTGTTGACAGGCACTATTCTTCTTGTAACAGCCATGGAAGAAGGGCAAGTTCGATATGCCTGGAATTCAGCCATTATCGTTGCTTTTTTTGTTCTTTCCGGAGTATTATGGGTCACATTCCTTGTTTGGCAGTGGTATACCAGCAATCAAATGCCCAAAATCCAGCCGATGTTTCCGTGGCGGTTCTTTGGTAACCGAGTGTGGTTAGGCGTATTGCTGTAAGTTTTCTCTTATTCGAGACTTTCCCAACAAAGGGGTCGAGCTAACTTCGTTGTAACTAGTGGGTCATTTCTGACAGGTGCAAGTTGCACAATTGCATTCATCCAAATTCCTCAGCGTTTCCAAATTGTCAACGGCAATGATCCCTTCAGCGCTGGTGTAAGACTACTGCCATTTGCTGTCGGTACGCCACTCGGCATTGTTATACCCACGGTTGTGAGCAAATTTGGAATTCCCTACATTGTCTGCCTTGCACTAGGGGCGACTTTTCAGCTTATTGGCTTTTCACTATTATCAACCGTGCCGACCACGTTCAAGGTTTGGGCCTGCCAATATGGCTACTCATTCATTGCCGGTTTTGGTACTGGCGCCTCCATGGGGACTCAATATGTCATGTCACCTATTGTCGTCGATGCTCAAGATAAAAGTAAGCCAATTGAGGGCCCTTGAGGTGTCCAACCCCACAAGTGAGATTGTAGCTGCTGACGAGGGGAATTCAGATGTTGCCGTGGGCACTGCCATCCAATTGAGAATGCTTGGTGGCTCCTTTGGTATCGCCATTGCCAACACTATCTTGAATAAGCATGTGTTGTCTCGCCTGACGCCTGTATTGGGCTCTCAAGTTCATCTCATATTGGAATCACCGGGGAGCATCTCCGCAACCCCCGACGGAGTTCAAGGAAAAATTCGACAGGTATTTGGCGAAGCATATAATTTACAGATGAGAGCCACCATTGCCTTCTGCGCTGCACAGGTTTTAACCCTTATACTCGTTTGGAAGAAAAAACAGGTCAAACTGGAAAAAGAACCCAGCATGCCATCCGAGGAAGCCGATACGATATAGATTCAGGAGTCTGATATGCGAAAGTTACCGGCATCACGGCACATAGCACGGCTGCACGAATGCCCCAGCTGAACGGCTGAAGCGCGCCTCGTCCCGTCCAAGCAAACGCCACCACCCCACTTTTGATTGTTAGTCTCGTCATTGGATGAACAAGGCTAATGTGGCATGGTGGACGTTGTAAACGGGAAGTTGCCTTGTAAAGTCTGCTAGGATGAGGCAAGCAAAAAGACTAGCCAAATATGGCATTCCAAATTTGAAACTTCACCCCATAACCAAACAGAAGTGGAGTTTCTTTCTAATAGTTGCTATTTAGTAGGGAGCCAGTGAAGCACATTCATTTGTGATATTTTGGGTTTTCTTAGCTGGAACTCATCAACTCTCATTACTGGAACCAGTGATACTTCCGACCGGCTCAAGGGTCTGGTCAATAGTTGATCCCACTAACGATGTGGGATATGTGTTACTCCGGTGGGTGCATTCCAAGTTGTGCTACGAAGAATGACTTGTTCAATTCCAGAGATCCATGAGCAGGGGTGTTTATGAAAAGAAAGTATAACCTCCCTGGGGTCTTGGTAGCCAGTCGTCCCTCCCTAATGGCTGTTCAATCGATCTGGATTAGTAGGCTCTCTCCAAGGTTAGCATGATGGCTTGGGTCGTCACATGACGTTAAGGATATCGGCAAGTTCCTTGATTTCCAGCTGTGACAATATAAGACCAGTATTTAATAGATTCGAATTGGCAGGAAGCCCAGGCAACCCCCACCTACAATCTTCTATAGCGTCATTCTCCTCGGGAAATCGACCAGCTCAGTGTGCTTTAATTTACCAGTCCAACATTTCCATGTCACTGATATTTGCCTCATCAAGAGACAGTTTTGAGTGGAATCGCCAGCGTGAAAGCCAAACTTATTATTCTAGGTCTTCAACATGCGTTTTCTTTGGTAAGTTTGATAAATTCTTTCTGCCCCTTCCTTACTTCTTTTAGTTAATGGTGAGCCAGTCTTCATGGGATTGGTACCAGCTCCAAGGTATGACCATTCCTTTTCGTGCGTATTCTGCTGCGGGACTAATTTTGCAAATTCTTCTCATGTACAGATTTTTGAGATGCAAACAGGTAAGTCGGCTCATCGGCTTCAACATTAACCTTAATTGACCTCGAAAGCTGCCATCAGATATGAACTTGGCGATCACCACAGTTATGATTTTGTGGAGGGCAACATACCCTGGGAAATTGATCCTGGTAAGTGAAGTGTAAACCCCATAATTGATGTGCCCTCTGAAATGCGTCGGGTCTGATAAGATGGCCAGCGATCAAAAGTTTAATGCCCAGTGAGCAAGAGGCATTTGCGTACTTTGACTTGAAATCCCCAGAATCTGCCCTTAAAGCCGTCAATGATTTCAGCAAGCTTTTGGAGACTGATGGCCCCTATGATGGGGTCATTGCCTTCAGCATCGCTGTCTCACTTGTTTCTTCGTGGATGATACAGCAAATCAAGGAAGGAAAGCCAATTGAATCTACATTTCAATGTGCAGTTTTCATCTCCGCTGGTAACCTCCCCTTTGACATTGAGGAGCTGAAAAAGAATGGCAACTTTAAAGAAGTGACACAAGAAGCTGGAGGCTTTATTGATATTCCTACAGCACACATATTTGGGGAAATGGATCACTACGCAAACTATGCCAGAGAGATGACCAAAGTCTGCAAGTCTGATGCAAGATATGTCTTTATACACAAGGGAGGGCATGAGGTTCCAGGCTCGAGCAACCAAGATGCTGTGATAGGGTCTGTCAATCTTATTCGACGAGCCGTGCAGTTGGCAGAGGTAGTCGCTTCGTGAGCCGTTTTGCGTCAGTCTATCAAAGAGAAACAATACAGGATATGAAATGATGCAGATAAATGGCTTATAAATTTTCTGAATCTTCCTGAGCCCAGTCGGCGGTGAAGGAGAGTTTGCTCCTGAAGGGTCAGGCCACCCGTGTCGTAGCCAGCTACTCTCTCTATTCCTTCCACCACTTTTAAGTCATCAGTATCTGATTAACTGTATGAAAAGTAGCTGTGATAGCCATTAATTCCGGTAATCAATTCTAGAGAGGCTGTCAATCGAAAAGACAACCAGCTAGGTCCGTTCAGGAACTATCCCGTTCTTTTTCATTATACCCCATCTTCATCCCACAAAAACGCTTCAAGTGTACTATCTAAAGTTCCGGCATATCATCATCAAATTTTAATATGGACACTGCGGTCCTTAGTAATAGGTTTGATTTGCTACTGCTGTCCTTTGAAGTGGTAAAGAATACGAAATTAGCAGGACTATTGTCTTTGGCCATTTCTTTGCTCAGATACGCACCTTGCTATATTCGGGAGAAGCGTCTTCATCAACACTGGCTCTCATCATTAGAAATGCTTTTGTCGATGTCATAAAATTTTAAACCATCCATTAATCTGTCCCACCACCAATTACAGGGTCTATTCTTTAAAATATCGTGAAGCTCCAAAGGAGATGTCACAGCGTAAGCTCTCCACCCGTCCTTTTCCACGGGAGTCTTTACCGCCATGATACCAGCAGGGAGAAGTATGAGATGGGACTCTTCGAGCAAATAATAGAGAACCTCTGATGCCATTCGGCTTAGCTCACGGAAAGCTAAGATTCCGGACACGACGCCGGCTGTTCTGTTGGATCGGTCGAAGTGGAAGTCGAATGCTCCCCCGTCCGTCGTCTTGACTGTCCAGCGTCCCAGGGCGTGTGGATCATTGGCGTATTGATTCCTCTTCAGGCCGTCTTGGCATGATGGATCCAGGTCTACGGTCAGTGGCATCCAACTGTTAGCTTTCGGATTGACCTGGCCAAGTTGGCAGTGTAACCCAAGGGGCTGGTAGTCCCGAGCCTCGTCTGCTTCGAGGTCGAACGACAGCGGGTTATACTGTCCGTCGGTGAGCCGCAGGCCATCGGCGGGCGCAGTCGCCCACCACAATGCCTCCTTGATGACTTGCAATCCACGGTCGAGGTCGTCCTTGCACAGCTCTACTGGGATTGTGGTCGATTTGGTAACAAACTGGCCGTCCGGTCCACGGCGTGAACTGCTGCCCGTCACATCAGCACGTCTGCCGGCATTGAGCAGCTTCAGAATTTGATCGATGGTCACAGCAACTGCGTTGGAGGTCGTGGAGAGCTTGAGACTCGGGGCTCGCCCGCGCAATGGGAGCTCTAATGGAACGCTCTGCTTGCTGCGTGGGATCCAGACCATCTCTGCCTTGTCGGTAGAGATGTCTGGCTCTGGCTCTGATCTCTGCGACGGCTCAATGAAGCGATTGGCAGCAGCAAGCATGTCGGCCCAGTCTCTAGATGGGAACTCGTCTCTGGCGCCCTCAAGGCAGCGTCTTGAATATAACCCCCGCGCACTGGTCATGGCACCCTCCTCGGGCTGCCCGATCCACCAAAAGTCGCCCTCCTCATCCCGGTGCCACTCAAACATGGCATCTCTCGCGTTCACCACTTTCTCAATCATCATGCGGATCTCTCCGTCGGAAAATCCACCATCATCCTTGTCACCAACCACGTTGTGGTATGCATCGCGCAGCATCCCAGCGCAGAACATCGGGATGCCAGTGAGCCTCGTCATCATGGGCGATCTCGACGCCTGAGGCGGAATCGTCGGCGTAAAATTTGATAGCAAAGTAGCCCAGAGAAGAGTCGAGTGACAGGGAAACTTTGGATTTTGCTGTGACTGGGAAATGGACATGAATCCATTCGAGGCCAGGGTAATCATTTTCATCGGCTTCGGTCTCCCAGAAGAAGTCCGTCCAGAAACGGCGACGGCCAGCCACGGCATGGAGAGCTTCCGGGATGGGCATGGTGCGGTGATTTGCCGTATTTGAACCAGCAAGGCAGAAAAAATTGGTCTTTTATATGTTGAAGCGCTTCGAAAAGGAGGACATGCACATGTGATATGTTTGCGGCCGGATGTGACTGTGCTTATTGGGCTTGTGAACTTGTCATGGTTGCCTGTAAAGCTGACCCACTATCTAAGTTTAGCCAACGACGCGGGATGTTCGGCCTGGTAGTAGTTAAGCCGCAGCTGAACTCATCGTCAGCGAGGCCTGCAGAAGCAGAGGGCCTCGCATTTTGACCCAACATCCTTCATGGTAAGCCCTGGTAATCAACAGCAGTTGACTCCACAAATCACCCATAGTAGAACACTGGGATTCTGTGGTTCCAGGCCTGCGTCGCTGAATCTATGGAACTAAACGGCCAGCAAACTCGTTGGAGGGCTCGAGGAACACGTCATCATGCTCCAAGAGGATCCAGATTCTCAGAGCTTAACACTCTGAAGCTGCAGCCAATTTTGACAATGTCGAAAATGAGTTAAAGATCCGTCGACGCTGAGTTCGGCATCTGTGCACTTCATCTCCTTTGTATACAGACGGATGCAACAAGTAAAGCGAATGACCGAGTTGGTTCCTAAACCGGCCTAGAGCCCTATTAGCTCACGGAAATTTTGCATGTAAAAAATGCACCGTACCTCTGCAATCATCAAAGTTGACATGGTAGACATTCACAAATTTCCATCATCATGATTGTGGGTGGGAACAGGATGTAGTAGTCGAGGTCGAATTTCTCGCATCGCATCGCCTTTTTGGCGCATGCCCCCGGGGTTGGAGCGATTGCTCCAGTGGCGGGTACTCTGCTCGCCACAACGCTGCAGCCATGGTGAGGGTGCTACGCATCATGGGTGCGCTCTGTAAAGCGTAGATGTCATACAAAAAATACCGCTATACCACTAGAAAAAGTGTAAAATATCTTACTCCAGGTACCGGCGTATTTCGTGTGTATATGCAGCGCGACAGTAGAGGAACCAGGAGCGCAGGAGCCGTATCTCCTACTTAATTATATTTATACTAGTAAATGGTCTCGTCAGGATCTTGTATAAGACTACATAATCCTAGATACCTTTAGCCCTTTACTCTATCATCTCCTGCTTTTGCGAAGCGCCCTTAACAGGGGCCATCCATGACGGACGTCGGGACACGAAAATTTCCCCTTGAGGCTCAATGGTACTCATGACCTCTGGATCATCGAAAACACCAGCCTTGACAAATTTTATTCCGGGAGCAGCAGGACCTTCCCGAAATAGTGTTGTTCCACAGTTGGGACAGAAGGTGTTCGTGATAGGATTGCCGGCGTTGCTCTTTGTAGTAAACGTCTTCGACAAACCCTCAAGTGCGATAAAGTCCGTAGGGACGAACCAGTTCACAGCGTGAGAGCTACCGGAAGTTTTCCGACAGTCAAGGCAGTGGCAAAGACCCTAGTAATACAAAATTAACCATGGCTTCACGACCGCGTACGGAGCAGGAGACTGGCGTACGACGGCTACAGGGTCGCCCGAGACTTCAATCTTGACGGCGCCACAAAGACATTGGCCGGAGGGCATGGTGAAGAGAGGAGAGGAGAAGTGGAGGATATCTAATGAAGGTAGGAAGGGTGGGCAAAAAGTGATTCTGTAAAGCGTTTGAAAGGAGGCTGTCAGCGCCGATGTTGGCCATTAAATATTCGAGCGGGCGCTGGAGATGTGACGACTTTGCGGCATTCTCCTTCAGCTAAGGTGTGAAATTCATGATATGGACTAAACTAATTTGGGCGCAGTGACCGAGGACGATCTACCATTGGCAGCGGCTAATATGCTTCACACTATGGATGACAGGTCTGAGTTAGTTTCGCAATAAGACGCTACGCCGTTTCGCGCTCCACATGTGATCCCAGGCAGTTTGAAATAGCTTACTTGGCCCGTGTGCAAGGTTTCTGCCAGTCCTCAGTTAGCTTTGTAAGAAGACACTGCACTCTTTCGGGCTTCCCATGCGATTTCAGGCGGTTATTGGATAGGGAGAACCCGAGATGGGTTTGAAATAGCTTGGCAATAGGAACCAGATCCACCCCGCAATTGAATGGAATTTATTACGCCCGGGAGAACTAACCTCATAGAGCCAACTCAGTCATTCGCACTGGGGATGTCTACCTAAACAGCGAATCCCAGGGCTCTTCTCTTACAAAGCTTTCAACACGACAAGCTGCTTCGGTCCTACGTCCTGGCGATGTCTGAGGTGGACGGAAATTTTTCGTTATTGACACACACTGGGACCAGGGGTAAAGAGCTATCTCCGACAGTCTCAGACAAAGCCGGTCCGACCGAGTGTGCCTGGTCGCTGTCCAAGATTCTCTATTTAGGCAGCGTGTTAGACGGCCATGGTCCCAGTCTCTCTACGCTGTTGTTCCTCATTCAACCAAAGGTCGCAGCATCTTTACATTGCTTCTTAGTTGACTCCCTAACCCACAATGCCGTCTCTAAAACTCGTCCGTCAGACAAACTCCAACTTGGGCGGCATCCATCCCGAGATTGTTGCCGTCATGCGTAGGTCGCCTTCCTGCGTTGAGCTCCATAACCTTTTCTCTCGCCCATCACTTTCAACTGACTATTAGCAGTAGGAGCAACGGGCGGTATTGGAGCTGCTACTTGTCTTGAACTGGTGCGACACGTACAACGCCTTACATTGTACATTGTCGGCCAGAATAAGAATCGAGCGTCAGCTCTCATTCAAGACCTTGAGGCATCGAACCCGACGGCAAGGATCTCTTTCATTCAAAGTGACCTGACATTACTTCGCAATGTCGACGATGTTTGTCGCAAGATCTTTGAGAAGGAGGCCAAAGTTAATCTGCTCTTCATGACGGCTGGGTTTCTCAGTCTTCAAGGAAGAGTCGGTGCGTCGTGTCCTAGCGTTGCGGGTTCCAGGGCCACAGTACCGATCCAGAGAGGAATATGCTGACCAAGTTCACAGAGACCGCTGAGGGACTTGATAAGATGTACAGCTTGCAGTACTTCGCAAGAATGCGGGCTGTCGTCAATATTCTTCCCCTTCTCAACAAAGCGAGCGAGGGTCGGGGGCTTGCTAGAGTTGTTTCTGTCCTCGGTGCGGGCAACGAAGGGCCCATCTTCAAGGACGACCTGCAGATGCAGCATAACTACAGCCTCCAAAACTGCTCTGGCCAGGCCATATCCATGAATTCGTTGGCCCTCGAGCATCTCGCTCGCCTGAACCCCAATATCTCTTTTGTCCACGTCTATCCTGGGGTAGTGAGGCAGACAAGCATCATGTCCAATATGGGCCAACCACTCAGCACCATAATCCGCGTGTTCATGTTCCTCGCAACACCCTTCACAATGTCTGTTCGAGAGTGTGCAGAGCGCCAACTATACGTGAGCACTGCCGACTTTCTCTCTCCTCACGGAAAGAATCTAAAGTCTACGGAAAGTGCAGCTTCCTTCAGGCTCGCCAGTAGCGGAGAATTTTGTCCTGAGAACGCGAAGCTTTCGGGTTACTTGAATGACGGTACCTTGGAAAAAGTGTGGCAGTTTACTGAAGCCATCTTCCAGGACGTCTCTGAGAAGAACAAGGTCTCAGAGTAAATGTCTCCAGCTCTGTTATCTGGCAGGACCTAAGCACTTAACTCAGCCTGCTTGAGGGAGGTGAATTAATTAGCTGAGGACTACATATTTCGAGGTTGTATTATTGCTTCATAATATAAGTTTCGCATTATCATTGAAATTACTATGTTTTATATAACGTACATGATAAGCTAGTGGGACCAACATTTGCATAAAGACTGTTATACTTTTTAGGCTAATTGAAAGCTAGAAACCAGGGCGAATGTAATTGAGGAAGCCACCTGTCGTGGACACAATAACTCCAAGACATAGCCCGAGGACCGTGGAAGGAGCTTTCGATCTGGGCACGGTGCATTGCGCCGGAGCGATTGAGATGAAAGACGGGGTTGGCGGTGTCGCGGAAGGAAAATTGGCTGATTTGGTCATCTTTGACACCAACAATCCTGAAACGCTGTGTGTAGCTGAGCAAGATCTGGTGGCGGCGATAACTTTGTACAGGAGCATCGCTAACGTGGAAACGGTTATTGTCGATAGTATTGTTAGAAATCCGGGGTTGGGGCAAAGTGGTGAACGTGTCTGCGGAAGAGAAAATGGGGACTACGAAGGCAAAAGCTCTCTACAGTGGAGCGATATTGCCGACGCAGTGAGAACGTCGAGAAAGGAGCTGCTGCAATGCGAGAGGGAGAATCAGAACCTTGATGAGGTTGAATAAGCAGTGATCTACGGCTTTTACATTGACGAATCTAAGCTAGTGGGATGATCTCATGTCAATCAACCCCATTTTTAAGGCATTTATTACTGGTAGTCATCTGAGTTCTTATGACAAATTCAACCCAGGTCGTGGGGCTTGGATGTAGTAGCTGCAGATATTATGCACATGATAATCTATTAGTACCCTCTTGTATAACTCTGATTGTATGCCGCCTTTGTGGCCTGATGACTGGATCATCCGGTTGAGCCTACAGCTTGTTCTTTTATTCAGAAGTAAAGGCATCAGTGCTTCACACCCTGTCAATTACTGTTGCCATTAGAATTCCGCCCCTACCCTGACCAGTGCATTCACAGATCAGTTTACACTTTCTAATCCTAGGGTCACGCCCAACCCGGTCCCGCCATAGACATATACCCATTTTTTGGCCCTTTCCTCCATTATCGATCTGTGACTCATTTTCACTTTATCCGTCATCCTTTGGCTGCCGTGACGGCGAGGCCGAATCCGCCGGCGCTGCCCAAGTCTCGGAGCTTCTCGCGCACCCAATCCCGGCTGGCCTCGTTGGTCAACTTGGACCGAAGCACAGCTGTCATGGGCCAGAAGAGGGAATATGCTCGAAATCCCATTCCCGGCTTTTCACCGGCTTGTATCTCCGTGCGACAAGGTTCTACATTGAGTGCCAATTTTATCTCCTCCAGCAACGGCTCTGTGCAAACAGTGGCATGTGGTCGCTTAAGGCTTGAGTGGAAATTAAACATATCAGCCACATCTGACAACATCTCTAGAACATGGAGTCGCACTGTTAAGTAGAGGCACCTCGCGATGGCGGCGTTGGTCGGGCTTGATATGGCGATGAACCCGTTGAAAGCGAGAGATGGTCTGCCAACTCCATCGACGTAAATAATCCCTCTAGCCGCTTCGTCCAAATCTTGAGCCAGTGATAGACCGGACCAGATGAGTTCGGGGACTCGTATGCCGTGCATTCTTCCAATCTCAGGTACTGGCAGTCCCAAATCAAGGGACAAGATTAGGACTTTAAAATCTACCGCTCGTCGAATTAGAGGCTCCAAATTAGGGCCGCCATCAATAGAACCAACGAAAGCATCAAACTCGAACCACAGCGATGGGATCTCGAGACGGGTCATGAAGAAATCCATCAGCTGCACGAGAGGACCGATGTGTCAGTGATGCATAGGATGGCGGACTCTTGGGGTCATCATACTCTAATTTCCCGAAACAACGCTAACAATTCTCGATCCAGTGAATTTGCCAATTGATACTCTGCTCGATATCGAAATAGTGCTAGAGCACCGCGAGCATGGGGGTGGCATCCTGGCTCGGTTGTTTGATTCTGTTGAGGGGCGAACTCTGCTGCAATCGTCTGCCACAAATAAGCATGATAAAAAGATACAGATATGAGTGAATGGCCTGTACCTGGAAAAGACCAAGCACAAACAGTGATATGAGAAGGGAGTCATCCTTGATCAAGGACTCATCCTGCATCGCACGTCGAATCCCGCTGATGGCTTTGCCATAAGCCTGCCTCGCGCGGGTCATGAGACCCGACTGTCGTAGCTGACGCGACGAGCTCGCCATGGCAGCAGCTTCCAAGGCAGCAGAGAGGCATGGCATGGACGCCGAGGCATATTCATTTGCTAAGAGCTCCAGGAATGCGATGCCCGATTGAGTGGTATAGTCTGCAAAGAACTTATAGACGCTCAAAGTTGCTTCAGGGCTGAAATCTAACGCCCGGGCGACGGAGAGGTCCATGGCCCGACGCTGATCAGCTCTCCGGCTCCGGCTCTTTTCAACCCTAGAGTTGACGAGCTTGGCAGCGTGGGTATCCTGGGGACGGAGAGAGAGGAGCCACGGGTCAGGGTAGCCGGGACAGTGGCCGAGGAGACGCATGCATCGACTGCAGGACGGCATCTGCTGATCGCACTACATCGAGGTGAGACTGTGCGGGCCACGGGAGAACAATTCTGTTCAAGGCCAGGGACGGGCGCGTACCTTTACTTTCCGGTCTTTGCATGTAAAACAGGCTATAGACGGCCTTCCCGTATTAACCATGGCTAATAACACATGTGTGAAGTAATCCAGATGGAAGTGGCAAGTTATCCGGGACGAAAACAGAGAGGGCGACTGAGGTACTAACTTCCAGGAGCTAAAATTGGTAGCTGTGCAGGTAGCAGCACAGTACCCTGGTGTCGTCCGGGGCACCAATATATTGAGTGGTTGTTTCTATTATTGGCTTGCTGAGATCTCTGGCTGTACCATTTCAGTTATCCTTGCAAGAATGTGCCGCCTAAGAGGTGTTTGACATCACTACCAAGGCTTCTGGGCGGAAGAAAGGCATCTCGCGCGAGTCAGGGCGCGTAGTCGATATTGAAAGTTTTCAACTAAACCTTTCCCACTCGCCCGATGCGCCTGGACCCAATTACCATGCCGTTCGACCAATCAACTTCCAGCATCGCATGGCCACCTGTAAATGGTTTAGCAGTCTTAAATGCCACAACAGTGACATTGACGACCAACAGACTAAATTAGAGGACCATATAAATACGATCCGCACCAATTATTCCGTCTGATTATTTTTGTCACTCTTGGTGTGCCACTTTTTTGTTTGACCGCATGCTAGGGAAACTTTGTTCGCTCCCCGCACAGACCACTCGCCTCCACAATTCGAGATGCAGGGTATCTTGCACTTTTGCGAGCGTTGTAGCGGTATGCATGATGTGACAGTTGGCTGAGGCAAAAGGAGACTGATAACGTGAGATATTAAATCCTCATTGAATTTGCCTGTCAGTTACTGGCACAGGGACGCGTGTTGGTAAATATCTGATCAAGTCTCCTGTTTATATTTGAATAACGTATGAAGACAATGGCCCTTTTAATTGAGGGCATATTCATTCACTTCCTCAGAATGCCCAGTTAAAACTTCACCCAAAGACGCAAGTACATGAAAACTAACATGACCACCCGATAAAAAGCTCCTAGTCCCTCTTACTGATCAATCACTCATTTAAACCAACGAGCCTGAGCGAGTCTTTCCAGAGGCGACCTTCGCTCTCCTTATCATAGATGTAACTAGCGTAAACAGGGGCAAGTTTATCGCTGTCGCTCGTAGCAGGCAATGATTCGGCACAGTTATCGAGATACTTGCCCCCCTTGTTTGCCCATTCTTTGCCAATCGCAGCCCAAACTGTAGTAGCACAGCCTTGCTCTGGAGATTTCATGGTCTTGCGGAAGGTATCCTCACTCTTCATAGCGCTCATTGCACCTGGTGGCAGGAATTTTGATAGGGGGGTATCAATCAGACCTGGCTGAATGCTGGTTGCATGAAGTCCTTGTGATCCGTATCGTCGCTCAATCTCATTGGCCATGAGAATATTCGCTGTTTTAGATTGGCCATACGCAAGCATGGCATCGTAACCTCCCTGTTGGAAATTGTAGTTATCCGATTCATTAAGCCCATGAATTCGGTGACCGCTCGAGGCCACGTTGACCACACGAGACGGACAGTCGGGGGTCGAAGCAGCTAACAAAGCCGGTTTGAGCAGTTGAAACAGTAGAAAGTGTGAGAGATGGTTGGTGCCAAATTGTGACTCGTGTCCATCTATGGTGAACGTGAGGGTTGGCACTGCCATAATGCCAGCATTATTAATCAGAATATTCAAAAAGCTAGTTTTTTTGAGAATGGCATTTGCAGCAGCATGAACAGAGGCGAAAGAGTCCTGGTCCATCTCAAAAATCTCCATACGGGTCGGTTCCAGGATACCAGCCAGGGCAGTCTTTGCCTTGCTAGGATTTCTAGCCGTCACAAACAGCGTGGCTCCAGTCGCCGCCAAAGCACGGACCGTCTCGATGCCAATTCCAGAAGAAGCACCGGTAATAATAATGAACTTTCCCTTGAGCTTGCCGTCCATTCCCTCGTCTTTGATGATCTGGAGGCCTGTTGGACGAGAGTCACCGGGGCCTTTTGGGTTGGCATGGGCAGTTGCATAACGAGACATTTTGGAGGAAGTGGGATGTAGGTTCGTTTTGATGTAAAAGTTGTGTAGTACTGGACCAAACAAGAAACAAGATTTGTATGCTTTAATTTTGGGATTGTGAAGAGAAGTAA
Source organism: Calonectria crousiana (assembly GCA_013406985.1). Lineage (NCBI taxonomy): Eukaryota > Fungi > Ascomycota > Sordariomycetes > Hypocreales > Nectriaceae > Calonectria > Calonectria crousiana. Next base: position 61,198 of record VTGD01000074.1, read on the forward strand.
GGAGAAAGGCAAGCAATCATATATGTTCACTTGAGGCTATCGCAATTTATAATTCCATGAGCCCATTGTATTATAAATCTTCAAAAAAACTCTACTTTCTTATCCAAAGTCCGAGCTTTAACTCCGCGCAGGAAGCTCATTTTCGAAGGGTTCATCAGAATCCAACCTTATCTATCCGTCAAGTTTCGTAAAGCGAAATGTCGGGTCAGTCAAAAATAACATCACAGACGTTCCGGATGACAGGTTTTCCCTTTTCTGGTATAGCCAGCGATAGTTTGGTCGGAAGCTTAAATGCACGGCCCTTGATGACACTTTTGACCACTTTTGGCCTAGCCCGCAGCCCAGACGGGGCCATTCGCGGAGCCGCGCCCTTTTTCTTCGTCCCTTCAGCGGTTCATGTTCTCCTTTTTACGTTGTTTCATACATGATCTAACTTCCTGCAGATATCATGGGGCCACTTCCCACCCTCGCTTGCTTTCATGGAAAGCCAAGCTGTGCCGATGTTGACCAGGCAGACGCCGAAGCCAGGAAGCAGCAGAGGCGAGCCCAGAACCGGGTGAATCAAAGAGCACATAGTGAGTAAATGGGATTACTAAGCTTATCCTTGACGCCTTCATTCCATCGGCGACAACATGTACTTATTATTCTCGCATCAGGGATGCGACTTAAGGGGAAAGAGGACGAGATCGCTTCAGGCCTGCGCCCATATCGGGTTCGTCGTTGGCGTTGGCAATTTCCAAAGCAAATTGTCCCCAAGTCCGAATATGCTTCGTCGGTACTCGCAAATGCACCGGTTGTTCCGACCGCTCTACAACCCCCCCCCTATTGTCAAATTGCAATCGTTGCCCTTGGTAGAAGTCGTTCATCAGAGGCGGGACAATGCTGCCATTTCAACAGAATTGGACTTATCAGATCAGGTCGAATTTCCTCTATCCGCAGACCACTCTCTTCATCTTATCCGCTACAATGTCTTTCGCGGACTCATGTCGATCAAAACTATGCTCAATCTTTTTACCGTTAAGGTGGATATGCCTTTCGCAATGCCCGCAGAAATACCCGTGGCATCCTACACAACTGGGGCATGTTGGGGCTTCGCAACTATTTATCCTACCCACCCGAGCATCCCTAAGTGTCTCCTACCAACGGCTTCACAGATGAATCATCCTCACTCTTTATGGATCAACATTGTTCCTTTCCCACAACTAAGGGATAACCTAATCAAATTAGAGGCTTCTTTTAACCACTTGGAGTTCTTGTATGATCTTGTTGGAAGCCTGCTCGGCACCATACCACCCAGGCAACAAGAATCGCTGCCCAACCTTCCAACATCTAACCCACTGGTATTATATGAAGAAGATGGAGATGAACTAACTGTTGGCCAATATGGGCTTATTATATGGGGAGAGCCACATGAACAAGAAAATTGGGAAGTAACGCCTGGATTCCTAAAGAAATGGGCGTATATCTTGGAGGGCTGCGAGGAACTTGTAAATATTACTAACCGATGGAGGATAGTAAGAGGAGAAGAGCCCTTACAGCTATATACGCCTGAGGGTTGAAGTAATGTAATAAATTCCATCCAGAGTTACCTGAATATAGCATATATGAGCTCACCATAAATCACTTTCAATGCTTTCATGTCTAATCAATCATGTTCAAACAATTACATAACGTGACAATTGAACCTTCCACGTGTAAAGTTGCCCGATTTTCTTGCCATTCCGCCAATAGTTGGCTTCTATGGTGCATATCCATCAGAGGCGAACGGCCTCCCTACAAGGTTGATCCCGCTAGAAATCCTGCCGTTTTTGAAGGTAAGGCTAAAGTTTCCAGAAGCTGCAATATGAACTTGGGCAAGACGGCCACTTCTTTCATTGAAGGCGGAAAGCTGGTTGAAGGCAGTAACAGAAGCTTTGACGGCGACTTTGACGGTGGTGGCTGTGGTGGATACATAGGCAAAGTCAATCCGCGTTATCTTCGCCTGCCGTCAAAGGTTGGTGGCATAGCGAATGCTCCTGGCCACAGGGTTGGCAGTTGGGCTACCAATCGAGATAACCGTATCAGCCGAGTTTGAACTATTTCTCATCCCGGATGATGGACTGGATTGATGATAGATAAAGTGCTGCTGAGAAGGAAAGGTTGCTAGTTTTCCTGGGTTCCCCTGTTCCAAATGACATCTTATGGGTATAAACCGCATTCAACACGCGCTTCTCAATGCTAGAATCTTGCTACAACTTGGAGACGTTAAGAGATCGAAGTGAGGCTCGTTTACAGTAGGCATAAAATCGTCATTGAGGATGGACAGTGCAGTTCTGCTGGCTGAGCGGCGAAACCCATGCACAGATTAACAAAGGGATGGGTAACAGGACACGTGTCATGATTGCAATTAGATCATCAATGATATCGACTACAGCTAGGTTTCGATGTCTGATGCTACAATGGCCCGTACCGCCTGCTTGTGTGAGGAAGGAATGACAACATAGAGCGGAGAAACCAGACTGCCTGGAAGCTGGATTTGTCGTTCCAAAACTATGCCCTGAGAGCGCTATGACTGGGCAACTAGCACTTTGGCTTTTCAGTTGCAGTGACTATGGATAGTTGGCTTGTGGCATTCAACCTCGCCATCCACTCTATACCAGGTTGAATAGTGGCGCTTCAACCCCAGTCCCAATAATTGGCGGCGTTGTTTTCTTTTACTTCGACACAATTTTCCAGGCCTGGAACCTTGCGTGTCTGATACTGTTGAGGCTGGTGAGGTGGCTGAATGATTAGCGCAGCGCCACCTCGGAAGCGAGCTTCAACAAGCTATAGAAGCCCCTATTAACCGCTCCTTTATTTTATAGAAATCAAGGCTCTTTTAACTCTCTATTCTACAGCTCGATGTGACCGATCCAAGCAGTGCAACAGATACTACTTACTTCCAAACATTGAGTCAAGGGTCTTCCAACCTACTCGCTAACAACGTAAACTTAAGATCTACAAGTTTAGGAAAAGGTCCGATTCTAGCCCGCCTCTGATTTAGACAGCTTTTGAGAACTTACGAAAGCTCGTATATCTACACGTACACATAGAATAAAACACGTACAACAACTCGACAGTGCCTAAATCTGAAAAAAAAAATAAAAAAATCTTAGCATGTGGGTAAATTCCCGGGGTCAGGGATGACGCAGTTAAGGTCACAAATATAGCAGCTGCTGCCGTATGGTCTGTTGCTTCGAATTGATGATTGAGTTGTTCTTGTTCTATCGAACTAAGCTAAAGAGAGCCCCTTTTTCGGTGTTAAAGGAAGCAGGTCATGTGATGCCCTTGATCTCGCTTCCTGCCGCCTTCACGCTAGGCACCTAGCCGGTGCCTTAGGCCTCGATGACTGTAATCCCTTTATAATGAAATCAATGTTCCGACATAGCATTTAAGTATTTATCACACAGCGTGCTCTTCATATTCTTTAAGTTGACATATCAATTACAAAACTCTGTATCTTTCAAACATTTTTAATAATAGGACGTTTAACTTTTATTGTTTACCTACATCTCATATACTTTGACACATACCTACAATCAAAATTTCAGTATCCAGAGACATATATAGGACGATTAATACCAACTGACTTGCAATTTAGTAGCAGTTTACTAATGAAGACATAATTGAGCATTTAGCAAAATTATCCAATATCACTTAGAAACCTGACAACCGACACGAGCTTTCTGAACAAGGAATAAAATATTTTAGGCACACCAAAAGTATGACCAACAGGTGGTAGACGTGAAGATGGTCCTTCGTCCACAGATGGATAGGCATCTTTTTAGATGAAGTATAACTGAATTCTAACTGAATCCGCCTGCATTTTGAATTGCACAACTTACTAGCCTAACCAGCTCTGCAAAAAACAACTTGATTAGTTCGAAATGAGCCTTCTCCAGTTCTGCAACTCTAGGGACCGGCATATTATCAATTAGGTCTGCAGCAGATTTAAGCAGATCAACGTCAGATCTGGCTCTTCGATTGAGCGGATCGGCGAGAATATTGCAAAAAATGGTCATTAGGGCAGTTATTGGGTAGAATGCCATGACCCTGAATAATATTAGCATTCTGATATCATATCACAAGATAGATGTATACCACAGAGAATAAAAATATCAAGCACACTACGATACTCTGGCATAGAAGGGCAAAACTCACCAGAAACCCTCTTGCTCTAATCCCTTGAGTGCTGCTTTCAGATAGAAAAAGGTGGACCGACTCGCTTCGACGGAGATTTCCGTACTCGAAGAAACACCTAGGTTCCAATCAGATATACTGCCGTTGGTTCTATGACACCTGTTAGAGACGCGGTGAATTGAAGAGAGCGTATGGTGATAGTCTAGATTCAAAAAGAAGTGATGCATCCTTTTCCGCAAGTCCCAGTTGGGGTCCACATATGGATTCTCTGGAATAGACAGGGACGGTCGAAATTCTAGCGGCACAGACATACGCCAGTTCTCTAGTTCCTCGTCCAGTTCACGGATATTGCGAACCAGTTCGGCTTCCAGCTTCCTCGAAGCAAGGACGGAGTAAAGGGTGCGACATATTTTTCCCTTAATGATACTAAGGCGTAAATCACCGGGAAGATGTAGTATCGGGGCCCCATCCTCAACAGGCTTGCCTGACATAGTTGAAAAGGTTTCATGTATTTTATCGTACTGGTCCGGCAAAGTGAGATCGCAATATTCATCACGTAGTAGTGGGGGCTGACCACTACGTAATGATATGTCTTTGTCAAATATATAACAGTACCAAAAGAGGATCCGTAGATGATTTTTTTCCCTATCTTGGCGGCTGAGGTATTTACTATGTGGTATTTCAATCCGGTTTTGGCCACCTAGCATCAAGATCATGCGACAAGCAGTCGCGTGTATCACGCTAGCAGAGCGCATATGCCCAGAGGAGGCGTGATATATGTACTGCAAGAAACAGGAGTCACACGCATAGGTCAGCTTGAGGATTGATAGAGAATTCAGGGATTGCAGCGTACCAGCATTAGGATTGTTTGGAGGCTGATGATATTCGCAAACTTCAATAAATAGGTTGCCAGCGAGGTTGCTTTTTGGACATAAATCTTAGGTTTGGCTGCAAATCTAACCGGCGTGTCTGGTTTTGTTAAGCCAACGATTGCCACTAGGGAATATATGCATGCCCTGGCAGGTATCTGCGTTCCTACGGCCTGCTGGTCGATGGGCGCATAGGCCAGATTGAGAATGTCCTCGAATAATGAACTATCCACTAATGGAAAAATGTGCTTGAAGCTTGACTGCTGAAAATCTTCAAAACACTTCTTTGCGGTATATCGATCCGGCAATCCGTCCAGAAGAGCCGCATAATCGTGAGCATCGGGTGGTGCTGGAACAGAAGAAGCAGAGGCTTGATATTCCCGCCTTGCTGCATTCAATTCTCGGAATATGTCTTTATCCCGAGTCTGTGTCGCTATCCACTCCAAGCCTTCATCTGATAGAGTGGGTATTCCGTCATAGCAACTTATATGGCCTAAGTGATGACCTGTGAAATGAATATGACTTGACACATAGCAATCTGTATATTTAAATCGTAGTTGAAATGTAGATGCCGGCTTTTGACGTCCTTGCGTAAGACGCTGCGTCTCTAGTGTTATAGAGCCCGTGAATCTACTTCTCAGTTCCGTTATTGAGGCTGGAGAGTATAGGGAGTTATAAGCATTGTCCACAGATAAATCCGTAACTTCTCTAAATGTGATGAGCCTGGTCAAAGTATTCTCGAGGCGTCCAATCCGTTCATGCACGGCTTCCTCTGTAATGGTTTTGGACCTAATGCTATGCACGCAGCAAAGGTTTGTTAAAGCCTGGTCTAAAGTCAAGCGCATCGGTAGGATTTTTATATGTCGCTAAAAGCTCACCTGATAGTCCGTTTTTTTCTTCCCCATTCGCGGTTAAAGGTACAAGACGTCCTACGATGGGTACACCAGTCGCAATTTAGTTCATACTCTGCTACATGACATTGAATCTATACGGGCCCATACTCTTAGTAAACTCTCATTGCTTCCTAAAAAAGATTTTCTAGCTGGGAGAAATAAGACAATCATTACCTTCCTCTTGTAGCAGGCGTCGCATGCCTTTCTCTTGGTCATAGTAAACTTGAAGAGACTGAGCGATTGAACTAATTGGTATCGTAAGGTGGCTTTAAATTGACGATATGATGGCGCTTGGGGGTCAGAACTGGATATATATTTTTAGTGCATCAATTAATTTGTAAAGATTTTTTCTCAGCTCTATATACTTCGTATCAAGAAATTGGGTTGGAAATCGCGGGTTTTAATGTGGACAAAAGTCCGAAACTTCCGAAATGTGAGTTTTCGCTGTTTAGATATTCTTCCGCTTATGTAACCTTCCCAGCGATCTTTTCAATAACTAAGCGGCATTCTCCAAATTAAAAATTCCAGTACGTCATTGGCTCGCGGTATTACACAGGGAATATTTAGAGGAGCCCGAATTCTTTATTCTTAGGCTTAATATCAGGTGATGAGCTCAATGCTACCAGACACACTATAACGATCTGGACTAGCAGGCAGGACTAGGAGCGCCGAATATAAACAGCTACGTACTAGCCATGATGACTTAGTTCATTTTTACTGATCAACTCAGGAGCAAGTTCGCGACAAACCATAATTGGTGATAAGGTACATACAGCGATGTTATGGGAAGCAGGGTTGGCTTCTTTTGGGGGTTCTGATGATTCTGTGCGATGAGCTACACTAGAACAAATCTGGGGCAACAGTGCAACCATACATGTCAAGACACATGAAGAACAAAAGTGAGAAGATAAGCTCGATCAACCTTTCAAATGGGCTCAGCCTCCAGCGGTCCAGCAACTCTTGTAAAATATCAGACCTTATCCCTTTCAATATGTGTGATGAATCACGAGTGGAACATTGGGCATCGTTCCTATACATGCAGCCGAAACACACGGCCAAGGGCCACAGGAGAATGCCTCAAGTCGCGTCATCTCTTCGTACACTCCATCATCAAGGTATCTGTGCAGAGCTCTAAATCAGTGACTGCAGCAAGTGAGTTCTACTAAAAAGATCTTTTTTGTTTCTATGCTCACCACTCCAGGACAAGAACTATTAAACATTCAGCTTAAAGAGTCAGGACTAAAAGAAATCTTGACAAAGCTCAAGTCCGAACCCTGTTGTGCTCAAAGCCTTCTCAAGTTATTAAAGACCTCCCACAACCCATAAAAAGCACATACTCACGTTACGTTCATCACCTCGTAGCAACTTTACTTAATCATAACTAATCTGCATGATTTATTTTTTATACATTTATAAACGACTACGAACGATTTTCTTAGCCCACGGGTGTTGTCCATCCTCCTTCTCACAGCAAACGTACTGGTCCACCAAAGTCGTGTTAAGCAAGCCAGGATGGGCTTCGCTCAACTCGCGGATCCCAGCAAGTTGCATGGCAATCTGCAGTTCATCTCTGATAACTAAATTCATCTGGTTAGCAAGACTTTTCACCAGTAGCCTCAGGGCTTACATACTGTTCAATGCGTGCTCTACTCCAGAGGCCCCATACGTGGCAGCGTAAAACATTGGCCTCCCTAAACACACAGCGCTCGCGCCAAGGCAAATCGCTTTTAGGACATCGGTGCCTCGTCTGATGCCACCGTCGATCAACACTTCCATCTTCTCTAAGATTTCAGGACAATTGGCCTGAATCTCTAGCAGGGTTAGGATTGCGGGCTGAGCAGTATCCTCTGCACGCCCGCCGTGGTTTGAAATGTATATTCCAGCACAACCAGCCTCGTATGCCCGTTTGGCATCAGAGGCACACTGGATACCTTTGATCACTATTGGCACCTTTGTCTCTTCCTTGATCCATCGGATGTCTTGCCACGTCAGGTCCGATGCGATACTGCTATCGCCTGCGCTTCGGGCCTGGTTCTGCCAAGGGATTCCTTTCTCGAGAGCCACTTTAGCATCATACCTTTCGTTGGCCTCTCTCTTGGAAAATGCAGGAAGGTCAACCGTCACCATAATAGCGGATGGCTTGAACCGGCACACCTCTCTTAGGTACTCTCGAGCGCGCTGGCGATCCGGACTCACATAGAGCTGGAAAAACCAAGGGTGCCCAGTGGGCAGTTCCGCAACAATCTCCTCGAGGGAATAAGACGACAACGTGGGAACAATGATGGTGCCTCCAACCGCGACCGAGGCCCTGGCAATAGCCAACTCGCCTTCTGGATGAGCCCTCATAACAAGGGAGGCTGGTGCGTTGAAAATGGGCAGAGCAAATTTGCATCCGAACAGAGTGCAGCTAGTGCTGGGCTTCGCTACGTTCTTGAGGATGCGTGGTCGAATGAATATGCGCCTGTACCAGTCTTCGTTGGCCGCCTTTGTTAAGCAATCGTCAGATGCGCCTGCAATGTAGGCCCACGACTTTTCTGAAAAGTGCTTGCTTGCAACATGCTCGAAGTCATAGAGGTTGATCATCGTTTCCAAAGGCGGCTTCTCCAACGTCTCTTTGCTTGGTGACTCTGCATCCCTAGGGGCTTGGGCTATCAATTTTCCCATTCGTTTTCCGTCACCCAAGTGATTGGAGATCAGATTGGGTCCGTGGATATCATTGTACACTGCGCTTGCGTCTTTGCCAAAATTCTCACGAATGATATCCTCGCCGCCGGGATGCAGCTCAGCAAAGCCCGAGAAGTCCCACACAATCCCGTTGACTGCAATCCATGCATCCTGGTCGTGTGCATGCGTAACGAGCTCCTCAATTGAAATATCGGTTGATGACATGATTACTGGGCGTAATTGGTTCTGTAGACTTGATACGGGTTTCTTGAAATCTTGGTGGCAGCTTTTATTGCGGGGGAAGAAGAGCACACTCCAGTCGTCAATGTTTACGTGGCTGAGACAAGTCCCATCGCAGGCAAGCCAGGGCGCACAGCGGCGTACGTAGTATTACTTGATTCGCGGTCGCCATCTCCACAGATAAGCGATTCAGAGCTAGCTATTTTGGCTGCGTCGGGAATTGGGGCCGATAGTGACGCGTGACCCACGCACGGATACGAATGAGGGTCATGGGGAGCCTCGAAAACTACACTGGAGAAATGTCCCCAGCGGCATCTTGACTCAATTACGGCACAAGATGGGCCCGGCACCACCAATGCCTGCGGTTGACTTGTTCTTTCATGAAACATATCCCTAATAAATCATTGAGGATGGTGGAACCATGTGCATCATAGTAATTACGCGACAGGGAAAATCTTATCCCCGACCGCTACGGTATCAGAACGAATGTGTTCAAAGGTGGGTCTTTACGCCCTCCAAAGACATGTCCAATTTGCGCTCTGATAGCACGGCTGTGTAAGCAGCAATAGATATGTACCAGCGGTATAGAATAGGGACTCTATGTACATAAGCACAACAGTCATTTCACAGATTATGTAGCGTCACATTTTTCTGCGACATTTTCTAGTATAGCTCCAATCCTACCCTACAGCGGGATACCTTTACCTGGGAACTCCACATTCCGCAGATAGAACATGCACAATGGAAACATGAGTTAAAAGATTGTTGAAGCATTCAAGGTGCTGAATTCTGTTAGGAAGATAGTAAAAGATTTAAATTGGGTGGCTGGTACAATGGAAAAGCCGAGTTCCGGAATCAATGGGCTATTAAGCTATGCCTCGTTGAAGGACTGCGCCAGGAGATGCAACAAACTCATCGATATGCATCCAACGGTAAGGTTACTTTGCCTGGAACGGGCTTATTCTATCACAGACCCCAAAGGCAACAATACTGAAGGTAGCTGCAAGTATGGCATAGAACGGCCCAAAAATAGGGAGCTAACTAGCTAAATCACCAATGCCCCATCGGGTTTGCGGCAATCAATTTTGACGGCGAAGACGACTCCGACATTGAGTATTACAGAGGTCCTTTTTGTACTCAGTAAATAACATTTATTTGAAGCGCATCAAGGCAGAGCGATTTATTCCCGCCAATTGATATATCACCCTTCTACTCCGATCAATCTGCTCACAATTTACTTAAGCGGACAGCAGCCTTGGTTGAATTTTTATGGAAGGAGGTCTGTCACACACAAATTACCGCTGTACCACTAGAAAAAGTGTAAAGTACCTTACAACAGGTACCAGCGTATTTCGTGTAAATATGCAGCGGGACAAGGTCATTGCAGAATTGACAGCGTCACGTGAAGATTTGGGTTGATTCCACCCCATTACTCGTTTTGGCGAGAAAGTTCTTACAAGGCTTGTTATCTGGGGGTGGGAAAAAGAAAAGAAATACTAGCTCATTTGCCTCGATGGTTATGGCACACAGAATGGCAAGATGTTTGGATGGGAATACCTTCTCCAAGCAATTATCATCCCGCCAATCCCAGTTTCAGATCTTTTGAATGCGATAAATGACGGCTCCTGGATGTAGAAGACTTCTGTACTTCTGTGTGTCTTTGGAACGGATGCTGTGACCTCCGTCGTTGGCTTTTTCAGAGGAAGGAAGGAAATATCACACTCAATGGTCATAACCCACCCCCTTGTAACTTTGCTGTAATTAGAGCTTAACCATGCATGGGTATGAACTGGAGAGTAGTGATACAGGCTCTTACGATGTTAAATGTTTGTTCGGGTGAATTGCAATAGAACCACTTGAATTCTTCATAAACGGAGTGGAGCTACAATGGCTAACCCTGTGGTAGAAACTCGATGTGAATTGCGATAGTGTGGTGTCCTGAACCGGCGCTGTGATGTGTTTAGGCTATATTGGATGCACGATTAATAATCAACATCGTACACGTGTTCATGTAAATCACGGCGATACCGGGTCGGAAATCCGCCTTCCTGAAATGTTATCACCATTAAATACTCTACATCAAAGTCAATCCACATGAACATTATTCCTAAGGGTGTTTTGTAAAGAAGTTCCTATTCTGATAGATCCTATAACTTTACTCTGCACGGGTCCACATGTCTTTGTCTTGAGATTGACTTGACACAACTTACCGAGGCTTCCTTCCCCGCTTTCAGGAAAAAAATGCTCACTCTGCAAACCAAGGTATTGCTGAATAACGATCAGCAAATTCCTGGCCTGGGATATGGTGTAAGAATACTCTCTAAAATAGCAACGACAGGTCTAACATATCTGCACGATAGCTCTGGAAAACGTAGGCGCCGCTGATTCTCAAGGGTATGGATATGGACTGACCGTTTCAAGGCCACCCGAGCAAGCACAGGAAGTCGTGGGTGAAGCGTTGAGAGCTGGATATAGACATGTAATAATTGCGATGACCATAGTTCTCTTTTGACTATTTTGGCTAAGTTAGATCTCAGGTCGACTCCGCCGCGTCTTACAAAAATGAACACGGAGCTGGTAAGGCCATTAGCGAAGCCACCGGTATCTCGCGTGCCGATGTCTATTTCACTTCAAAAGCCCGTTTGATTACCTATGACGACTGTAAGGCTCAGATTGAAAAGACCTTGATTGAGACTGGCTTCGATTATATCGACCTAATGCTACTACACTGCCCTTACGGTAGCTCCGGTGGTCGAAAGGGCGCTTGGAAGGCTCTCGTGGAGGCTCAGGAGGCTGGAAAGGTTAAGGCCATTGGTGTGAGCAACTACGGCATCCATCACCTTGATCAGCTTGAGCAGCACATCGGTGAGCTTGAGCTTGAGCGTGGGGGAAAGGGCAAAGGTGGGAAGATCAATATTGTCCAGTATGAACTCCACCCTTGGTGCCCACGGAAGGATATCACAGATTGGTGCAAATCACGCGATATAGCTATCGAGGCCTACAGCCCGCTAGTTCGCGGCGAGAGATGGGGTGATTTACGGCTAGTGAAGCTTGCTGAAAAACATGGCAAGTCGGAAGCACAGATATTGCTACGATGGAGTCTGCAGAAAGGCTTCATTCCATTACCCAAAAGTGTCACGCCTGCTAGAATTCGAAGCAACACTGACATTTATGACTTTGAATTGAGCGAGGAGGACATGGCCAGCTTGGACATTGATGAGTATGCTCCTGTCTGCTGGGATCCCACCATTAGCCCTCTCGAATCAACTCCCCAATAGGTTAGACTAGAGTATAAATCTGCTTAAATTTGCATAAATATAAAGATCCCATCGTGACTCACTACTCCAGCTTTCATCTGTTGAGACGCCCTAGTATTCCACAGCCAAGCGTTCCCCATGGTCAGTAGATTCTGTTTGGATATTACTTTTACTATTATCTGGGGAAAACACAAGAAGTAGGATAAAAAATATCAGCCCCTTATAGGTAGTAAGATTAGCAGTATTATGTCACATAGTTGGGCTTTCGGCGGGTTTTACTTCCAATCAAGTGGCTCGCATTATTAATAATTATTAGAACAATTACTCGGCTTTACTATCGTCAATGATTGCCCCTCTTCTCTCGTCCCTTATAGCCCATACTTTTTGTCGTCTTTATCTCAGACCTAGTCAAAGTAGGAATTCTGTACAGCAATTTTTGCTGCTGAGCCAGATCCTGTGCCGGAGCAACATCATGAATGCTATTAAACCCCGCTAAACGACCAATACGACGTGACGCTAGTTCTCTATCACGGCCGGGCATGCGGACCGCTGGGCTCAAAGGTTACGGAGGAATAGCGGAGTCTCGTCAGGTATTTTCTTTTTTTTTTAAGAAAAAAAGAACAAGAAAGTAAAAGTTCTTTTTCGGCCAGCTGATGAAATTATGCTGTGGTATTTACGCTTACAAGCGAGATTAGGTACGTTGGACCCAAGCATGGAGTCCATCACGAGATTCAATGCTATGTGACTGACGCGTGTTGAATTTGAATTAGATTCTAATGATCGGAATTCTTGCCATTTGAATAGAGGGTCACCGAAGTGACTTCTGGATGTGCATATTGCCCTAATGCCTCACTTTTCTGCTCTAAAGTTTTAAAGTTCGCCAATCCTTCTCAGGGATGATAACGAAGAGTGGGACCTTAAATTGGGCCTGGAGGAGGAATGATCACGTGATGATAGCATTGCGCGAAAGGGAGGGGGCTGAAAACCGAGGGAAAGATTTTTAAGCGGACGAATTGTGATTATTCTTATTTTTGGCATTGAGGCGATCTCCTATATCCTTGTATATGAAGCTGCCTACAATGTTTTCCGTATTACACTGCCTGCAGGCGACGCAAACTACATAGGCCCCCACTTTTCACTGCTCACTTTGGCGAACCCAAGTGGTAAAGAAGAATGAATACCTCAGTGCTTGGGTTGAGCAGTGGACATCACAAAAGCCCACGGTCCGTCAAATTCTCTGTCATCTGCGTGCGTATGCGTGTGTAACAGGGCGCTTGAGTTTTAGACGCGACTCCAAAGCGGGACGGTCTTGAACACTGCAAGCATCATACCACTCAAACGCTAATTAAACTTTCTTCATCGTCAAAGTGTATGGGCAGGCATTCTACGGATAAGTATGGAGATTGTCCACTGCCCCTGCATGGATCGGGCCTAGTAGATTAGATGAATGTTATTTAAGCTTTGCGTTATTGGGCAGTGAACACAATCTCAAGTCAAATGAGCTTCGGTAGCTAACTATGGGGCAACCTCTGCATTGTTTCAAACTAAAGGAAATTCCAATTCGAATACGTTCAAGATCTCAAGGAAAGATCTAATTTACACAATTGTTCAAGCAAAGACGCCCCTCAAAAAGGCTGCTAGTGCCTTGGTGTTCTCCCCCTTCTTCATCATGGTAAAGTGGTTAGCGCCCGGGATACGCTCAATAAACATCTCAGCACCATGGATCAAAAGATCCCAGCGGTTGGGGCTGAAATCGGTCCTGTTTTCGAGTAGCCAGCGCATTTCGCGAGGGTCATCGTCGGAGTACTCGGGTCTAGGATCGGATTCGGATTTGCAGACTCCATCCTCTGCCCAGAGGATGTGTGTCTTGGGTGCAGCTGCACCGGTACGAACGGCCGCAGGCCATGGGACGGGTTGCCATTTGTCCAGTGCCTCGATGAAGGCCAGGAAATGCTTGATTAACCAGGCAGGTGGTCCTTCTGAACCGGCATCGAAGATTCCCCGAGCGGTCAAGAACTCAAAAAGCTTGGGTGGCAGTTTCTTGAGACCGATTGGCCTGGGAGAGTCCAAGAGGATGATGTTCTCAATCACCTCGCCCTGGTTGGCCAACATGACTGCAGCTTCGTAAGCGCAAATACCACCAGCTGACCAGCCTCCAAAGTTGTATGGACCATGGGGTTGTCGGCGCCGGACCTCGGCGACATACAAGCTGGTCAAACCTTGCAGGCCGAACTCAAGAAGGGGATCAGCATCCTTCAGCCAGGGACAGTTCAAGCCGTAAATTAGCACGCTGTCAGGGAGAACGGAGTCGATGCTGGCATAGTTGCTGGCGGTACCAGATCCATCAGGGAACAAGAACAGCGTGTGGTCGTGTTGCTTTGTCTTGCCCTGGAGGAAGACAGAAGTAGCTTGGTACTGCGACAAGTCCTTGGTCAAGACCCTAGACTTTTGCTCCTTGACGCCCGCGACACTCTCTGCCTCAGAACCCGAAGGCGTAGTGATGTTTGTCTGGATGTCTGGCTCAGAAGAAGTGCTGGAATGGGTTGGGACGTCAATTAAGACCTCATCGAACAGGGCTTGCTGCAGGTCGCCGACAGTAGGGCAGGTTGTGAAAATGGAAGATTCAACATCCATGCCAAGCTCTTCGCGCATTCTGCCGGCCATAGTAAGAGAGATCAACGAATCAACACCGTAGTCCATGAAAACGAGATCGCTGGTCAGAGTGTCGATTTCAAGACCAATCTCTTCGGCCAAAATCGCAAGCACCGGCTTCATCTGAGAATGGGCATTCACAGCAGGTGCGGCAGGTGCGGGCAGGAAAGTTTGGATAGGTGGGGGTGCAGGGGCTTCAATGGAGATTGACATCTGAGGCGCCAGGACTTTTTGTAGATCGCCAAGTGTAGCGCATGTTGTGAAGATGGCTGATTCGACATCTAGGCCAAGCTCCTCTCGCATTCTGCCGGCCATGGTAAGAGAGATCAATGAGTCAACACCATAGTCTGTGAAGATAAGATCACTGGTAAGACCGTCGAGTTCAAGACCAATCTCCTCGGCCAAAATTTTCAGCAGAGGCTTCATCTGAGACTTGGCACTCGTGGCGGGTGCATGTACGGGTTGGAGAGTTGCTGCGGCTGGAGCTGCAGCAGGCTTGGACTGGGATGCTGCAGGAATTTGTCGGGCTGCTGGGCTAGCCCGCTTGGCATTCAAGGGTGGCAGGACAGTGTCAAGGACACGTCGTGGAACGCCTTGGAACTGGGACAAGTTAGTATTTGATTCAAGTGTGTTGTCGTGTAAAACCTACAGTCATTCCTCCGAAGACAGCAACAATAACCCCGTCCTCAATGATGTAAAGATCACCCGCGTACTTGGTTCCATCGACCGGTCGCATGCGCACGTAGGTGCGATAGGTCACATCATAGCTGAGCTGCTTGGCCAGTTTCATAGACCTCCATCCATGGTTGATGAACACCTGGTCCATGGAAGTCTTCTGATGTCCGTTCATCAGGAAACCCGTGGTCTGGCCGCAGCTATCGATGAACAAAGGATGCTGGAAGAAGTTGCCCTCCTTGGACTGAAACTTGACCTTGGCAGTAGCTTCATACTCATCGCTGTTGAGGATGACATCCTGAAGACCCTTGAACTCATCGTGGTAGTCTACCAGAATGGAGAACAGCTTGTACACCATGCCCTTGGTAAAGGAGGTGTCAAATCCTTGCTCTTGTCTCTTCTCGAGCCATTCAATGCTCCTATCAACCAAGTGATGAGTACGGTCCCATTCTTCCATCCAGACGTTGGGGTTCTCGAAACGAAGACCGCAGTTTGCATGGTGGTTGGTCTTGCGTCCGGTAGAGTCAACACTGTAGATGGACATTTTAGCGGCGAGTGTGGTCTTGTCGTAGCTCACTTCGGCTCTGAACAAGGTTTGACCTTCCTCCTTCAAGATGAGAGGCTTATCAATTGCCATGCCGAACACTTCAGTGCAGTAACCTGCGAGGTCTGGCCTGTGCTTGTCAAGCACTCTTTGTCCCAACGTGCATGCAATATCGGCATATAGCGACTATGAAATGTTAGTTTCTGCGGCGGGTAGATGAGATGGAATGTAGAACGTACTGAAGTGCAAAGCTTGGCTCCGTTGACTCTGTGTCCCTGGGCGACCTCAGCGAGCAATGGGCTGCCCAAGTCAGATTGAGCGATGAGTGTCAAGATAGGACCCTCGACGGTTTCTTGGACAATCTGGTGAACAGAAGAAGTGCTGAAGTCGTCAACCTTTTGAACTGCGCTAACGGCCGCTGTGGCAGGTGGGTTTCCCTTGGTAAGTGTCCAGTCATTGATATACTGGATCCAGTGATTCTCGTTATCCCAGCTGTATCTTGGCAGACGGAGAACTTCGTGGCAGTCCTTGAAGTCATAGTGGAACTGGTTCCAGTCAATGGCATGGCCGGCCTCATAGATTGAGACAAGGCTGCGGGTCAGGACTGTCCAGCCATCTTCCTGGCGAGAGAGCGAAGGAACCACACCGGCCGTCTGCCCGATATTGCCCTTCAGCAGCATCGAGCAAACATTGTGAGGTCCAATCTCAATAAACTGAGTATCCGCGACAATAAGCTTCTCGTCAGTAGCCTTCTGGATAGCACCGCTAAAGTCGACTGCTTCCCTGCAGTGACGCGAGATGTATTCAGAGTTGAGGGTGGTGGAGTCCTCAGGTCCAACGATCTGAGCCAAGAGTGTGGACACAAAGGGAATCTTTGGCGCACGGAACATGAGGCCACTGACGACGCTCTGGAGGTCGTCAAGAATTGGCTGAACCTGAGCAGAGTGGAAAGCAAATGGCACATGCAGCTTAGTGGCCTTGATGTTGGCGCCAGCCAGCTTTTGGGCCAACTCGTCAATGGCGGCGACTTCTCCACCAATGACGACATCCTTGGGTCCGTTGAAGCAAGAAACCTCAAGAGGGGTCTGGTCGAACAAGTGCCGGAATTGTGCCAGAGGGGCTTTCACGGCAAGCATGGCGTGCGTGCCGGCTTCACATTGAGCCTCGAGGAGCTGGGCCCTTGCTCCGGTCAGATATATGACTTCAGTTGCAGCGAGGACACCGGCGGTGTACAAAGCGGCGTATTCGCCAATACTGTGACCGAGGACGAAGGCTGGCTTCATGCCGAGAGAGATCCAGAGGTTACTCAGAGCCATCTGCAAGCAGACAGTGCTCAGTTGGGAAACAACGGGAGAGGCATTCTGGAGATCTGCTTCTCCGGTGATGACAGACAGGATGGATGGGTAGCCGTGGGAAACACACATTCTATCGAAAGATACCACATCTGATTTGAAGGAAGAGATGTTTTCCCAAAATGCCTTGCCCATTCCCGAGTATTGGGCGCCCTGGCCGCTGAAGATGAAGCCGACGTTGGGAGTAGCAGTTTTGGTTTTTGTGATGTCTTGTCGTTCGATGGCACGGTCGATGGCCTGCATGAAGGAACCGGTGTCCTGAGCAATCATGCCTACACGGAAACTGTGGTGCATTCTTCGTGCTGTGGTAGTGTACGAGAGCTTGGCCAGGAGGTCGGCTCCCTGCTGACTCTGCTTCATGTACTCCTTCAGGTTTCGGAGATTGTTCTTGAGAGAGGCCATAGACTTTGCAGAGACAGTCACAACATGATGGGATCGAGCGTCCTTGGACTCTGTCGATTGTGTTGGCAAAGGACCATCCTCAATCAGCAGAGCAGTGTTACCTCCAGCTGCAGAGAAGTTGTTGACCATTGCGCGGCGTGTGCCACTGACGGCAGTGGACCTGTCCCAGCCTGTTGGCTTGAATGCGATGTGCACATTGCGCTCCTTGAGATCGGTGGGGAAGTTCTGGTTGATCCTTCCCTTGATACCGCAGTGGGGCGGGATGGCATTCTTCTCCATCATGAGGAGGACCTTGATCAGTGCGATGACACCAGAAGCAGATTCACCGTGACCAATGTTGGATTTGACTGAGCCCAAGTAAAGACTCTGCGATTCAGCACGGGCGTGGTCGGGAGCGAACGTATCGAGAACAGACTTCATCTCGGTGGCATCACCGGCCTGAGTTCCAGTTCCGTGCATCTCCACATAGCCAACGTCGTGGGGGTTGATCCCAGACTCGGTCAACAGCTTGGAGTAGATGTACTGCTGTGCTCCTGCGTGGGGTCGTGTGATTGACACAGACTCGGCAGAATGGTTGGTGTATGCACCCAAGATCACACCAAGGATCGGGTCATTGTCAGCTTCAGCGTCTTCCAACCGCTTCAGAACGACTGTGCCAATGCCATCAGCTCGGCAGTATCCGTCTGCGGCATCGTCAAACGTGTTGCAATTTCCTTTGAAATTGATGTCAATACAAATATCTATGCAGTGGGGAAAGAACAAGACGTACCTGTGTGGGACAGGAAATGGCCCTTGTCCAAGCCCGCAAAGTTGTCGGGGTTGGTGAGGATGTTTGTGCCTCCGGCAATGACCGTGTCACAGTCGTTGTTCCACAAGGCATTGCAAGCAATGTTGATGGCGGCAAGACTGGAAGAGCAAGCAGTATCAACACTTGCACTGGGCCCGCTGAACTTGAAGAAGTAGTTGAGCTTGCCTGGGGTGAAGGCTCTGACACCACCTGTATTGATCGTTAGATATGCCACACTGAAACAAGTCAAGTTTGGGATACAGTACCTGGGATAAAGTAGGTGTCAATGTTCTGGGCACTGTTGATTTCTCTCCAGTCGTCACTTGTCGCACCGTAGAACACTCCCACACGGTCACGTCGTGTTGAAGGTGTGCGGTCGGGAACGATACCAGCCATTTCAAGAGCCTCATAAGCAGTGGCGAGAGCCAGCCGCTGAGCGGGATCAGTTTGCTGAGCCTCCTTTGGGGAGATGTTGAAGAATTTCCTGTCGAATAGGCCGGGCTCGTCAATCCAGCAGCCATTGATAACTTTGCTGGTGTTCTTCTGGCGACCTGTAGGATCGTAATGTGATTCCACGCCCCATCTGTCTGCTGGGATAGGTCGATGAACATCTAAACCTTTGTACAGTAGATCCCACAGGGCATCAATGTTGGCAGCATCCGGGAATCGTCCAGACATTCCCACAATGGCAATCTTGGAGTCTTGTGGTCTTCCAGATGGACCACATGCCCTTGGGATAGTGGTAGTTGCACTGACTGCATCCATGATACTGTTGTCAATGGTGCAGGTCTGACCAGTCGCTGACTGGACGGCTGCAACAATGCCTTTCCCAGCTCCAGTGCAAATCGGTACGATTTTGCATGGAGATGAAGCTTCTGCCACAAGCTTGGTGATCTCCGACGTCAATTGATTCACATCCAGTTGCCTCAGCATAATATCCTGGACTGCTTCACGAAGCTGTCCAACAAAGTCGCTCGCCGGCTCAGCACGCCCGGGCGATGTGCACAGCACATTCAGCCTTGGATTGAACTCCATCAGGGCGCTGAGATCGCTAAGGATGTGATCGACATCGGACAATGAGAAAATGTGCGATGCATGATAGGGTCCGTGTATTGGGACGGAAATAAGAGGGACGGTTGATGGCAAGGCTTCGCGGAGAAGGCGGGGGAGGACACTGGGAGGTCCGCTAACTGTAATGGTTTGGGTTCCAACAGCGCTTACATATGGAACTCTAGACTTTGGAAGCTACAGAGATACTTGTTAGGACCATAAATATCAAAAGGGGTGCCATCTAGTCACATTGACACATACCTTTTCTTGGCTGATCGCTTTCATGACATCTTCCTCGTGCTTAGAGGGAATGATGTATGACCATGGCTCGGTCGAGTTTATGCTCTGGGCATCCAATTGAAAGCTTGCCCGGTGGACGAAGTGTCCAACTCTCATTGCAACACGGAGAGCGGCAACACCCGTGACCAAGAGATCAGTGAGATACTGCGATGAGCTGACAGCAGCCGCTGCCAGTGAACCAACACACAGACCGACAACATGGTTGTGAGGTCCAGAGGGGTAGGAACGGTTTTCACGTCCAAAAGATCTAGTTGAAAATGTTAAAAAAAAATCTGCTACCTATTCCAATACGAAAGGGGGAAAGCATACTTGATAAAACAACATAACTGGTAAAGGCAGGAAAGCACGCTCTCAAGTGCTACGTTGGGCTTAACCTTTTGGTATCTGACTAGGAGTTCTTGGATGCTTGTAAATGATGGCCAGAAGTGCTGTTCAGTTGCCGGTAACAGCTGGACTTCTTGTCTCAATGCCTTGTATGAACGTTCGACAAATGAGACCAGTAGTGGGTTACTTCGGTCGAGAAGAACCTGCTGAAGTCCGGTGACAAAGTTACCGGTCTGGTCGCCAAAAATAAAGACTTGGCTTGTGCTCATCTTGAATGATATGTGCAGTATGATTCTCAAAGCAGAGTCTGCAGAATTATAGAACAATGTGGATGATATCTTTCAGTTAGGACGGTGAATATGTGCTGCCTTTAAATGTCCTCGTCGCTTCAGAATTGAGTCTTACATGCAACCCGAGTACAGCCTCTAAGTCCAATTGCTTATCACCAAGGCATGCAGCACTGCAGCGTTCCTCCAACAAATCACAGCCCCGACCCACGCGTTTAGCAGGCTGTTCTTGCCGTTGCACAAGGTAAGCGGCAAGTCGTATCAAGTTTGTGGAGGAGGTAAATTAGCTTTACCAGGGACAAGAACAAAGTTTACATGGGTTCAGGTTGTCGCAGAGGGAACCAAGGGAGAAAAAAACTCAATGCAGACTAGACACGAGGATGAGGAAATCCGCGTATAATGGATAAAACGGGCACGCAAGCAACCTATGATTGGTGTATTGAAAAACTGCCGTCCAATTACGTGACCAAAAGAGTAGAGTTGCACAACGACGGGCTCCTCACCCTCGACGCCCTCGATTGGCCCGTTCGTGATGCCCCTGCTGCCTGCCGGGCATTTGGAACCCATCGCGTTTTGAACCCATCGCATTCCGAACCCATCGCATTTGGAACCCATCTTATTCGTCATAAACAATTTTTTCTTTACAAAAAGAAATCAAGGATTAAAAGCGGGATCTATTTACTTAGTAAAGATAGACAGTTGATTGTCCCCTTACGAGGGCTTAGATCATCTTGAAACGGTTTCTTCCAGATTGTTCACAATGATCTTTTGCGCGAAGGAGCCCAAGGTAGGATTTTAAACCCTGGTCTTAAAAATGGCAGCTGCATGTCGTCTTCAACTTTAAAAAGCGGGGTGGATTGGTATGGCCATGCAAAAGCCACGCGGCCAAGCAACGTCCCGTGCCGAGTTCCCAATTTTCCGACTTGGCAATCCCAACCGTGGTGCTAGGCCGCGGCACATGGGGGTCAAGAGAAAGGACAGGGGTCGCTCCCGCGGCAATTGCTGCGGAAGGCAATCGCCCCTAAGAAACGCTTGCAAAGTTAATCAGGCTTCTTAGGACCCCTACTGTCGATAAGGCCAAGCCGAGCCGTTCGCACACAAGCTCCCCCACACTGTGGGACCCAAACAAGATACTTGGCTAGATATGGATGATACAGAACGCAGGGGGGGAAGCACGTGTAAGCAGAATATGGAGTATATTTTAGGTAAACAAATCGGTTATAGGGGCCCGTTGAATCCATTGTGTTGGGGATAGGAAAGATTGGCCACTAACGAGAAACTCATCCACCCCACAGTTCCATGCCACGTGCCAAAGATGTTGGTACCACCTTTCTTCATTCCAGTTACATGCTGGATATGTGAGATAACATCACATGACTGCCGTTGCACTCGCCAAAATCTGGGTATTCCTGGTGGCTGCATTGTTACGGAGCAATTTCTACCAAAATGGACAGCGGCTATCGGCCCCCCTTCGCACCTCATGCATTGGCCATCACACTGGGAGGCTATGGACTTTTGTCATCGCCATTGCCACGTCGTAATATTGATTTATTTTCCTTTCTAGGTGAAAACTGCGACTACATTGAGTTTTGTATCAAAATGAAGGCTATGATAGGTTCGGCAGCTTACATTTTCTCTACCCCTGTGGTCGGCGATGTCCTGTAGCAATGAGGGATAAAACGGATATACCTTGGGAATGTTATCGTGGCCCATCCAGACCCTTCAATTCAGCCACCATATACCATGTAGCCAATGAGCGTAATTACGGATGGTAACAATAGGAATAGCGGAGCTTCGCATCCCAGTTAGCACTCCCGTGGAACCTGCAAGGTAGAAATCGGAGTGGACCACTGTGGCAATGTAACAAGGCGTGGCGGGATGTGGAGGACAGGGCTGGGCTAAGAATTCAGCCCATCGACGCCACGTCATGTTACAATGTCGCAACAAATATTTCCATCCGCAACGTTTCCTTTTTCTGCAGTTTCAGTTGCACACGGAGTCGACATACATGATGGATATCCCCAGAATAGGAAGGTCAAAGCTGTCATCATCCATTCACCAGAGTGGATTTTCCGCACTCCTTACTTGTGGTTTTGCAACATCGGATAGGCAGAACCTCAAACTTTATCTTCAATTGGGGCTAGTGCCGTCAAAGAGCCACTGCGAGATACGAAAAACGTAGCTGACTGGGTCCCTGATTACACCAAAAAACATGCATACGAGTTGCCGAAACCGGGTTTTGTAGGATTGAGACTAATTGGTGGACCTGCATAGTCCTACGTACGCAAGAACATGGCTTTCGTATTTCCCTCAGTTTCAATCGTACTATCTCCGGATGAGTTCCGGCATTTGTGACTTTTCGGCATTTCCGAATCCAGCAGGAACTGAATCATGCCAGACTTCTTGAAGGTGGCCACATCACGGTAGAAAATTGGCTGACGTTTGAACTCTACATGCTCTCTCAAGGCAGTCGAAAAATGGATAAAATGAAGGGATTGGGCTGGGCTACCAGACTCATCGACAACATTTTCAAACTTAACAAGCATCTCTTTTGCAAGAATAAGAAAAGCATGGCCCAACACTACGAAATCGCTATCTCCGGGGGTGGTATTGCTGGTGTCACACTCGCCTTGATGTGCGAGAAGCTGAACATTAGTTACATCCTCCTGGAGGGCCGAGACTCACTAGAGTCAGACAGAGGTGCCGGAATTGGCATGCAGCCAAACGGCCTGCGTATCCTTGACCAGCTGGGAATCGCAGACGAGATCGAAGCCGCCACTGTGCCCATTGAGCATACTTATGTCTATGATGACGCAGGAAACCTGTTGTCTTCCTCAGGCGCCGTTGGGCGTTTTACCGAGAGGTTCGTATCACCGCCACCTGTCTTTCAGCTTTTTTTTCATTCGGCTAATTGCTTTCGTGTGTGCTACGATCTAGGATTGGCTACCCCCTCATGTTCATTGAACGACCCAAACTTCTTTCTATTATGGTGAGCCACATCAAGCGCAAGGATTGCATCAGGACAAATGCACGCGTTTGCTCGGTCGAGGAGGCTGATGACCATGTTCGTGTTACCACGACTAACGGCCTGTCCATCACGGCGGACATCGTGGTCGGCGCAGATGGCGTCCGCAGTGCCGTCCGTGGATATGTCGACTCCTATTTCTCCAAGGAGAAGACATTCTCTGCAGATGATTGTGAGTTCCTGTCTCGACTAAACCACATTACGCATCGGCTGACCCGAACTCAATAGACATTGATGTCGGCTTCTCCGCCGTCTACGGAATGACACCCCCCATTAAGGGCATCGCCCCCGGTGAGCGATTTGTCGTCTCTCGAGAGAACCAAAATGCCATCGGTTTCACCGGCACCGACGGTGTCGTGTTCTGGATTGTTTTCGAGAATCACCACAAACTTATCCCAATGTCACAGGCGCCAAGATACACAGACGCTGAAGCTGAGACTCTTTGCCAGTCTGTCGCACATGTTCAAATCACCCCCCACCTCAAGTTTGGTGATTTGCTTCCCGACCGCACCGTTTGCATCAAGATTGCTGTCGAGGAGGGTGTGGCAGAGAGATGGCACACTGGCCGCGCCGTCATTGTTGGTGATGCTGGCTTGAAGACTACCCCCGCAGGTGGTCAAGGTGCCAACCAGGGCATCGAGTCCTGCGCCGTCCTGCTGAACAACCTCATGAAGGCTAAGCAAGCATGCCAGCCTGGCGAGAAGATCTCGAGCGAGGCTATCAAGTCTGCTTTGGCCAACTACGCTGAGGAGCGCTCGAAGGCATCCAGGATTGCGTTGCAGAAGTCCCAATTTCTGTGCAAGGCCATGCTCTGCATGCCGGGACCTGCCGAAATGTTCAGGGGATTGATGTCACTTGACGAGGATGAGTGGCTCCTGCGCATCCTTTCTGACCAGGCTAATGCCCCAGTACTGGACAATGTCGAGCTTACTGCCAGAGGAGAGCTCTACAGCAAGACGGCGGCGGAGCTGCGAGCTGAGATGGCAAAGCGCATGGAGGCAACCAGGCAGGCGACGGAGGTGCGCGCCGAGAAGGAGATTATCCAAGAGACAGTTAGACAGGCGATACCCGTTGAGTAGAAGCGAGTTCGAATTTGTAATGGTCTGGTTGCAACCTGACCTTGCTGCAGTTGCAGTGTAGTTGAGTTAATGTACAAAGTGTTGCACTTCTGGGGCGTATCCGATCTTGATACAGGTGAATTCGATTATTGAATTCTTAGTACTACTGCGTGGGGACTGGCCAGCGGAAGGTTGGATTGAGCTTTTGCTCTAAGTCTTGGGATGACAGATTCTTAGAGTATAAGATTGAATATGCTATTTTAGCCCAGGTGGAATCTACATGAATACAGGTAGCTGTTTTATGTGACTAGTTTAGTAAGGTGGTATTACTGAATTATAGCTATACCATATCCAGGAACAAGCAAACCCTTTGATTGCATTTGTTAAATACCTCAAATCCAACTACCCTATAGAATATTCTAGACCAGACTGTTGTAGCCCTCAACACAGATACTCTAACCCTTCTACTAATATAAAAGCTAAGTTCTAATTGCTTTATCCCTTAGCAAATCTGCCAGCGCGTTAAAGTGACAGCGCCGAAGAGCCCCTGTATAATTGATCAGATGGTGATGGTGAATACATCACGAGCTCGAATTAACTATAGGAAAATAGGTTGATATCTCAGACGACGGGTAAATTAAGGGCGTCATCCTATGTGAACGACGTTTCCTTTCCGGTAGCTTGTAGGAGAAGATGTTTGAGGTACAGTAAATAAATACGGATTTCTTCAAAGTTACATCGGCAAACCTAAGGTTGGTGGAATCCCTTATATACTTGACTTCCCATCCTCTTCTCTCCGAAACTTGATTATCCATAAGGGTTTTGATCAAGGGAAATTAAAAGGTTGGTTTACCTCTGAAGCGCGAGAACGGACATGTATCCACCGTTGGCTGGGACAGAAGCCTCATTCACCCATCAAGCCGGGTCCTGTGTGAGATGAGATTAGTTCAGTCACATGGCACAAGACGACAGCACCCACACTTCTTTGTCGCGATTTTACACTCTGGCCAAAGGCTTGATGTTGCTCGGAGCTGCCTGAGAATCAGGCTGGGTGGTGATGACAGTCCCGAGTGGACTACACGAGCCAGATAATCATCTATTGAGGCAGATTCTCTGTCAGAGAGAGCTCCATTGGTGGCGCAATTGCGATCATTATAGTCGTGGCCGCAAAGCAAAAGTCGTGCAGACCGGCGGTCAGAACCTTGGTAGTCGTTGGCGGTGGTTGTGTGTATATACTACAGCAGTGACAAAATGGATGGTAGAGGTCAATTGTTAAACCAAACCGTGTATGTGGTGGGACGTGCACACTCGGAAACGCGCTTCGGATCAACGAAATGCAACTTGGCTGACCAGAAAATCGGTCGAATGTGCAAAAAGGCATCTTGGTTGCGAATAGTACACGGTTGTGTTATGATTGTTGTGTATTTAAGACAGCTAGCAGAGTCTTTGCAGAACAGAACAATCACACAAGTTTTTCACATTTTCAATCTCTCCTGACAGGTTCTAACTACTAAGACTAGAGCAGATTTGGTTAGAGGGCAGCGCCCACCAACACAGTAATCTTGTATTCCAGAGCGGAATAATATTGTCTTAGAATATCATACTACCGTAAGAACTTACGAAATTCGTCCATAGAATGGAGCCGTGGCTTAGAGAAGCTTATTTGCTTCAGTCTATTGAAGGAAAATACAACATTATTATATCATAATTATTAAATCATAGTCTCCCAGTTGAAAGGAGGCTTCTGGTTCTAACTAAGTTTAGTTAGCATATTTCGGGTGTTTGCAGACTTGTGGCTCCACATCAGGGATGAATTTTGTAAGTTCTTATGGTAACCTTTTTTTGATGCGTTGATCTTTGCGTCAACAGCGATACCGAAAGCGATACCGAACGCGATAATGAACTTTATATCGACCAAAATTTGCTCAACACACGCGCCTGCGAAGCAACCCAAGCAGAGGCAGATTTGAAAGAGTCAGACGTTTGGGGGTTAAGCTTGAAGCCTACAACACTTGAATATCCAGCCAAGAGCATGATGGAGGCCTGGAAACGCGTGGTTCATACTAGTAATGAGAGGGATTAGAAGTTTGGTGGGAAGAGATGGTTGCCATTCACTGTGCTGCATTTCGATGGCGAGTGTGTACCAATCAACGGGCCAAGACAGTTGCGTTTTGCCCAGCGTTGCCTTCTGTATTGGTGCTTCCACACCCTCTCCGTCTTTGTTGCTAAATCATGACAAGATCATCCGTTTACTAGATAAGCCCATTAGACTTACTCATCGCCTAGACCGGACAGCACCGGACCGGCCAATCTAATAAGTTTCTCGTAGATACGTGCTCTATCAAGTGTCATGATATGTGGACATGCTTTGTATTAATATTCTACAAAATCGCCAATCCCACCGTTTTCTGCGCGATGTACAACTGATCCGCAATACTGTCTCGTTCTTTGAGAAATATTATTCTAATCATGCTCACGTATTCTTATATCGTTTAACCAGGGGCCATGAGCCCACGCGTCTCGTGCGTTTGGGCAGCACGTGCTTGAAGAACAGACATCAGCGCCGCTATTATGGGTATTCAATCGGATCTTGTATGTCCCAGGCATACGCTTCACTCAAACTATTGAATTCTTATAATTCATGTAGCAACTTACTGGCAATCAATACTCCCGGGTCTCCAGCATCTTTTATTTCGGTTACCTCGTCGCCTCGTATCCTGTCATCATTGGTTTAGCAAAGATGCCTCTAGCCAAATTCCTAAACGTGAATGTGTGAGTTGATTCCATCTCCTTCCGACATACTCGCTGATTTTGCCTAGAGTCACATAGGGCGGCATTTTCATGCTCCATGCAGTGTCGAGCAACTTTGCCGGAATAATGGTGCTGAGATATTTGCTAGGAACTTTGAAAGTGTTATTAGCCCTGGTTTCAGTATGATAACAGCCGTTTGGTATAAGCAATCTGAGCATGCGTCACGCCACGGTGTCTAGTTCGCTAGAAATAGTATTTCTTCCGTTTTGGCGGCTTCATCAGCTTTGTGCTTGCTTATATTATTTCTTTTCATGCATAGAAAGCCCTGTTTATCCTTCATGGCGGCTTAACTATTATCTGGGGTGTTGTCATGTTGATATTCCCGGTTCACCGGCAGTTGCTTATTTCCTCACACCGGCCGAGCGCGAAATTGCTGTTGCTCGCGTGGCTGGCTCCCAGATGGACACAACTCAAAAATACAAAATGAGTCAGGTTAAGGAAGTCTTCAGTGGTCCCAAGACATACTTGATCGTACTGTACTCATTTTGTAGCTGAGTTTCCAACGGTGCTCTTAAGAATGTACGTCTACGTTGCCTTTTCAACTAAGCGTACCAGCTAACACATTTATTTTAGTTTGGCATCATCATCATCAACGGCTTCGGCTTTTCCGTGGTGAACACGCTCCTCCTTTAGGTCCCTGACACTGTATTGGGTGTCTCATGCGTCGCACTCTCCTTCTGGATTGCCCATCGATTTGAAGGCATGCGGTGCATCTTGATCAACATCTTCTTACTGATCAGTTTGGTTGGAGCACTCATGATTCGCCAAATTGATCCCAGCGAGAATATTACGCGATTATTTGAGATGTATTTGTTCTCTCAGGTCAGTTGCTTCTTTCCTCTAGTCTTTTCCCTCATGGCGTCGAATGTCGCTGGACAAACGAAGAAGATGATCACCAATGCTCTATTCTTCGTGACCTATTGCGCGAGCAATATTGTGGGACCTCGAATTTTTCTTTCACGCGAAGCACCAAACTATTCTTCTGCATTTGCCACCATGATTAGTCTTACGGCTCTGAATTTTTGCTTGTATGTGGCTCTCAGGCTCATCTTGGTTCGAGAGAATAACAGGCGAGACGCGATGCACGAAACACTTAGCCAAGATTCTGGAACTGAACCTGTTGAGGATATCTTGAAAATGGACTTGACCGACTTGAAACAGGAAAGGAATTTTAGGTATATGTATTCGGCCTTCAAGGTTGTGCCGTACGGAGGATTAAGTTGATTGTTTTTGGTCAAGCAAGTGAAGACCACACAAGTCTTTTAAGAGCCAATTGTATGAGAATTTTCTGCGCTTTGCGCGGTCCAATCCATGTTCATATTGCCACCTATTATTTGCCTCCTAACCAAGATCAGTATCGATATTGCGCATATCTCACGTGATGAAGATTAAGTAATGTATTTTGATAGTATAATTTTGATCCGCTACATTTGTAGCACTGGTGCTTCCGGGAGAAATCCTAGTTGAGCGCTACTACTTTTTTTTTTAAGTAGGCATACGTATTAGGTTTGACCACCTTCTCGCATTATACATCATAATAAATATATGGGTCCGCTCACATTTGTTACGTAATCTTGTATTGGTTATTCCCTATGCGCACCAAGAAACTCTCTCAATCGGTGTTGGAAAGCGTATCTTTTCATCCTCTTCCTCATATAAAATCTACTGCATAATAATGCAGCCTGCTGACTCTCGTACCAAAAATGGCTGCCAAGAAAAAACCCTGTGTTGTACTAGTCTAGGAGATAGAGTTTGTCTGTATCCAAACCTTAGATTCGTATTTATTGGAGGTTATATTTACCCGCCGAACTGTAATGCACTTTTTTTTCTGACTCCTCTCGATTGTACAAGCCTAATCATTCAAGTATCTATATATTTCTATATAGTTTCCTCATTGACCTCAGTATTGGCCTAATATGCCTGTTTTTTCTTACGACAACGATTTCCCTTGATTATGTGGGACCACTCTACCTGATCCTTTGACCCACTCTTAGGTGGAACAAGTCAGCAGGTTGCATGAGTGCATCTTATACTTTGTCATTTACTGTAGAAGCCAGAAAAAAACCTTAAACTAGTTCAGGTAGTCAAAAGGAAAATTTAAACTCATATCTACTGTAGCAGTAGATATGAGTAACTCGACAACGGCCGGTCTGCAATAAAGACATATTCATCTACTCATGGGATGACCTAGATTAGTAATATCTATGCTTTAGGCTATAGTAATTATGGAGGGAGGCCAGACCCAAAAATTTAGCTTGTACAGAACTCACATCTCACTAACCCAGGGAGGCAGGGAAACCAGGTTGCTAACTATAGCAATGATGTGTTTGGCGATGCTCTATTCTCCTAGGTTTGCAACTTGCTGTATCTGAAAGAGGGGAAATGGAATGTCGGATTAAGATTTTTTTTAAATCGGTTCTAGATGCCAACGACAACAAACTCTTTTTTTCTTAGAGGGGTGGGGATTCCACCAACCTTCCTCGGTGAATCATAATGAGTCATTTTGACATACCACCCACTATAGTACTGGAAAGTACTATGACCTGTATATTATACATAAACGGCACTCTGGCTGGACGGAGAAGTACAGTTTTATCCTCGACACCTTTTTCTTTCCTATAAAGTTATCAATCTACTAAGAATCATGAATGCTCCGACAGTTGCTCTCATAACTGGAGCCAACGGTGGCATTGGTCGTGCCGTTGCCGAACTCCTAGCGGCCGAGCACCACTACCACGTCATTATCGGGTCGCGGAGCCTTGCGGCAGGCAAACAGGTAGCGGATACGCTGGAATCTCATGGCTTGCTCGCGTCAGCTATTCAGCTTGACCTCACGGTTGACGAAACCATCCAAGCCGCTGCTGTCTATATATCTGAAACATTCGGGAAGCTAGACGTTCTAGTTAACAACGCTGCCGTGCATCTCGATGTGACGCCCAACCTCACCATCCGGGAACAGTGGGCATCCACCTTCGCTACGAATGTTGTCGGTACCGCCGTCTTAACTGAGGAACTCTTACCACTCCTTCGCAAAGCCGAAGTTCCCAGAATCGTCTTTGTTAGCTCCACAAAAGGATCTATAAACGCTGCCCTGGACCCTACCTCGGGATTCTACGACCTCACCCCAAAAGCATATGATGCCAGTAAGGCGGCTGTGAATATGCTGGCTATTAGCTATGCTAAGCTACTGAAGGATGCTGGGGGGCTTGTTAATGTTGTTTGTCCGGGATTGGTGAACACCAAAATTACTGCCTTTATGGGTCAAGATGTTTTGGCTAGGCATGGGGCTGCCTCACCTATGTTGGGTGCAAAGAGGATTGTGGAAATGGCTACGCTAGAGAAGGGAAGGGCTGTTTCAGCAACATTTTCAAGTAGAGATGGAACCATTCCTTGGTAAGACTTGAGTATTATTTATATATTGTATTTGTTATAACCTGGAAAGCTGGGTGTACAGTGCCTACCTAACAGCTATTATTTGTATTTATAATT
Source organism: Calonectria crousiana (assembly GCA_013406985.1). NCBI lineage: Eukaryota > Fungi > Ascomycota > Sordariomycetes > Hypocreales > Nectriaceae > Calonectria > Calonectria crousiana. Next base: position 92,035 of record VTGD01000074.1, read on the forward strand.
ATTTTGTTAAGTGCTATAAACCTCCAGGATAAAAAGTCTTTTATTTTAATATTATAAAATTATTGCTTTATAATAATTATTTTGAATAACAAGCTATATATAACACCTGATAATCATCCAAATAGAGCGATCTATCTTAATAACAATAGAAATGTACTAAACAAGCTGTTCTCCCTGTCTTAGCCTGCATTGGATGCTGGTATTGTCATTGCTAGTTACAAGTCAGCTCTGCGCCAGGATAACTCGTTTCTGATGTCCCGTATCGAGGGGGCCATCGGCGTTATTAAATCTTGCACAAGGCGTTGCGACTGGAAGGTGGCTTTTAACATCACCAAACTTGCTATCAGGCTTATCCCAAAAGTGTCGCCCCGGTTGCTCCAACAATCTCACAAACAGGCTGCGTTGGGTTGCATCGTCGGTCCAGCATCACAAGCCGCAGCATTAGCTTTCTAGACGGAGAAGGCGGTTCTAGCTGGGCTCGGCTTCCTGGAGCAAGGCTGTGTAGTTCTCGCAACCTTGATTGAACAGTCCGGAATGGATATTCAAGAAGTTCAGAAAAGCTATTCTGATCTTGCAGAAACGTTTCTCAATTTGTGGATACAGTTGCAGCCATCCTGGATGAGAGCCATGCTGTCAACTGAAGGCGAAAGCCACCTTCAACTGAACACACCCCCCCCCCCCCCCCGAAGATATATGCTCGTCGGTTAATACTGCTCTGGAACTTGTTGTTTCGTCTGGAGGCGAAACTTTCTTGCAAAAAAGCGCGGCAGCACATGACCCTACGATTTGGAGGAGCGGGGTCCCTTTTTTTTTCAACGGCGGCGGGAGGCCTTGGAACACGACAAAATTGCTCCGCGAAGACACGCTCTAATCATGCAGAAAATCAGTAGGTTGATCCAGTGTCTAGCGGACTGAATGACTTGGACGAAAGCGACATGGGTAGTCCTCTAGAGAGGCCACGGCCATTGAACCCGAACCATCAAACTTCCATGGTTGCGCTGCCTGACAACCTGCTTGCAGAAGAGGGTATCCGGAAGCTTGTCAACTAGATTGTACTATTCTACAAGCTCATTGTGGAAGTTTGCCTTACTTTTCGAAATTGAGTCTACAGGCAGGCAACCCAGCACAATAACCTCGAGGCCAAAACCACCCTTAACAGGCCTCGGGCTAGTGAAAGCCACTTGCATGTTCATCCTGAATAGGTAAAACGGTTGCTTGGGCTATCTAATTGCTAGAAACCCTCAGAATCTTTGAACGAGCCACTGTCTTCGATTATGAATGCGACGCGATAGGGGGTCATCGATGAATTTCCAGAACCCAGCAATGCTAGAAGTTCGCCGCTACCTCATAAAAGAAAGAAGGGAAAAGTCCGCCGTAAAGTGGTCGAATTGGAATTAGGTGACTCTTCCTCCTCCAGTGACTCTTGGGGTGAGTCAAGCGACGCTTCACATCGGCTTGCTCATTAATGAAGCTTTACGCCACGTTCGGCGGTAGCATCAGAGGACGAATCGAGAAGAGTTAAGAAGAATGCAATCAGGACTTTTACCCTTAATAATACGGGTCAGACGTGTATATTATATAGTTTTACTAGAATAAATATATTAGAAAGGTGGTAGAGCATAGAAGTCGCGTGACAGCAACGTAATCTCGTCGCCGTTCAGTTTCATCTCAAACTGATCATGTTCCAAGGCATCTGAGGCTTTGACAGCCGCCGGTTCAGAGACGCCTGTGGAAAGAACTGCGCTACTAAGACTCTGACTGCTGAGCGAAGGAGTAATGAGTGTTTATCGAAGAGGGAGGATGTTGGGACATGATCATGAAAATGTCACTGAAAAACAGTACCGAGAAATTCGTTCGTATTTTTGTATTGATCACGTTTGAATTTACGTTCAGACTTGGCCTGTAAACATTCTGACTGTCTATGCCCATGCTCTGGCGACTTGAAACCGGATCGCGATCCTGCCTTCGGGGGTAAAAAAGACCAATAACATCAGTGGCCTGTATCGGACTCGGAGCCAAAGTACAAATGGAGTGGTATAGCTTCCCGTTGATGTGAGACTATAAATTCTCCTTTCAGGGAATCTCTTTGTCTTCATCTTATACCGAGCTCTATCTTTAATCTAAGGATAAAGTGGACCTCCAGTATTCCTGTTGTTGATTTTTCTGCACAAATATATTAGACGGGATAACTCTCAAAACCAATAGAAAGGTCTCTGACTTGATGACTTGCTCTGCGATGGTGTTTACCGAATCTTTCGTCACCGTCTTGCTGGCCATGCTAATCACCAACTGGCTCGCCCGGTGCCCGACCAAGGAGCTCATAGCTCTTGCTGCCGTCTGTGCAGTACGTGGCCCAAACACTTCAACTACAGCCTTGAATGTCACATCGCTGGCTGTCCGTTCAAGGTTTCTGATTGCGTGTCCAAAATCGCTGACTCCTGGGATACCGGCGATGCCACCAGCTAGAGCGTCAACTCCAATCTTTTCGAGACGAAAGTCCAAGTCTTTGCCGTTGATCTTGTTTTCGATCTGGCCTCCGATGGCAGCCCCCGCAGCGCCGCAAGCAACCGCACCCGGCGGGCCTGCGAGCATAAAGCCCCCGATTGCGCCCGCGCTCGAGACGAGGTTTCCGGTGCTTGCCGCAAGCGACTTCCGGGCACCCTCTTTGTCACCGGTGAAGTATTGGACAGTCGCAGTCATATGGCCGACAACGGGAATTGTCCCCACGATACCAACGACATCGTCCCAAAAGCTCATGGTCGCAATGCAGAAGAAAAAAATCGTCAAGGGGGTAAAAAGAGCGCAAAAGAATTGATCAGAAGAGCAAACTCCCGCAATAAGTATTCAACAGGATTCGTGGCAAAGTTGATGTTGGCATTGAAGGTCTACCTCAGCACAGGTGAAAAATGACCGAATTACTACGGATTGCATACCGCTCCTCATTCGGGAGAAACGATTTATGACGGCACACGGACATGACGAATCGAGAGTTTATAGCAAACCCCACTTAGCGTTGTCCCCCCCAAAGTCGACAGGAAGAGATCCCATCCTTGCATGTTCAACTCTCATGATTCGTCTGTAAAATGTCGCAATCCTCGTAGACGAAGGTAGGATGGGTGCCTCGTTTAGTTGCCTTGCATGATGAGCTGGCGACATTGGGGCTCAGCCAAGTCGCGTAATTGGACAGAGCGTCAGGGCAGATCGCGCAATTTCCACAGGGTCCCTTCTGCAGGTTTAATGTGGAGAACGCAATGATAGTCGTGCAATACTTGGAGAATGTGCGGTGGTCGGGCTTCACTAGGCATCTATACAATCAGGTAGCGATGATGTTGGTCAGGTTGATGAGAGAAGTGCGATGCATCGATTCAAAACAAGCGAACTAAATTCGGGTAGCTACCCAGCATCAACCATGAGGCGCGCAACCAACTAACCATTCTTAGTGATCGGGACAAGTGTCAGTCAAGGCAAAATACCTTCCCTACTACCGTTAATGGCGGGATCCCCTGAATCCTTTACTTTTAGCTCAACCCATCTCATATGTCTCTCCCCGCTCGTTAACGAGTCAATAACCTTGAAACTTGGCTCGATTTTCGCCCAAAATCAGACCCACTTTTGGTCAGAGTCCCGCTGAAAAATCACAAGCCATCGTGGCTTCCCTCACAACAATCCCCAGACGATCGTCATACCAGTCTACTAACCCATATTCTCGCTCTTTTCTGGCTCGCCTGGTGTCTAATGAGAATAAATCGTCGAGCTCAGCATCCAGCTCGCGACACAAATTTGACAGCGAAAGTCAAATAGTTTGGTTTCTTCATAAAGAACAGGGGTTTAGGTTGGGTTTTGGTGCAGCGGATCCATAAAATCGGCAGACATGTTTGTTAGCAAGATCCATATTCGCCAAGGATACAGAAAGCATTGAAATATTTTTAAGTCATACCATTCCTCAAATGCACCAGTCCTCTCAAGCTGAGTGTATGGATAAAAGCAGTAGGAGTATAATTAGGTATTCTGCGAGCGTAGCTACCCTATATGGACCCCACATGTTGGAACACGTGAATTAGGAGGTGTAATATTTAGACGTGATTATTTCTTCAATCTAGAGGGACCAATCTAGTTCTAATATACCTTATGAAGCTATCCATGCCGTTTCCGGCATAACCCGGATTCGGGCTTGATGTGACGCTTTTGGACTAGCCTGTTCGCGATGTTCCAAAGCGGCGACTGTAAGGTCGCTGCTTTAACACCACATATATCAGGCCGAATTATGTTTCGAGATGGAAAATTCGTGACAGCCTCAATAATGTCTCACTTACCTTGAAAAAACCCGATCAAACATCCTAGTATCCCTACAGGCTGAAGAGAGAAGATCGAATTTTCAGTGCATTAATTCTATATCGGCGAAGGTTACACCGGAAATACCCACGATGATTTACATAGCAAATGCTGCAACTATACTCAAAAGAACAAAGTAAACATCATCAATGTTACGTCCACGCGATCCACTCACGGTAACCACATTATTAGTCGTAGAGCCTGAGGACTTGCCAGGAGTCGGTCCCTCCCAACCGTAGCCCTCATTGGATGCCACGCCGACTCGGGAACCGGAATCACCTTCGCTAGAATTGCCTGCCTCGACCTTGGAACCCGCACCTGATGATGACGATCCGCTGGCAGCTCCGCCTTGCGAATATGGTGTCTCACCTTGGCCATTCGTGGAAGCTCCACCTTGCTGTTGTGATGATCCTTGGCTACCTTGGTAAGATGACGACCATCCTTGTCCAGGTGACGAAACCCGGCCTCCCTCAATGATATTTTGGCCTTCACCACCATTACTCGCGGTCTGGGTTGGGGCCCCATAGGCGCCGTCCGCTTGAGTGGGAATTCCACCTGGTGGTGCGCCCGGCCCTCCGTTAGCCTCCAACGGGCCACCATGCACAAATGTTGCGGTAGCGACAGCTTCACAGGGAACAACCAATTCAACCTCATTTTCACCATTTCTGCCACAGGAATTGCATGAAGTGATGATCGTGGTCATCTCCACAGTAGCTTGAGGGCAGACTGGGCAGGGTCGGTTGAGAGTTGCGCAGTATTCGGTAATGATAAGACCACCCGCATTGATAGTAGTGTATGTGACGGTGGTTATGATCTGACCTTCGGTTTTGGTAACCATCTCAGTCGCCTCGGGAGCATCCACCGTGTCCGTAATGGAAACGGTCGTGTCTGCGCCAGTGACTGTTTCCGTGACTGAGGTAGTTTCGCCTGCAGTAGTCGTTGTCGTGGTTGTTTGTTGGTCAATCACAACGAAGATCGAAAGTAAAATATTCGCAGGGACAGCGCGGCTACTGATGGCGAGGTCGCGTCGATTTTCTTGCCCTTCAATGGTCCCGCCACAAAAGGCGGTTGGGTCTGACGGACAAACCGCATCGCATTGATTAGTGCCGACCTGAGTCTCGCCTTCAAGAGAATCCGACGCGTAGCAATCACTGCGTTCCGTTAGTCTGAATTGTGTACTCCAAGAATCAAGAAAACCCACTTCTCGCTGACTCCGACATATTTTCGGCCTTTTGCCAATTCAATACAAAACGATGGTGTGATGTCACACTCATTATCATCGGTGCTTGTCCTATCAAAACCTTTAAAGCCTGTGTCAGAGGAAAAGCATCCACTAAAGGCATATCCATCAACCTCAGGCTTGTTTGATGCCTCGCCTGACTGTGCCTCTAAAGCTGTGGCCTCTGGAACTGGTGGTGTTATAGTAGCGGGCGTGTTCGTGGCCAGGTCTTGGGCCAAGGAACCTATCCCAAACCAAGCAATGGGCAGCAGAAACTCTGCAGTGACTTTCATGATGCAGTAATGAACGTACTCGGATGCTATTATCGCAACACCTTTCGGTGATTGTCTCAAATCCTGGTTGAACGAAAGGAAGGGTTACTACGTTCAAGGGCCCTGGCGCTGAAGTGGCATGGATGGCTTTTTACAATAAATTGACAACTTGAACGATTACTCCCTTTATTGAGACTGGAATTCAATGCGAGGATTTGGCACATAAGAATCTCGCCGTTGGAATGAGTGTCAATAGCGCCCAGCAATCTATTTAGCGGCAGCATATCTCAGCTTTGACACTTTTTGGATTGTTGTGCCAACTCCTGATTCTATAGGCTCGCATCTTGTGTCTCAAATCTTGTTCTGTCTTGTATGTATTCAACATGGTAAGACAATCTACATATCTTTGGTCCTACTTTGCATTCCTCCGCCAACTGCCCCAACAAGCCACACTGAAGCTTATAGAACACTTAATGCAAAGTTATAGGTGTGGGTTGTATTCTGGAGTGTATTGCAAAATAATTTTACAGGTTGGGTTTTGAAACATACTGAGCTGAGCTATAGCCTCCTGCATGTCTTAGATTAGTTTCCAAGGCAAGGACGATATTGAAGATTTTAATTAGGCCTAGACTAACTGGCAACCATAGTCTCTTTAGCTAGCAACCACAGCTGTGGCGGACTGTGGCGGAGGGCCGATTCTCGGCCCCCCACATATTTTCATATATAACCAAAAGCATCTATTCCTTGCAAGTGTCCTAACCACATTTCTACCCTAACAATTAAATGAAGCTATTCCTGGATAAGATCCCCATATTTCTCTATGTCATAAATAAATTCATGTATATCTTTTTCTTCCTGCTGGGCCTGTTTATCCATTTTCCCTTCAAATTAGGTGGAAATAAGCTCAATTAGCTCACCGGGTGCATCAGTATGTAACTGCTGTGATAGGTGCTCATCAATTGAGGCTGTTGGTGACGGGTCGGGCATAGTAATGACTGAAAACTGTGATGTTGCAACATCAATACAGCTAACAACGCTGTCGGGGATATGTTTAACGCCTTGAACACCCTCATCTTCATCGTCGCCGCCCGCCTTATCCTGAGCTCCCTCATCGTCGGTATCATCGTAATCCTCAATGGAATGAATAACCTGCTGGTAGTTTCTTTGCATCCGGGTGCCCGGCTCATAAGAGTCAATATCCTTAATAAATTCGAGCCCTCTTGTAGTCGCATTTGGCGTTGACTGTGGTGTTGAAGCTGAATCAACGGCCGTTGACGGCGGCGGCGGCGGCGGGGCCTCTTTTTTCCGGGTCCGCCGTGCCTCGAGCCGCTCGAGCTGTTCTGTCAGCTCGTGAGCGGAAGGCTCACGCCTTGTTGTTGCAGAGCCCTTGCTTTTCTCTGCTGCAATGGCCCCCTTAGGCCGGCCTTTTCCCCTAATAACTACAGGGTCAAACGGGAAATGAGGGGATGAGTGCAGCGCCGGCTCTTTTCCCTCTGTGCTGCGCCTCCAACGCCAGTGGGGGTCAATCTGTGATATCTTCAATGGCATGTTATTCATGATATGATACCAAATATCATGCCGGCACGGCAGCCCAAAGGAGGTCTTAATACGGCACGGGTGGCATGCCTCTGATGGAGGCTTCTTGGGGTCTTTGGGGAGAGCCTGTTGCTCCTCCAAGAGGAGGTTTATCGCCACAGATGATATGTAATATCGTATTTCAGCTAGGAAAGGCTGCCGTGAGTCAATTCTGACTTTATTCATCCTCTGAAGAACCTCATTCCGGATGCGTGATATCTGGAGCTTCCAGAAAAGCTTCAGTTTAGTAAAAACACTCAGAAGATCACCACAGCTAGACCAGAGCAATCGTTTTATCCCGGCATGTAAAGCCTCTACATTACAGGTTGTTGTATGACCAAAGTGACGATGCCGGTTAACAGCAAATGTGATGATTTTATCCTTCCAGGGCCCAATCCATGTATTCAACACATATTCCACAGCACCCTGTGGATATATAGATGTTTCCTGAAATGCCTTCAATGCTATCTCATAGACTTCTTCAGTTGCACTGTTCATAAGGACATTCCAAGCTTTTAGGAAGCTCTGGTGGTGGGGATGACGACGGTATTCCCCTGACCCAAGCACCCGCTCAGCCTTGGGGAAGAATCTCTTCGTCTTTGCCAATATATTCATACTCACATGCCAACGGCATAAAAGATGAGGGCATCGAGAGAAGAGACTATTCCCATTGATAGCTCTTCGCAGGGCTAGGTCACGGTCTGTGACTGTAACCTGCGGTGACGGAATATTGTTTTCCCGGAGGTAGGCAGCGAGGTGGGCAATAGCCCAGTCAAAATCATCCTTCGTCTCACCACTAAGGAAAACAGTAGCTATTTGGAATATCTGCCGTAATGCTGTTGAACCACATATATTTAGAAGAGGCATATTGATTAAAGCCAAGTAATCAGAGAATTTTATCTTAAATGGATTTTATTTGAAAATAATCAGGTTCTGGGCAGCTATGACTTCGATCTCGCCTGCAATTCTCAGCTTAATATCCAGGTCTCGCCAAAATGGTTGTCTCAATTTCCAGTAAAGAGATGATGGCATTACCTCACGCAAGGTCATATAATCTAGATTAGATATCGTTGTTAGTAGAGTAAATCGCAAAGACGATATATTTTTGTTAAATGCAGACGAATTCCTCAAATAAAGTGATATGGTTGAGATGGCATCTTTCATTATGAGGCTGAGAAACTTAGCTGGACTTCTACATTAAGAAACCAGACTGCAGAATGGGGCAGATAGGCAATGAAGCAACCTAGGTTGGTTCGTATGTATTAGCATCCACCTCTGAGACCAGATGAGACAGGTCGGACTTAATAGTAAAAAAATCTGCCCGCTCTGCGGTTCGTCCTGATGGTGAGCAGTAGAGACCGCCATCTTCCGTAAGGAGATTGAGCACGGAATTGACAAACCGAACAATACTAGCAGCTAACGGGAGGGTGTCTAGAGGTTTTATGCTTGCCCCTAAAGCGATGACCCGTGAGTTATATACACGGCGAGAGCTGTTGATGGAGATATCCTGTTTTTTATTCAGCCTTGCTGTATTATCAGCCGAGTTTGACTGTCTTAGATAAAACCCTGAATTTTAAGTGAGCATTGAATCTGACCAGTTTGAGCCCAGCCAACGAAACAGCAGCCCTATACATATTAAATTACATTAGGCCTCGGTCTCCTATGCTTGGGAAGCTGACTAGGACACGGCGTCTGATGCTGCGAGCGGGGTAGGTGTGAATTCGACAAATAAGAATAGGCTTATAACTGGCCAGAAACCTGGCCTCCATAAAAATTGGGCCTTGTACATTTCATGGTTGAAGCCTGGTGCATGTACATGTATTTAACAAAGAAAGTAATTTATACTAATTAGTAAAACATGGCTGCAGGTATTAGAGCAACTTTTATTCTCATTGAAATTTGGTGGCTGCTAATATACTCGTAATTTAGGGCTATTTAGTTGGTTAGGATCTCTATAAGTAATCCAAATGCAGTCTTATAGCACTTAAAGGGATAAAAGCAAGATCTCTAAATCTACTATCTGTGTAACGATCTGGCAGATTTCCCAAGGGATAAACCAATCAGAAGGTAGGATTTATGTTAGCAGAAGGATCAGAGCACGTATGGTAGCACTAAGCAATAAGTCGCTTGTTCACAAAGAGGTGTTATATCTGGTAATATGTCAATCGGTGATTGATATAACCAAGTTATATTGAAAGCTGATTAAGATTGTTCCTTATGGTATAACTTGATCTGTCTATATACTTAGAGTGGCTTACTGGATTATGGTAGTAATCTATTAGCTTACTTCGTGATCCTCTGTTCTGTGGTCGTGAGCCTTTTGGGCTTATGCTTCCTACTTATGGCTCACTGAGTGATTGTCACAGGTCACACAGGTAGTCATGTGTGAAGTCACGTGTGTACCACACATACGTACAATGTTAATATTAGCCGACCGTAGTGAGAGCCTTCTGCCCTCTTCATTGCACAACACAGTTATTATGCCTATCCCTGGCCTCATCTTGTGATAATTTGTGCGATCGTTTAATTGCGCCCTGTCGCGGTTATCTAAAATAGAAGATATTAAAGAGCTAAGAGAAGCCTAAAATTATATTGCCGTAACCTGGCAATAATAAAGACCCCTGTAAAAACCAATTAAAAATCCTTTGACCCCATGAACAAGACTATACTAGACCATTTCAAGCACAAGCAACAATTAACCTAAGTACTAATAAGCATACTTATACTAAGATAAGCAAAGCTAATATTATAATATTAGCTAGCAGCCACATAAACCCCGGAGCCCTAGATATATCTAATAGCCAGATTAAAGATACCTTATATATAAATTAGCTAATTGTAGTATAAATAATAGAAGGTGTGAAGGGCTGGTCCTGGGTTTATTCAACCTAAAGGGTGCTCTGTATTGGTCTATCTAAAGCTAAGGAGAAAGGAAAGGGAGGCAGCTTGGAGGGCTGCTGAGCTCGCTTTATAACTAGCATCTCGCTTTGCTAGCGAGATGGCAATCATGTGTTTAAGTGGATACGGCTATGCCATATCCCCCAACCAGGCCTCAGCCTATAACAGAAGGCTATATATTTACTGATGAGAATAACCTATCATTCTTACTAAAATATCTCCTAATACTACCAAGCAATGATAACCATTATACAATTAATCATATAGCATTCTAGGCACTATTTATAAGTATTAAAACTAGATTTTCAACTTAGCATAATAATCTTACTTAAATGCAAGAAGAAAACCGGAATTTACAGATAATAATTACCACATAGATTAATACTATTACCAAAACTAACCGAACATTTGGATAAGCTAATTATAACGATCTGGCCAATTTCCCAAAAAATAAACCAATCAGAAGGCAGGGTTTATATTAGCAGAAAGATCAGAGCACGTATAGTAATACTAAGCAATAAATCACTTATTCACAAAGAGGTATTATATCTAGTAATATATCAATCGGTGATTGATATAACCAAGTTATATTAAAAGCTAATCAAGACTATTCCTTACAGTGCAACTTAATCCATCTATATACTTCTAATTACATGGCTCCATGATTGCAGATGTTGAACGGTGTTGGTTTGACGTTGTTCGATAGCGATATTCGGAGAAGTCGAACAAGACCCGTTCGACTTTTCTTGATTGGCTGGAATGGATTATAGGGTAGGTGAACATCCAATGGGGTCATCTCGTGACTAAGTGTACTACGTGGGTATTTTGCCCGTTGTGACCGCCTTGGTTGGGCATGGGTCATAACACTAATATCCAAAATGTAGCTCTAAACGAAAAAGTTACCTAACTTAAGACCTAACTAAGAATAATTAACTAAGACCCTACTTAGAGCTCTTAGTAACTAAGACATATAATAATAAACCTAGAAAAGTTCATGGTTAAAGAATAGAAGATAGAAAAGTGCTAAGCAGCTTATAAATAATAGAAAACACAGGTCCAGTCCATACTTACAGTAAATACCAAATGCTTCCTAGTATTAATTGAGAAACTTATATTTGTGATAAACTAGCTTGGAGGATGAGTATGGGATGGTATTTAAGATAGTGTTAGAAAGATGAATATAAATCCTATACAGCCCACTTGTAACGTGCCGGTCGGTTCCAACTGTGTTAAACCAATCAAAGTATGAGGTTTATTGTTGGCAGTGTGGTCAGGCGCGTATCGGTAATTAAGCAAGTACAAGGGTATTTATAAGAGGTGTTACGTGTTATGACCCATGTCCGACCCTGTAGGAGACCAGTGTAAGGATCCGTGCATCCTTTTACATCAATTGACGATTAGGCCAAAAGATAAGTCTATAATCGCAATGCTTGCAATTACAGGCACGGATAACAGCTGCTAAGAGGGCTCTATTAGCCTGTTCTGTTACAGGTTGTAACAACCAGGCGGTAGGAGATGGCAGAATTAGGTAGATCTACTATTATGGACTAATAACTCAAGGATTACTTAGATTATATAATAAGCTATAAATAGGAAGTATAAGTCTAGAAGGCTCATGGCCATAGAATAGAGGATTATAAAGTGATCTAATAAATTACTATTATAATCTAATAAGCTACTCTAAGTATATAGATGGATTAAGTCTTACTATAAGAAATGGTTTTAATTAGCTTTTAATATAATTTAGTTATATTAATTACTAATTAATATATTACTAAATATAATATCTCTTTATAAATAGGTAATTTATTACTTAGTATTACTATATATACTCTAATCCTTCTACTAATATAAACCCTATCTTTTAATTAGTTTATTTCTTAGAGAATTAGCTAGATTATTATATATTAAAAGCTCTTATTTAATAAATTACTTATATTAACTACTTAGTAATATATTATAATAGTACTAGCTATTTCTTCTTCTTCCCCCTCTGGATTCTTTAAAGCTACTAGAAAAGCTAAGATTAAGATAAAGGTAAATCCTAAGTCTACTAATCCTAATAGAGATAAGGATATAGATAAGAAGATAGAAGAAGATAATAATAATAACTATAATAAATAAATAGTAGAATTAAAAAAGGAAAATAATTAACTCTTAATTAATTTTTAATTACTTATAACCTAAATTAATACCCTTAAAAAGTACCTAAATAAATAAAATATAATTTAGTAATTATAAGATACTATTAATACCTTAGAGTAAAAGTAAATTAAATCTATTAAAGGATATAAATAGTATATTAAAGAATTTAAAAACTTTTTTATTAAAACTAAAGACCTAGAAGAAGTTATTAAACCAAAGAAACTTCTAGCTTAAAAAGAAGATATAAATAACCTTTAAAAATAGCTTACTTTGCTTTAAAGCTACTATTTAATATATTTATCTACCTTTAGAAATAATAAATACCTTAAGGTATAGTATATAATAGGAAGACTGGAAGAAAAACCCCTTTAATCCCTAGAAAAATAGTTAAGGGATTTCATCTTTAATTTATAAAATAAAACAAAGGTATATATTAAATATCTTTTCTTTTCCTTTAATATATTCTTAAAAGAGCTTATAACTTATTATAAAACTATTAATAAATACTAAATAGCTTTTTAAGAACTTAATAAATTATAATAAAAAGAATTATATAATAACTTTCTTACTAATTTTAATTTTTATATATTTAAATTTAATTAGATTAAGAAAACTATAATAGATAAGTTCTATAAAAGACTTAAGAAATTAGTTTAAGATAAGATATTTAGACTTCTTAAGCCCCCTATAACTTTTATAGAGTATACTATACTTATTATCTAATTTAATAATTAATAGTATAAAAGAAGATAGTAAAAGGAGTAAGAAAGAAAAAACCAGATTATAAATACTAATATAAAATAATAAGAACCTAATAAAAACACCTTATATAGAATATATACTAAACTAATAGAAATTAATATAATCTAGAAATATAATAAAAAAGATATCATTTATTATAATTATAATAAGAAAAGATATATTACTAAATATTATAAAATACCTAAAAAGGTATAATTTAAAGATATACCTAAAGGTAAAATATTAGGTATAATAACCTAATAAACTAATAAAGTTACTATTATAGTACTATTAGAAAAATAAGAATTAAAATAATAATCTATACCTAAAGAAACCCTATAGGAATATACTAAATAAATTCTTATTATAATATAATATAGACTCCTAATAACCCAGTAAAAAATCAACTAATATATTAAAGATACCTAGTAAAATTATAAAGAAAGTACTCTATAGCTAAAAGTAAATAGAATAAATTAAGCTCTTAAGCTAGGACTTAATATAAGCTATAAAGATATTAATAATAATAAAGATATAAAAGACTAATAAAATACTAAAACTATTAATAGATATAAAAGCTTAAAGTAGCCTAATTAAACTATAATATATAATTAATTACTTTAGGATATTCTTAATATAGTACTAGATATCTATATTCTAGTTAATAAATAAGCCTTTATAAGACCTAAATCTAACTCTTTTTAATTTAAATATAATAATCTATAACTTATAAAAAACTATCTTAAATACTTTAAACTAATATAATTTAATTATTTTTAAGATATTTACTTAGTATATCTAGGAAATAAAGAGCTAAACTACTACTACTCTATTAAGCTAGTTAATAAACCTATTAAATAAGCTTATAATATTATAAAAAACAGAGAATATAAGCTATTTGGATAGTATAATAATAATAATAATATTACTTACCTTAAACTAATACAAGAAAATAAATTAGATTATAAAGGCCTGTTCTAGTACTAATATCCTAATCCAGAATATAATATCTATAAACTAAATAAAGCTAAAGATTAGTACTAACTATTAGGATATATCCTAAAAAACATTAAATACCCCCTGATTTACTAGAGTACTAGGAGTAGTCTAAGTAAATACTTATAGAGTTATTAAAAGAACTCTTATAAAAGACTCTATATATAACCATTATAAAAAAACCCCTAAAACAACTAATATTAAGAATCTAGATTAAAGGAATATAGTATACTATAATAATAGATAATAGAGTATAACTTAATTATATTAACCCCTAAATAGTTAATAAGTTAAGACTACTATAGAAGATAAAATCTAATTCCTATACTATATATAACCTTAAAGGTATAGTATTTAAGTATAATAATAGTATAGTAGATAAAGAGCTTAATTATTTTAAAGTTTATATTTATAGAAAGAACTAAGGAATTAATTTTAATATTATAAATACTAAAGAGTATAATATTATCTTAGATTACTTATAGCTATATTAATATAATCCTAATATTAATTAGTATATTAGCTAGGTATAAGTATTTAATAAATATAATATAGCTAATAATATTTCTAATAATAAAAGATCTTAAACTCCTAATTCTAACTAAGTAAAAAGTATATATAATAATATAGTAGATATATTATTACCTAAAGAAATATTATATAAATATAAGAATAATTAAAAGTAATAATAATAATATAAAATTATTTATATATATATATAATTCTAGAATCTTAACTTTAATCTTAAAAGAATAAAGGTAAAAGTAATAAAGGATTAACTATAGAATATACTACCTAAATACTATATCTATAAATAGCTATTTATAGAAGAATTAAAAACTAAACTACTAGAGTTTAGCTAGTAGGATTATGAAATTATATTAAAAGATAAAACTAGAACCTGGTTCTATCTTATCTATAATCTTAACTAAGTATAATTAGAAACCTTAAAGGAATATATTAAAGATATACTTAAGAAAGGATATATCTATATTTTAAATTCTAAAGCTAGATATCTTATTATATTTATACCTAAAAAGAATAAAAAACTATAACTTATAGTTAATTATTAGTAACTTAATAAGAATATTATTAAGGATTAAACTCCCCTGCCTCTAATTATAAAGATAAAGGACTGATTATATAATATGAATATTTTTACTACCTTGGACCTTAAAGGAGCCTATAATCTTATCTATATTAAAGAAGGATATAAATAAAAAACCATATTTTATATAAAGTTTAGATTATTTAAATATCTTATTATACCTTTTGGTCTTATAAATATATTTATATCTTTTTAGTATATAATTAATTATATGCTTTAAAAGTACCTTAATAACTTTATTATTTATTACTTAGATAATATTCTTATCTTCTTAAAGAATAAAGAAGAATATTAGGAATATATTTATAAGGTCTTAAAAGTTCTTTAAGATAATAAATTATTTATTAAATCTAAGAAAAGTAAGTTCTATATATAAGAAATTAAATTCTTAGAATATATTATCTTACCTAATAAAATTTATATAGACTCTAAGAAGATTATTATTATAAAGGACTAGAAGATACTAAAAAATACTAAGAAAGTATAGGTCTTCCTTGGATTTATAAATTACTACTATAAATTTATCTAGAACTTTAGTAAAATTATAATCCCCCTTACTAAATTTACTAAAAAAGAAACCCCTTTCTACTAGAATAATAGAATATAAAAAGTATTTAAATAACTATAAAATACTATTATTATAAAACCTATACTTATAATATTTAACCTAGATCAACTAATAAAATTAAAAACAAACTTCTTAGACTTTATCCTAGGAGTTTAAATTAGATAATAAAATAACTAAGGTTGCCTATACCTAATTATATTCTACTTATACAAGCTATATAGCCTAGAACTTAATTATTCTATCTATAATAAAGAATTTCTTATTATTATTAATACTTTTAAAGAATTCTAGTATTATCTTCTAGGAAAAAAATATAAGATTATAGTATATATAGACTATAAGAATATCTCCTACTTTACTACTACCTAAAAGCTTAGTAAAAAATAACTCTATTATACTAAATACCTTTCTAAATTTAATTATTAAATTATCTATATTAAGGGAACTAAGAATAATTAAGCTAATACTATTAGCTACTAACTAGACTACTATAAGGAAAAACCTCAAATAAAAGAATAACTATTTTAATAAAATCCTAATAGATCTTATAAGTAGATATCAATTAGTAAAATAATTATTAAAACTAAGAAACTAATTACTATAATTAAAGTAGGAGAATATATTAAGAAAACCTCTATAATAATAAAAGAACCTTTATAATAAGTAGAATAAAATAATCTATTAATAAAAAGAATTAAAGCCTATAACCTAGTTCTTCCTAATAAAGAGAAAACGGATTTACTTTAAGTACCTAAGGACCTCTAAATAGACCTTTTATAAGAAATCTATATATATTTATTATATAGATATAAGGGAATTAATAAAACCCTAGAATAAGTTAAATAAATCTTTTTCTTTAATAAGATAAAGAAAAAAGTTAAATAAGTATATAAGTGTTATTGTTTATTTGGGCAGTGGATTGTACGGTGACCCCGGTGGATTCACCTCTGCAATGTGCACGGAGGATTGGTATTATAAGTCATAGTATTCGTAGTTTAATATGAGGCTCACGGCACTGACATCTGTAGGTCTGGTGATATAAACTAAATTGCTTGTCCTTCTGTCTTAATGGATGAATTAGTCCTTTTAAAGGACAGATTCATTACATGACTATATATCCATTTGGGCTATATAATAAGTACCCCCTTTGAGAAAGAGGTCACTGGCCTAGTGATAATCTGAAGTTATTATGGAGAACTTATAAAATTAGCTATATTGCTAGTAAATATTATATACAAAGTTTTCTTCTAATTTGATTCTGAACTTGCCCCTTGTGCCCCTTATTCCTGTCCGCCTATTGCCGGATCCTCCCGTTTCCTTGCCTATCTATTGCTTGTGCTTCCTCTATAGGCCCTTAAAAGGATTTGTCGTTTCCTTAGAAGTCTTTTGCTTCAGAGGCGGTGAAGTCGATTTCTGTGTCGCTGTAGCCGTTTTCTTTGACTTAATACTAGCTAGCTGTTTGTTAGATTTCTTGCTCATCATCCCGGCGAGTCCTGCCTTTCTTGCTGGGGTCAGCGGTGCCTTTGTTTGTAGGGCCGATGTCTTTGTCGTTCTGGCTCTCTTCGGGGTTGGTGTAGTCAGTTCTTCGACGGAGGGGAACTCATCATCGGAGTTGGCGGTGCTTTCGATGACTAGCGGGCGCTTGCTGGAGGTAGGTGCAATCTTTGCTTTCATACCCGCAATCACCTCCTGCAACGCTTTAATCTCCACTGCCTGTCCCTGCAGTTAACCGGTCAAATCAACCAGCCGCTCATCCATGCCTTGCATACCTTGCACGATCCCACCGACTGATTCTTTGCATTCGTCGAACTTTGCATCGACTATAGCATTTCGCGCTTTCATCATCAGGATCAGCATATTATTGTTCTTTTTGATTGCATAGTAGATTTTGGCATCATCTGTTTCGATTTTGTCCTTTACCTTGTCGACTGCTACCTTTGCCTCAGTTGCCATCGTTGAGGCACCGCTGGCTAGTGCGAGAATCCTTGCAGCATCGAAATCTGCTGGGACAGAGGCATTTCCGCCTGGTGCAGCAGTGTTGCCATCGCTGTTTCCAAGGATGTTGCCAAGGTCTAACCGGCCAATGGTCTGGAGGCAACTAGCCACTGATCCGTTGCACGCTCCGAAGGGATCGAGGAATCTCAAGGTGATTACATCCGCCTTGGCAGGTAGATAGGTAGCCTAATGTCTCGGTCGCTTTCTGGATAGGACGTTTCCGCCATCCCGGAAGGCGATTGCTGTGTTCTTGGAAGCGTCTTTGACTCTTTTAGTCAGCGTCCACTCGGATAAGGCCTTTTTCTTGTTTTTCCGATCGTAGTACTCATGGATGTTGTATTCGACGGTTTGCCAGAGTTTGTACAAATGGTGGTGCGGTTTAGCGGTATCGTCGGTCGTGCCGACAAGTCCAGCCGTTTCGAACTCCCATCTGCACTCCTCGAGCGCCCGTTCGCGGGGCCAGTCTTTTTTGAACGAGTCACTGCCTCGTTCAGCAAATCTAGCCTCCCCGGGGCTGGCGTCGTCGTCGCCATCGCTGATTTCCTCTGCATCATCGTACATGCATTTGAGTTCTTTCTCAGCCTTGCAGTGGCTTTGCCTGCCTCGCACATGCCCAATGGTTTTGCTGCTGGGAGCGGGGGTTGCGGTCCTAGAGCTGGAGGCTTTAGTTCGTTCTTGCTCATTCGTCTTGGAGCTTTCTCCGCCCTGTGGGGAGTCGATGTCAAGGTTCTCGAGGGTGGCTTTGTCCTTTTCCAACTCGGGGTTAGTGTGTACCAGCTTCTTGCCTTTCCCGTCGAACTTCAGTTTCTGCTGAGTGCTGGCAGCTGTATTGGCCGAACTAATCGGCTTGAACGTTGGGAACGCCGACTCGGCCGGTGCTTCCTTCTCCGCTTCGGTCTCCGGGGCGTCCGGCACCTCCGTGTCTTCTGCGGGGTCGTTGTTTTCGGCGATGTCATCGCCCTCGGCCTCCTGGGTGGTGTCTGCGCCTGCCTCGGATTCGAAGTCAACGTCCTCCCCGTCGTCTTCACCCTGCTCGTCGGAGATTTGGTCCTCCTCAAAGGTCTCCTCGTTGTTGTCGACAAGTTCCGTGTTGGTAGTTTCCCTCCCGGTGGCGGCCGGATCCTGAGTAGCCCCCTTACCACCTGGTTTTGGTGCTTCGTCGGGGTAAGCTGCCTGCTGGCAGGTGACTCCGTTGTCGCCCATGGTCATTTGGTGTTCAAGGTAGGATACTTCGGCAAGGAAAGGCTGTGCCCACCCACTCTCAAATGTTCTGACGTCGAACTCGGGGTATTTTGCGCTGAGCTGAGCTAGGGAGAGCTGGGCTTGGGTTCGTACGTATCCTTCCCAGGTAATCGTCGGTTCCGCCAGTGCTTTGAGTTTCGCCTTCTTCTCGAGTTCTTTCTTAAGTTCCCAAAGTCGATCGTTGTCAATTTGCTCTCCTGCGTCGGTGATTTCTTTTTTCTCCCAGGCAAATTCCTTGTAAAGGACTTCGTTGTCCACTAGGCTTTTGGTACGCCGGTGGTTCTGACGAAATCGGACTTTGTGAAAGAGGATCCGGGCTTTTTCTGGTAGAGTATACACTCTATTGTGCCTGATGAAAGATCCGTATTCGCCCTGTGTAGGGACGCGATCAAGCCGGTCGGTGATGGTTTTGTTGTCTATGAACGGGTCGAGACGTCTTTTGGTGAGGCTAAGTTGTTTTGCGTTTCGTTCACTTGCCGGCTTTCGAGGCATATGGGTTCGTATGTGACTCTGCTGTTGGTAGATCCTTCGTGTAGACTCAGGCTGCGAGCGTCATAATGAGTTTGCTCGGCGTGGAGGTGAAGTTGGCTAGGAGGAAGGTGAGAGCCTTCTTCCTCGCGGTTGCGGCTGCCGGTCGGTCTGCACAGATGTAGGGTTTTGTGTTTTGCAGGCAAATTCGTTGGCGCTCAGTCGTATACGGTGGCGCGCAGGTGAATTCACCTGTCGAAAAATTTGTGAGGGATGAAGGGAAGATGTAAGAGTTAAATTTGAAGTTGGTAATAGAGGTCAAAGGAAATAAATATAATCTAAGGAAATAATTAGTGTATAGTAAATTCGATGATTCACTGTTGAATTCTCTTTGCGAAATTATTAAATATAGTAGATAAAAGAAGTGACACAAGGAAAATTGTTTCGGCTATTTTTAGGTTGATTTGCCGAGTAAATCATTGGGTTTTATTGTTTTGCATATAGGCTTTCCTTTGCAAGTTTCAATTTCTTCTTCTTATAAAGGTCCTTCCAGTCAATCGTTGTGCGGTCGAGGTATTCGTCGAGAGCATCGTTTGCGCCCTCCCTGACCATACTTTCTTCCATCCAGTTGTCGTCCTTAGCAGTAAAGCCTTTCCATCGGACGGCGTATTCGTAGATGGCTTTTGTCCCTCTCTTTCGCAATCTATGGCCAACAATTCTGTCTACCTCCCAGATGCCATCGCCTGTTGCCTCGTCAATTGTGACTGCTTCTGGCTCTGGGGTAGTTCTCTCGAATGGGTCTTTGCCTTGCTCTGGCTTATACAGTTGGGATGTTGATATAATAGGGTGAATTCTCTAGTGGTTTGGGAAGTCGAGTTCGACTGCCTGCTCGTGGACCTTGCGGATTATCTTAAAGGGTCCGGCGCATGTGGGCAACCATTTGCATTTCGGCTTGCTAGATAAGACATATCCTTTGTAAAGGCGCAAATAAACTATATCCCCTTCGTTGAATTCAACGGGATTATATATACTATCGTACCTTATTTTTGATAAAGTAGCTGATATATCCATAATGAACTTTGCTTCTTTTGAGTATAGCTTTTGTAGGCTTTCAAGTGCTTCCGGATTTATCTCGGTTTCCTTCAATCCTGCCCCTACCATCGCTTCAATCGTGCTCATTGGCTTAAACCCATAGACCAATTCGTTTGGGGCTCTTCCAATAGCTTTAGAATGTCCATTATTAAGGTTAAATTGGATTGCTGGGAGTACCTCTACCCATGAGAGCTCCGGGTTTGTCATTGTATGGTATCAAATTACTACCTCGACCATCTGATTCTTCCGCTCGTCAGTCCCGTTCGTTTGGGAGTGATAGGCAGTTGATCTGAGTAATCCGACGCCGAGTTGAGCAAAAATAGCTTTCCAAATATTGCTTGTGAACTTAGGGTCTCTGTTGCTGAGGACCTGTCGAGGGATGCCCCAGTCATACAAAAGCAATGCTCACAGGATAGCTTCTGCCCATTATTCTGCTGTATATGTGGCATATCCTGGGATGAGTATTATCTTCTTCGAGAAGAGATATGTTATTGTGCACAGTTGGTTTAGGGTCTTGCAACTCTTTACCTACCACATCATTCCTTCCGCACTTACTTCCGGCATATCCGTAATAAAGTCTAGAGCTATTATATGGAAAGGACGGGAGTAAATCGGTACTAACTGCATTTGGCCAGGAGTCGGCCGTCTACTAATCGAATTCTCCCTGCAGATTAGACAGAACGATACAAACTTTCATACTAACTTTGACATTTGGTGAAAATAAATATCATTTAGTTCTGCCATCATGCGGTCGATTCCAAGGTACTGTTTTTTGTCGTGCGCTTGTACTAGAAATTCCTTGACTACTGGTCTAGGAATGCATACCCTCTTCCTGCCTGATCCACCTATATAATAGAGGATTCTGTCTTCTGCTAGGAACCACGGTGGGAAAGTTTTGTCTTGATCTTGTTCTTCTTTTGGTCGGAGTCGCTATAGATACTCTCGGATCTTGCTTAGTTTCGGATCTTTATCATATCCTCTTATTATATCCTTTCGTAGTTCTAGGTCCATTGCTAGTTCGAAGATTTTACCTTGTGCATAGTAGGTATGGGCCTCAAGCTCGTCAAAGTCACTTTCCTTCACTTCCCTATAATATAGTTCTTCTACAAGTAGGCACAAGAGCACATCTAGAACAATATTCAAGGTGCCGGGCACATGAAAAATTTTGAGATTAAATGCAGATAAGTAATTAGCATATTTGGCCAGCTTAAGGTTAGCTTTGTTCAAGTCCATTGTGTTTAGTAACATATGCATAAGTATGCCTTTGGTTATAGCGTGGTCGGTGATGATATTGACAGGCAAATGGCTGGATTGTACCATCTTTCTGAGCTTTCTTACCGCCCACACAACCGCTGCTACTTCAGCTTCTATGGATCCATATCTTTATTCAACCTTTGAAGTTAACCTTAAGAGGAACATAATCGGTTTTAATTTCTCTACCGATATATCCTTTCCTGGGATACTTGTGCCATCCCAGTCCACAGTAAGTTGAAAGACATAGAGTCCGAATCCTATCTTACAGGCATCGAGTTTGAAGAACAGTAGGCATTTTGGGTTAAAATAGTAAAGAAGCAGTTGGGCGCTAAGAAATTCTTTCATATCTTTAAATACTACTTCCTCCTTTTCGTCCGGCGTAAACGTCAATGAGGACGCCTTCGCTTTCCTTGTGTGCTTTATTTGTCCTATCTAAATAATTCCTTCAGTACGGGATTGACGCAGTAACGCGGTTTTTCATTCTTGGAGTGGTTTAATTCGAACATCATACCATGGGATCCCGCTTCGCAGGAATCCTGCCATACCTAAGAAGGTCTCAAGCGATGCAAGGTCTGTTGGTATGCTCATTTTGGCAAAAGCTTCCAATCTGTCGCCTGTCTTACGGATTCCGCTCCCGTCGACGATGAATCCTAACAGTCGGATGCTTGGAAATGCAAAGAAGGATTTTTCTGCTGAGATGTGCAATCGATTCTTGCGTATTATTTCGAGGACAATTTCAAGGTGTTTGATATGTTCCTCCAGGCTGTCGGAAAAGATGACTATATCGTCGATATAGACTCGAACGAAATGCTGGTGCTCTCTAAAGATTCGGTCCATGTATCGCTGTCCGAACGCTGGGGCATTCTTCGCACCCATGAGCACCACATTCAACACTTCCAGCCCTCGATCCGATATAATAACCATTCGATTCCGGTGTGGCCCGTAAACTGGGAGTTGGTAAAAGAATCCTGTGGCATCCATTGATGAGAACCACCGTTTGCCGCGCGTATCTGCCATTATATCCGACTGATCCGGCAATGGGTATGCGTCGGGGATTGTCAATCTGTTGACTGGTCTCAGATCAATAACGACTCTGCCTCCCTTGCGGTTAGAAGAATCTTTGTAGACGACGAATGCGGGGCACACAATTGCGGCGGCTTCCTCCATGAAGCTCATCTTGCCGGCCTTATATAGCTCCTCGTGCTTCTCATCTAGCAATGCTCGATCCCATACCCCCAGTGGGTATTTTCGAGTAGTCTTCTTTATGTTTTGCCATCCGTCTACAAGTTCGATTCTCATCTTCAGGTCCTCTGGCATTGGTATCATACCTCTGTCTCTGTAGACGTCGAATTTATTGGTTAACTCGACGATCTTACTTGAAGCCTCCGGGTCAAGACTTGAGATGTTCACTCCAAATTTGTTCCGGATCATTGGGACCTCTTCGGGTCGGGTGATTCCGTACCCAGGCGTGTTGCCATCGACTTTCTTGGCCTTATCTTCATTTAACTCTTCGATCTCTGCTTCGAAAGCTTTGATAGAGTCGAAAGATTTATCTTGGAGCCTTCTGTAATCAACATTTTCTGTTATCAGGAATGCATATTCTTGGCCAGCGTAGTTGGATATCCTTCCTAGCTTCTTATGCTTTCGAATCGTGATAGGTTTGTCTGTCGTATTGCTGAATTTAACCAGTTTCGGGGTGAGATAGTCGATAGTTGCTGCTGCACACCCTAGCCTTCTTGGTTCAAAGTGGTATGCCTCTTCTTCCCCTTCAGCTATGTGGTATTCCCCCATGTTTGCCTATCTCGCTTTGATAAATACATTGCTCTTCGCGGGGATACTGACCATCCGGGCACTGGTTACTTTCCGGTTTATTGGTCGGGTATATAACTTGAGTATTTTTGCATCAGTAGTTATGCTCCTGGCCGATCTGAATATAACCCTTGGGTTGATGAAATCGACTTTTACTCCGTGTTGGTACAAGAAGTTTGTTCCTAAGAGGAGTTTAGGTGCTAGGTTTTCTATCACGTCCGCTGTCACTGTGAAGTGTGCTTTGACTTCTTCTCCTTCGATATATTCTGGGATATAGAAGTCGAAGGTGGCCTTCTGGGTGATGGTTACGCTGGATCCGACTCCGTTTACTATCCTCGGAGGGTAGGATCTCATAGAAACGTTTTCAGCGTTCTCCTCGAGCCATTTTCTGTCGACAAGAATAGTAGTTGTACCGGTATCGAGACATGCGTAGTCGGATTTGCCCTGACTAGCGAAGCGTATATTGATCCTCAGGTAGGTGTTCATCCTAGTTTCGAGAGTCTCTTCCATATCCGGTCTCCCGATAGCTTCAATGACTCTTCTTCTGGGTTCAGCCTTCTTATTGTCATTTTCGGAGATCTCCCCATTTTCGTCTGTATGGAAGCAGTCAATAAATGCTGATTCCTCCGCTTCCTCATTTGGAATGGAGTCATCGTTTGAGTGGGTAAACTCTTCCTCTCCTTTAGCTATTACGGTGTATTCTGCTTCCTGGAGTTCCTCTTGCTTAGCTTGGTAGTTTTTGTCGTCGTTGTATAATACTACTTCTGTGTGGTAGGATTTGCTCGAGGGGAACTTCCGTTGTTGGAATCTCTGAAATCGTCGGGTGAATGGTTGCTTCTCTTCCCATTTCACTCGGGGTTTCCAATCTGCCTTTTCTTTCCACCATTCACCTTTCGATCTTTGGTTATTCGAGTTTTGCCTCTGGAAAGGTCGGGATTGTTTAGTAAACGGGCGATTTTGTCTGAATTGAGGTCGATCGCTCTGCGGTCTAGATCGCTCGTTGTAGTCTCGCGGCTTATTCCAGTTTACTTGGTTTTAATCCTCTCTAGAATCATTATCAGCCATATACGCTTTTCTGGTCATTCCTTTCATGGGAAAAGGATTTCCTTTCGGACGCATGCCATCTAACATTATTCGTCTTTTAGCATCGACCTTATTCAACCATTCTGACCTTCTATCATTGTATTTCGGCTCTATACACAATAATTTCAGCTCGGGGTCTAGCTTACTCCAGACGACTTATAGTAGCATTAAGTCCGAGGTTATGCCTTGAACTCTGGCCATTTGAAAGACTTTTACTGCGAATTTCTTAAAGGATTCGCCGTTTTTGATCTGTTCTTTCGAGTAAAACGCTGACTGGAGATATTTGGTCGCATCCTCCATTCTAATCCCGAATTATTGGCGTAGAGCTGAGAGAAATACTAAGATATCGCTATTTAAGAACGTATTCCTTTCTTCATCATCTAGTTCTCTGTAATACCAATCCATAGCATCTCCTCTAAAAAGAGTTAGTGCTTGTTGCTGCATATATTTGCATCGTACTGGGTCGGCATTATCCCAATGAGTAGTAAATGCTTCGATCCACATATCTATATTACGGAAAGCTGGTTGTTTTCCGTCGTGTATTATTTCCCGTGAGTCAAATCCGGCATTTTCGGCGTCTGGCCATAAGAAACCGACGTCTGTCAGTTTACTTTTGCCGTCTGCAAATGAAGTAAAATGCCTCTCTCTCCCAGGTGTTCTCGATCTTCTTCCGATTCTGTCTTCTAGGCGTCCCCTAATTGGCTCTGGTTGAGCTTCGGAAAGGGGCTGCTTGAAGTTTGCGCCAAATGCTGCGTAGTTTCCAGCCATTCCTCCCATTGCTGGGATGAATTCATCTCTTCTAGCGAAGCTAACCGGGGTTGGCTCCACTTTCGGTTCCACCTTCGGCACATAGTGCGGAGCCGGCGCCGGTGGCGTCGGTCCTTGACGAGGGTTTCTCCCGAACGAGTCTTGTGATAATGGCGGAATCTTGGGCAGATCCGGTTCCTGTTGGGGTAGAAATCCTTGTTGGACCATCCATTGGGTTGCCATCTGCCTTCCCTCCGGACTGCTCAGGGTCATCCTCTGAAATGCTTCGAGTAACGATGAATCTGGGCTATTCCAGGTTGGAAATGGCGGTGGCGCTGGACGGAAGCTAGGGTACGTTCCTTGTGAGTACGGGAACTGGTACTGGGCTTGTGGCGGATAAGGATATGGGTGCGCCGGATACCATGCTCCGTGGGGAGGATACTCCTGAAAGGCGTGTCTCTGCTGCTGTTGTGGCGTTGGGCCCCTGTACCTTGGCTCCTGGCTAAGTCTCTCCGGTTTTACAGGGTCTTTTCCTTTCCCGTTGTAAGTTGGATCTGACATTTCCGGCGAAGCTTCCTGTGGTCCTATGGTGACATTTGCGAAATCCTTGCTTTCGGAGTCCTCTTGAAGGCGTAGGTCGATAGGGTCTGGCTCCGTTAACCCTAAGGCCGTAGCTTTCGTAATGATCTCCTGCATTTAAAGGTACCTTGGGGATGGCGGTATAAAGTTTTTGAGCCTCCAGTTTGAGGGAAATGGATCCTTCCGGCTGAAGGACGATCTCATTACTTCGCCAGTTGCATCCAGTCCCCAGTACGACAGTGCTTGTACATCACGATATTCGAAGGTGTTTCGTAGTCTGCGATTGCCGACTATAGCTTCGGGTCTAAGCCCAAACAGGGTGTTCACCTGATAGATGAACTGAAATTCTTGTCCTGTGAGTTCTTGAGGTTTCCTCGGAGCTCCTGGGGCATTTCCGGGTTTTCCAGGGTCGATCCTGGTGGATGGACTGCCCTTTTCTTCGGACGCCATCTCTCTTGTTGTCTCCGGTTACCAGGCTGTATTCGGAATGTTGTT
The DNA here is from genome assembly GCA_013406985.1 of Calonectria crousiana. Classification (NCBI taxonomy): domain Eukaryota; kingdom Fungi; phylum Ascomycota; class Sordariomycetes; order Hypocreales; family Nectriaceae; genus Calonectria; species Calonectria crousiana. The sequence continues at coordinate 118,653 of VTGD01000074.1, forward strand.
GGGAGGGGCCGGTCTCTTGCGAGAACCGTCTCCCAAAGGCGGTCGGTCGGTCTTTAAGCAATTGCTACCACTTGTTATCGTTTATTTGGGCGGTGGATTGTACGGTGACCCCGGTGGATTCACCTCTGCAATGTGCACGGAGGATTGGTATCATAAGTCATAGTATTCGTAGTTTAACATAAGGCTCACGGCACTAACATCTGTAGGTCTGGTAATATGAACTAAATTGCTTGTCCTTCTGTCTCAATAGATGAATTAGTCCTTTTAAAGGACAGATTCATCACGTGACTATATATCTATTTGGGCTATATAACATTCCTACTTAATCTACCTATATAATAAAGGATTCTATTTTCTACTAAAAATTATAATAGAAAAGTTTTACTTTAATTTTATTCTTTTTTTGGTTAAAGTTATTATAGATACTCTTAGATCTTATTTAGTTTTAGATCTTTATTATATTCTCTTATTATATCCTTTTATAGTTCTAGGTTTATTACTAATTTAAAGATTTTATCTTATATATAGTAGATATAGGCCTTAAGTTTATTAAAGTTATTTTTCTTTATTTTTTTATAATATAGTTTTTTTATAAGTAAGTATAAGAATATATTTAGAATAATATTTAAGGTATTAAGTATATAAAAAATTTTAAGATTAAATATAGATAAGTAATTAATATATTTAACTAATTTAAGATTAGCTTTATTTAAGTCTATTATATTTAGTAATATATATATAAATATATTTTTAGTTATAATATAATTAGTAATAATATTAATAAGTAAATAGCTAGATTATATTATCTTTTTAAGCTTTCTTATTATTTATATAATTACTATTACTTTAGCTTCTATAAATCTATATTTTTATTTAATCTTTAAAGTTAATTTTAAAAGAAATATAATTAGTTTTAATTTCTTTGCTAATATATTCTTTTCTAGAATACTTATACTATCCTAGTCCATAGTAAGTTAAAAGATATAGAGTTTAAATCCTATCTTATAGATATTGAGTTTAAAGAATAGTAGGTGTTTTAGGTTAAAATAGTAAAGGAGTAGTTGGGTACTAAGAAATTCTTTTATATCTTTAAATACTACTTTCTTCTTTTTATCTAGTATAAATATTAATAAGAATGCCTTTGCTTTTTTTATATACTTTATTTGTTTTGTCTAAATGATTTCTTTAGTATAGGATTAATATAGTAATATAGTTTTTTATTCTTAGAATAGTTTAATTTGAATATTATACCATGGGATCCTGCTTTGTAGGAATCCTACTATACCTAAGAAGGTCTTAAGCAATATAAGGTCTATTAGTATACTTATTTTAGCAAAAGCTTCCAATCTATTACCTGTTTTATGGATTCTACTCCTATTAATAATAAATTCTAATAATTAGATACTTAGAAATATAAAGAAGAATATTTCTACTAAGATATACAATCAATTTTTATATATTATTTTGAGGATAATTTTAAGGTATTTAATATATTCCTCTAGGCTATTAGAAAAGATAACTATATTATTAATATAGACTTAAATAAAATACTAGTACTCTCTAAAGATTTAGTCTATATATTACTATCTAAATACTAGGGTATTTTTTATACTCATAAGTACTATATTTAATACTTCTAGCCCTTAATCCAATATAATAACTATTTAATTTTAGTATAACTTATAAACTAGGAATTAGTAAAAGAATCCTATAGTATTTATTAATAAGAACTACCGTTTACTGTATATATCTACTATTATATCCGACTAATCTAGCAATAGGTATATATTAGGGATTATCAATCTATTAACTGGTCTTAGATTAATAATGACTCTGCCTCCCTTGCAATTAAAAGGATCTTTATAGACAACGAATACAGAGCATATAATTACAGCAGCTTCCTCCATAAAACTTATCTTACTAGCCTTGTATAGCTCCTTATACTTCTTATCTAGTAATACTTAATCCTATACCCCTAGTAGGTATTTTCAAGTAGTTTTCTTTATATTTTGCTATCTATCTACAAGTTTAATTCTTATCTTTAGGTCCTCTAGCATTAGTATTATACTTCTATCTCTATAGACATTGAATTTATTAATTAGCTTAATAATCTTACTTAAAGCCTCCGGGTCAAGACTTAAGATATTTATTCTAAATTTGTTCCAGATTATTAGGATCTCTTTGGGTTAGGTAATTCTATACCTAGGTATATTACTATTGACTTTCTTAGCCTTATCTTTATTTAATTCTTTAATTTTTATTTTAAAAGCTTTAATAGAGTTAAAAGATTTATCTTAGAGTCTTTTATAATTAATATTTTCTGTTATTAGGAATATATATTCTTAGTTAATATAGTTAGATATCCTTTCTAGCTTCTTATACTTTTAAATTATAATAGGTTTATTTATTATATTATTAAATTTAATTAGTTTTAGGGTAAGATAGTTAATAGTTACTGCTATATACCTTAGCCTTCTTAGTTTAAAGTAGTATGCCTCTTCTTTTTCTTTAGCTGTATAATATTCCTCTATATTTACTTATCTTATTTTAATAAATATATTATTCTTTATAAGGATACTAACTATTTAGGTACTAGTTATTTTTTAGTTTATTAATTAGGTATATAATTTAAGTATTTTTATATTAATAATTATACTTCTAGCTAATCTAAATATAATTCTTAAATTAATAAAATTAACTTTTACTTTATATTAATATAAGAAATTTATTTCTAAGAGGAGTTTAAGTACTAGGTTTTTTATTATATCTACTATTATTATAAAATATACTTTAACTTTTTTTTCTTTAATATATCCTAGGATATAAAAATTAAAGGTAGTTTTTTAGGTAATAATTATACTAAATCTAACTCTATTTATTATTCTTAGAAAATAAAATCTTATAAAAACATTTTTAGTATTTTTCTTAAGCTATTTTCTATTAATAAAAATAGTAATTATATTAATATTAAGATATATATAGTTAGATTTGCTCTAACTAGTAAAGTATATATTAATTCTTAAATAGATATTTATCCTAGTTTCAAGAGTTTCTTTTATATCCAGTCTCCTAATAGCTTTAATAACTCTTCTTCTAGATTTAGTCTTTTTATTATTATTTTTAAAAATCTCCCTATTTTTATTTATATAAAAGCAGTTAATAAATACTAATTTCTTTACTTTTTTATTTAAAATAGAATTATTATCTAAGCAAATAAACTCTTTCTCTTTTTTAGCTATTATAGTATATCCTACTTCCTAGAGTTCCTCTTACTTAACTTAGTAGTTTTTATTATTATTATATAATACTACTTCTATATAGTAGGATTTACTTAAGAGAAACTTTTATTATTAGAATCTCTAAAATTATTAGGTAAATAATTACTTCTCTTTCCATTTTACTTAAGATTTCTAATCTACTTTTTCTTTCTACTATTTACCTTTTAATCTTTAATTATTTAAGTTTTATCTCTAGAAAGATTAGGATTATTTTATAAATAGGTGATTTTATTTAAATTAAGGTTAATTACTTTATAGTCTAGATCATTTATTATAATCTTATAGCTTATTTTAATTTACTTAGTTTTAATCCTCTCTAGAATTATTATTAGCTATATATACTTTTCTAGTTATTTCTTTTATAGGAAAAGGATTTTCTTTTGGATATATACTATCTAATATTATTTATCTTTTAGTATTAACCTTATTTAACTATTTTAATCTTCTATTATTATATTTTAGCTCTATATATAATAATTTTAGCTTAGGATCTAGCTTACTCTAGATAACTTATAGTAATATTAAGTCTAAGATTATACCTTGAATTCTAGCTATTTAAAAGACTTTTACTATAAATTTCTTAAAGGATTTATTATTTTTAATCTATTTTTTTAAGTAAAATATTAACTAAAGATATTTAGTTATATTTTCTATTTTAATCCTAAATTATTAATATAGAGCTAAGAGAAATACTAAGATATTATTATTTAAGAATATATTCCTTTTTTTATTATCTAGTTCTTTATAATACTAATCTATAATATCTTTTCTAAAAAGAATTAATACTTATTATTATATATATTTATATTATACTAGATTAGTATTATCCTAATAAATAATAAATACTTTAATTTATATATTTATATTATAAAAAGCTAGTTGTTTTTTATTATATATTATTTCCTATAAGTTAAATCCAGCATTTTCAGTATCTAGCTATAAAAAACTAATATCTATTAATTTACTTTTACTATTTATAAATAGAGTAAAATACCTCTTTCTCCTAAGTATTCTTAATCTTCTTCTAATTTTATCTTCTAAGCATCCCTTAATTAGCTCTAGTTAAGCTTCAAAAAAGAGCTATTTAAAGTTTATATTAAATACTAAGTAGTTTCTAGCTATTTCTCCTATTACTAGGATGAATTCATCTCTTTTAGTAAAGCTAACTAAGGTTAGCTCCACTTTTAGTTCCACCTTTAGTATATAGTACGGAGCTGGTGCTGGTGGTATTAGTCCTTAATAAGGGTTTTTTCCAAATAAGTCTTATAATAATAGTGGAATCTTGGGCAGATCCAGTTCCTATTGGGGTAGAAATCCTTATTAGACTATCTATTAGGTTGCTATCTGCCTTTCCTCCGGATTACTTAGGATTATTCTCTAAAATACTTTGAGTAATAATAAATCTGGGCTATTCTAGGTTAAAAATAGTAATAGTACTGGATAGAAGCTAGGGTATATTTCTTGTAAGTATAGGAACTAGTATTAGGCTTATAGTAAATAAGGATATAAGTATATTAAATATTATACTCTATGGGGAGGATACTCCTAAAAGGTATATCCTTGCTATTATTATGGTATTAGGCCCCTATACCTTAGCTCCTAGCTAAGTCTCTTTAGTTTTATAGGGTCTTTTTCTTTTTTATTATAAGTTAGATCTAATATTTCCAGTAAAGCTTTTTATGGTTTTATAATAATATTTATAAAATCCTTGCTTTTAAAGTCCTCTTAAAGGTATAGATTAATAGGATCTAGCTCTATTAATCCTAAGACTATAGCTTTTATAATAATCTCCTATATTTAAAGGTATCTTAGAAATAGTAATATAAAGTTTTTAAGTCTTTAATCTAAGGGAAATAGATTCTTTTAGTTAAAGGATAATCTTATTACTTTACTAATTATATCTAGTTCCTAGTATAATAATACTTATATATTATAATATTTAAAGATATTTTATAATTTATAATTACTAATTATAGCTTTAGATCTAAGCCTAAATAAGGTATTTACTTAATAAATAAACTAAAATTCTTATTCTATAAGTTCTTAAGGTTTCCTTGGAGCTCCTAGGGTATTTTCGGGTTTTTTAGAATTAATCCTAGTAGATAGACTGCTCTTTTCTTTAGATACTATCTCTTTTATTATCTCTAATTACTAGGCTATATTTAGAATATTATTAGAAGAAGCCAGTCTCTTGCAAGAATTATTTCCTAAAAGTAATCAGTTGGTCTTTAAATAATTATTATTATTTATTATTATTTATTTAAGTAGTAGATTATATAGTAATCCTAGTGGATTTACTTTTATAATATATATAGAGGATTAGTATTATAAGTTATAGTATTTATAGTTTAATATAAGGCTTATAGCACTAATATCTATAAGTCTAGTAATATAAACTAAATTACTTATTCTTTTATCTTAATAGATAAATTAGTTCTTTTAAAGAATAGATTTATTATATAACTATATATCTATTTAGGCTGTATAATAATTTATTATACTATTATTATACTTAAATACTATACCTTTAAGGTTATATATAGTATAGGAGTTAGATTTTATCTTCTATAATAGCCTTAATTTATTAACCATTTAGGAATTAATATAATTAAGCTATACTTTACTATTTACTATTATAATATACTATATTCCTTTAATCCAGATTCTTAATATTAATTATTTTAGGGGTTTTCTTATAGAGGTTATATATAAAGCCTTTTATAGGAGTTCTTTTAGTAATTTTATAAGTATTTACTTAGGCTACTCCTAGTACTTTAGTAGATTAAAGGGTATTTAATATTTTTTAGAATATATTCTAATAGTTAGTACTAATCTTTAGCTTTATCTAGTTTATAGATATTATATTTTAAATTAAGATATTAGTATTATAATAGGCCTTTATAGTCTAATTTATTTTCTTTTATTAATTTAAAGTAAGTAATATTATTATTATTATTATACTATCTAGATAGCTTATATTCTTTATTTTTTATAGTATTATAAGCTTATTTAATAGGTTTATTAACTAGCTTAATAGGATAGTAATAGTTTAGTTCTTTATTTTCTAGGTATATTAAGTAAATATCTTGGAAATAGTTAAATTATACTAGTTTAGAGTATTTAAAGTAGTTTTTTATAAGTTATAAGTTATTATATTTGAATTAAAGAGGGTTAGGTTTAGGTCTTATAAAGACTTATTTATTAGTTAGAATATAGATATCTAGTATTATATTAGGAATATCCCGGAGTAATTAGTTATATATTATAGTTTAATTAAGCTACTTTAAGCTTTCTATTATAATCCATACTTAACTAAGGCAGTTATAATAGGTAGAATACCTATATAGTATACTTAGTTATAAGATAATCCTATTTAATAATTATTTACCTTATAGCTTACTTTAGCTAATTAAAAAGAGTTAAATAAGTCTTATTTAACTTCTCTAAATATTATTATTAAATAATATTAAATTAATAATATTTAATATCTATAATTATAGAGCTATATAATTAGAAGTATATAGATAAATTAAGTTATACTATAAGAAATAGTCTTAATTAGCTTTTAATATAACTTAGTTATATTAATTACTAATTAATATATTATTAAATATAATACTCCTTTATAAATAAGTAACTTATTACTTAGTACTACTATATATACTCTAATCTTTTTACTAATATAAATCTTATCTTTTAATTAGTTTATTTCTTAGGAAATTAGCTAGATTATTATATATTAAAAGCTCTTATTTAGTGGATTACTTATATTAATTACTTAGTAATATATTATAATAATACTAGCCACTTCTTTCTCTTTTTCCCCTAGATCCTCTAAGGTTATTAAAAAAGCTAAGATTAAGATAAAGGTTAATTCTAAGCCTATTAATCCTAATAAAAATAAGGATATAAATAAGAAGATAGAAGAAGATAATAATAATAACTATAATAAATAAATAGTAGAATTAAAAAAGAAAAATAATTAATTTTTAATTAATTTTTAATTATTTATAATCTAAATTAATACTTTTAAAAAGTACCTAAATAAATAAAATATAATTTAGTAATTATAGGATATTATTAATACTTTAAAATAAAAGCAAATTAAATCTACTAAAGAATATAAATAGTATATTAAAGAACTTAAAAACTTCTTTATTAAAACTAAAGATTTAAGAGAAGTTATTAAACCAAAAAAATCCCTGGCTTAAAAAGAAAATATAAATAACCTTTAAAAATAGCTTACTTTACTCTAAAGCTATTATTTAATATATCCATCTACCTTTAGAAATAATAAATACCTTAAAGTATAGTATATAATAGGAAGACTAGAAGGAAAACTCCTTTAATCCCTAGAAAAATAGTTAAGAGACTTTATTCTTAATCTATAAAATGAAATAGAGGTATATACTAAATATCTTTTTTCTTTTTTTAATATATTCTTAAAAGAGCTTATAGCTTATTATAAAACTATTAATAAATACTAAATAGCTTTCTAAGAACTTAATAAATTATAATAAAAAGGATTATATAATAACTTTCTTACTAATTTTAATTTTTATATATCTAAGCTTAATTAGACTAAAAAAACTATAATAAATAAGTTTTATAAGAAACTTAAGAAATTAGTTTAAGATAAGATATTTAGATTTCTTAAATCCCCTATAATTTTTATAGAGTATACTATATTTACTATCTGATTTAATAATTAATAATATAAAAGAAGATAGTAAAAGGAATAAGAAAGAAAAAACTAGATTATAAATATTAATATAAAATAATAAGAACCTAATAGAAATACTTTATATAGAATATATATTAGACTAATAGAAATTAGTATAACCTAGAAATATAATAAGAAAGATACTATCTATTATAATTATAATAAGAAAGGATATATTACTAAATACTATAAAATACCTAAGAAGATATAATTTAAAGGTATACTAAAAGATAAGATATTAGGTATAATAACCTAATAAACTAATAAAGTTACTATTATAATATTATTAGAAAAATAAGAACTAAAATAATAACTTATACCCAAAAGAACCCTATAAGAATATATTAAATAAACCCTTATAATAATATAATATAAATTCCTAATAACCTAGTAAAAAATTAACTAATATATTAAAGATATCTAGTAAAATTGTAAAGAAGGTATCCTATAACTAAGAGTAAATAGAATAGACTAAGCTCTTAAGCTAGGGCTTAATATAAGCTATAAAGATATTAATAATAATAAAGATATAAAAGATTAATAGGATACTAAAATTATTAATAGATATAGAAGCTTAAAGTAATTTAACCAAATTATAATATATAACTAACTACTCTAGAATATTCCTAATATAGTACTAGATATTTATATTCTAGTTAATAAGTAAGTCTTTATAAGACCTAAACCTAACCCTTTCTAATTTAAATATAATAACCTATAACTTATAAAAAACCACCTTAAATACTCTAAACTAGTATAATTTAACTATTTCTAAAATACTTACTTAGTATACCTAGAAAATAAAGAGCTAAACTATTATTATCCTATTAGGCTAGTTAATAAATCTATTAAATAAGCCTATAATACTATAGAAAATAGAGAATATAAGCTATTTAAATAGTATAATAATAATAATAATATTATTTACTTTAAACTAATAAGAGGAAATAAATTGAATTATAAAGGCCTATTATAATACTAATATCCTAATCTAGAATATAATATTTATAGACTAGATAAAGCTAAAGATTAGTATTAATTATTAGAATATATCCTAAAAAACATTAGATACCTCCTGATTTACTAAAGTACTAGGAGTAGCCTAAGTAAACACTTATAGAGTTATTAAAAGAACTTTTATAAAAGGCTTTATATATAATCTCTATAAGAAAACCCCTAGAATAATTAATATTAAGAATCTAAATTAAAGGAATATAATATATTATAATAGTAAATAATAAAGTATAATTTAATTATATTAATTTCTAAATAGTTAATAAGTTAAGACTATTATAGAAAATAAAATCTAATTTCTATACTATATATAATCTTAAAGATATAGTATTTAAGTATAATAATAGTATAGTAAATAAAGAGCTTAATTATCTTAAAGTCTATATCTATAAAAAGAACTAAGGAATTAACTTTAATATTATAGATATTAAAGAGTATAATATTATTTTAAGCTACCTATAGCTATATTAATATAATCCTAATATTAACTAGTATACTAGCTAGGTATAAGTACTTAATAAGTATAATATAGCTAGTAATGTTTTTAATAATAAGAGATCTTAAACTCCTAATTCTAACTAAGTAAGAAGTATATATAATAATATAATAAATATATTACTATCCAAAGAAATATTATATAAATACAAGAATAATTAAAAGTAATAATAATAATATAAAATTATTTATATATATATATAATTCTAGAATCTTAACTTTAATCTTAAAAGAATAAAGGTAAAAGTAGTAAAGAATTAACTATAGAATATACTACTTAAATACTATATCTATAAATAGTTATTTATAGAAGAATTAAAAACTAGACTATTAAAATTTAGCTAGTAGGATTATAAAATTATATTAAAAGATAGAATTAAAACCTGATTTTATCCTATCTATAACCTCAATTAAATATAATTAGAAACCTTAAAGAAATATATTAAAGATATATTTAAAAAAGAATATATTTATATCTTAAACTCTAAAGCTAAATATCCTATTATATTTATACCTAAAAAAAATAAAAAACTATAATTTATAGTTAATTATTAGTAACTTAATAAGAATACTATTAAGAATTAAATTCCTTTACCTTTAATTATAAAAATAAAGAATTAATTATATAGTATAAATATTTTCACTACTTTAGACCTTAAAGAAGCCTATAATCTTATCTATATTAAAGAAGGATATAAATAAAAAACTATATTTTATATAAAATTTAGATTATTTAAATACCTTATTATACCTTTTAGTCTTATAAATATACCTATATCTTTTTAGTATATAATTAACTATATACTTTAGAAATACCTTAATAACTTTATTATCTACTACCTAGATAATATTCTTATTTTCTTAAAAGATAAAGAAGAATATTAGGAATATATTTATAAGGTCCTAAAAGCCCTCTAAGATAATAAATTATTTATTAAACCTAAGAAAAGCAAGTTCTATATATAAGAAATTAAATTTTTAAAATATATTATCTTACCTAATAAAATTTATATAGACCCTAAGAAGATTACTATTATAAAAGACTAGAAGGTACTAAAAAATACTAAGAAAGTATAGGCCTTTCTTAGATTTACTAATTACTATTATAAATTTATTTAGAACTTTAGTAAAATTATAATCCTCCTTACTAAATTTACTAAAAAAGAAACCCCTTTCTACTAAAATAATAAAGTATAAGAAGTATTTAAATAATTATAAAATACTATTATTATTAAATCTATACTTATAATATTTAATCTAGATTAATTAATAGAATTAAAAATAAACTTCTTAGACTTTACTCTAGAAGCCTAAATTAAATAATAAAATAACTAAGATTATCTATACCTAATTACATTTTACTTATACAAGCTATATAGCCTAGAACTTAATTACCCTATTTATAATAAAGAGTTTCTTACTATTATTAATACTTTTAAAGAATTCTAATACTATTTTCTAAAAAAAAAACACAAGATTATAATATATATAGACTATAAGAATATCTTCTACTTTACTATTATCTAGAAGCTTAGTAGAAAATAATTCTATTATACTAAATACCTTTCTAAATTTAACTACTAAATTATTTATATTAAGAGAACTAAGAATAATTAAGCTAATACTATTAGCTACTAACCAGACTACTATAAGGAAAAACCTTAAATAAAAGAGTAATTATTTTAATAAAACCCTAATAAATCTTATAAGTAGATACTAATTAGTAGAATAATTATTAAAACCAAGAAACTAATTACTATAATTAGAGTAGGAGGATGTATTAAGAAAACTCCTATAGTAATAAAAGAACCTTTATAATAAGTGGAATAGGGTAATCCACTAATAAAAAGGATTAAAGCCTATAATCTAGCTTTTCTTAATAAAGAGAAAATGGATTTACTTTAAGTACCTAAGGACTTCTAAATAGATCTTCTATAAGAAATCTATATACATTTATTATATAAATATAAGAGAATTAATAAAACCCTAGAATAAGTTAAATAGATCTTTTTCTTTAGTAAAATAAAGAAAAAAGTTAAATAAGTATATAAGAAATATAGTCTTTATTAATACTTAAAAAAACTAAGATATAAGTTTTATAGATTATTATAATTATTTTTAGTTATATAATAATTATAGGATTTAATTATAATAAACTTTATTATTAACTTATTTCTTTTAATAGATTTTATTATAGAAGTATATTATAATAGTATTTTTATTATTATTAATTACTTTATAAAAGTAGTATATTATATTTTTTATAATAAAGTAATAAATAAGAATTAGTTTATTTACCTTTTTTTTTAATATATTATTATAGTATATAAATTACTAATAAAAATTATTTTTAATTAAGAATAATCCTTTATATTTAAATTTTAATAAAGTTTAATATTTTTAATAGACTTAAATTATAAGCTAAGTATAACTTTTTATTTCTAAATAAATAAATAAATAGAATAATAAAACTAGAAAATTAAATAATATTTATAATATTATATAAACTATAAATAAATAAATTAGATTAAGAAACTATTAATTACTTAACTAGTTTATAATATATTATATAATAGTAGTATTAAAATAATTCCTATTAAAGTAAATTTTAGCTTTACTTTTAATACCTATTAAGCCTCCTTAAAAGGTATTTTTTAAGTAAAAGCTATAATAAAATCTAATAATCTAAAGAAACTATATAAAGAAATAAAAACTAAACTTAAATTTATATATAATATAATAAAATAATATTATAATCTAAAAAGGCTAAAGGGATTATTCTTTTTAGAGGGAGATATAATTTACTTAGTAATAAAAAATCTCTTAATAAAATAATAAAATAAAAAATTGGATTTTATATAAATAGGACTTTATTTAATAAAAAGAAAAATATTAGAAAATAATTATAAACTGGACCTCCTAAATAATATTAAGAACTACTTAATCTTCTATATTTCCTTATTAGAACCTAGTAATAAAATCTAAGTTAATATAGAACCCAAATATAAACTATAAATCAAAAATATTAAGAAATAATAGAAAATAAAAAAAATCCTTAAATAATAAGAAGATAGATACTTTAAGATTAAATAAAAAGAATATAAGAAAATAATATAAAAACCTACTAAGAACTTAATATATTATTCGAAGATACTAAAAGCATTTCTTTAAAAGAAGTAAAAGAAAAGTCTATAATACTCTAATTAATAATTTCATAATCTTCTAGTAATTAGATCTCTAATAATACTAATAACTCTATATACTCCTTCTCCTCCAACTTATCTAAATCTTTATAACCCCATATAATTATTTCCTTTATCTTCTTATAAAGATAGTATTTCTAGAAATATAATCACTATAGATAAGCTAAAGCCTTTACTAAATCTGCCTTTACTTTTTCTTTTTCCTTCTCTATATAATCCTTTTCTTTTAATACTCTTTTAACTAAAAAGATTAAATATAAAAATCATATAAAAAAAATAAAAATACTTATAGGCTTAAGTAGAGATGTTATTATAATTATATCCTAGATATTTTCTTACTATATAGAATTTATAGTAATTCTTTTCTTTAGTAATAAAATAAAAAAGATTTCTAGCTTAAAAATATATAAAATACTAAAGTATCTTAAATCTAAATTTATTAATTAACTTTATAATATCTTTATAATAAGATTTTATTATCTTAAGATAAGAAGAGGATTTAATAATATACTCTAATATAGTATTAGTATAAAAAATTATTTAAAGGATTAAATTAGATATTATCTATACTATAATAAAGAAGTAATCTAATAAATTAGTCTTAAGGATAAGACTAATAAAGAGAAGATATTATATTATAATCTATATTTAATTAAGGTGGTTATAATAAGCAAAATATCTATATAGTATACTTAGTTATAAGATAACCTTATTTAATAATCATTTACCTTATAGCCTACTCTAGCTAATTAAGAAAAATCAAATAGATTTTATTTAACTTCTTTAAATATTACTATTAAATAATATTAAATTAATAATATTTAATATCTATAATTATAGAGCTATATAATTAAAAGTATATAGATAGATTAAGTTATATTATAAGAAATAGTCTTAATTAACTTTTAATATAATTTAGTTATATTAATTACTAATTAATATATTATTAAATATAATATTCCTTTATAAATAAGTAACTTATTACTTAATACTACTATATATACTCTAATCTTTCTACTAATATAAACCCTGCCTTTTAATTAGTTTATTTCTTAGAAAATCAGCTAGATTATTATATTTTATATTTATTAATAGTTTTAGTATCCTATTAGTCTTTTATATCTTTATTATTACTAATATTTTTATAGCTTATATTAAGTCCTAGCTTAAGAGCTCGGTCTATTCTATTTATTCTTAGCTATAAAATATCTTCTTTATAGTTTTACTAAGTATTTTTAATATATTAATTGATTTTTTACTGGGTTATTAGGAGTCTATATTATATTATAGCAAGTGTTTATCTAGTATATTCTTATGGAGTTCCTTTGAATATAGATTGCTATTTTAGTTCCTGTTTTTTTAATAGTACTATAGTAGTAACTTTATTAGTTTATTAAGTTACTATACTTAATATTTTATCTTTTAATATATCTTTAAATTGTATTTTCTTGGGTATTTTATAGTATTTAATAATATATCTTTTTTTATTATAATTATAATAGATAATATCTTTTTTATTATATTTTTAGATTATATTAATTTTTATTAGTCTAGTATATATTCTATATAAGGTGTTTTTATTAGGTTTTTATTGTTTTATACTAGTATTTATAATCTGGTTTTTTCTTTCTTACTTCTTTTACTATCTTCTTTTATACTATTAATTATTAAATTAGATAATAAGTATAATATACTCTATAAAAGTTATAGAGGACTTAAAAAGCCTAAATATCTTATCTTAAATTAATTTCTTAAGTCTCTTATAAAACTTATCTATTATAGTTTTTTTAGTCTAATTAAGCTTAGATATATAAAAATTAAAATTAATAAGAAAATTACTATATAATCCTTTTTATTATAATTTATTAAGTTCTTAGAAAGTTATTTAGTATTTATTAATAATTCTATAATAAGCTATAAGTTCTTTTAAGAATATATTAAAGAAAGAAAAAAGATATTTAGTATATACCTTTATTTTATCCTATAAATTAAGGATAAAATCCCTTAATTATTTTTCTAGGAATTAAAGAGGTTTTTCTTTTAGTCTTCCTATTATATACTATACTTTAAGGCATTTATTATTTCCAAAGGTAAATAAATATATTAAATAGTAGCTTTAGAGTAAAGTAAGCTATTCTTAAAGGTTATTTGTATTTTCTTTCTAAGCTAAGGATTTCTTTAATTTAATAACTTCTTCTAGGTCTTTAATTTTAATAGAGAAGTTTCTAAGTTCTTTAATATACTATTTATATTCTTTAGTAGATTTAATCTACTTTTGCCCTAAGATATTAATAATATCCTATAGTTATTAAATTATATTTTATTTATTTAAATACTTTTTAAGAATATTAATTTAGATTATAAGTAATTAAAGATTAATTAAAAATTAATTATTTTCTTTTCTTAATTTTGCTATTTATTTATTATAATTATTATTATTATCTTCTTCTATCTTCTTATTTATATCCTTATTTCCATTAGGATCAGTAGACTTAGGATTTACCTTTATCTTAATCTTAGCTTTTCTAGTAGCCTTAGAGGATCTAGAGGGGAAAGAGAAAGGAGTGATTAGTACTATTACAATGTATTACTAAGTGGTTAATACAAGTAATCTACTAAATAAGAGCTTTTAATATATAAAGATCTAGCTGATTTCCTAAGAAATAAACTAATTAGAAGATAAGGTTTATATTAGTAAAAGGATTAAAGTATATATAATAGTACTAAGCAATAAATTGCCTATTTATAAAGAGGTATTATATTTAGTAATATATTAATTAGTAATTAATATAACTAAGTTATATTAAAAGCTAATTAAGATTATTTTTTATAATATAACTTAATCTATTTATATACTTTTAATCTTATTATAAAGTATATAGTATACTTTAGTATATAGGATATAATGCTATTTACATCTATTATTTCTATTACTCCTATTACTCCTATCTTAATTAGCTATATCTTTACTATAGGGTAATTAGTTGTTTATATAAGGAGTTATTCTACTATCCTAGACCACTTTGGTTATAATATAGGTCATAATATTTTCTTCTTATAAAGGGCTGGTCCTGGGTTTATTTAACTTAAAGGGTACTCTATATTAGTCTATCTAAAGCTAGAGAGGAAAGAAGAAAAGAGAGCTAGAAGGGCTGCCCTTCTGGCTTTATATCTAGGCTTCCATAACCTTGATGGGCTTTAGTTACCCTAGTAGCTAGAGAAGGGTTTCACTCTCTATCAACCTTAATAGATACAGCATAGCTGTATCCCTACTTTAGGCTTCAGCCTATAACACTTCTAGTCTTTTTATTATATGCTATACCTTAAGGTATTTATTATTTCTAAAGGTAGATGGATATATTAAATAGTAGCTTTGGAGTAAAATAAGCTATTCTTAAAGGTTATTTATATTTTCTTTCTAAGCTAGGGATTTCTTTAGTTTAATAACTTCTTCTAGATCTTTAATTTTAATAGAAAAGTTTCTAAGTTCTTTAATATACTATTTATATCCTTTAGTAGATTTAATTTACTTTTACCCTAGGGTATTAATAGTATCCTATAATTATTAAATTATATTTTATTTATTTAGGTACTTTTTAAGGATACTAATTTAAATTATAAGTAGTTAAAAGTTAATTAAGAATTAATTATTTTTTTTTCTTAATTCTACTATTTATTTATTATAGTTATTATTATTATCTTCTTCTATCTTCTTATCCATATCCTTATCTCCATTAGAATTAATAAATTCAGAATTTACTTTTATCTTAATCTTAGCTTTTCTAATAGCCTTAGAGGATCCAGAAGAGAAAGAAAAAGAAGTAGCTAATACTATTATAATATATTACCAAATAATTAATATAAGTAATCTACTAAATAAGAGCTTTTAATATATAATAATCTAGCTAATTTCCTAAGAAATAAATTAATAAGAAGATAGAATTTATATTAATAAAAAGATTAGAGTATATATAATAATACTAAGTAATAAATTACCTATTTACAAAAAAATATTATATCTAATAATATATTAATTAGTAATTAATATAACCAAGTTATATTAAAAGCTAATTAAAACCATTTCTTATAATATAACTTAATCCATTTATATACTTAAAATAGCTTACTAGATTATAGTAATAATTTATTAGATCACTTTATAATCCTCTATTCTATAGCTATAAGCCTTCTGGGCTTATACTTCCTATTTATAGCTTATTATATAATCTAAGTAATTTACTAGTTATTAGTCTATAATAGTGGGTCTACCTAATTCTGCCATCTCCTACCGCCTGGTCTTCTACAGGGTCGGACATGGATTATAACAATAGCATCCATAATTTTACCTATTATATTTAATAGTACTATAGATCTATATACTTTTGGGTCTATATAGTTATCCTTGCTTATCTTTTATATTATTATTATAAGAAGCTCTTGGTAATATTTAGAATAATGTCCTAATATTAGAAACTAGTTGAATATTTAGGTAAGATATGGGATTAAAAGTAGTAAGAGTATTTGCAGGGCTTTGTTTGATACTATCGGGCCCTGGGGCCTTGTCTGCGGTTATGTTTTTGATCGCTTATTCCACTTCTATTTCCGTGACAGGAGGTAGTTCTGTCTGGTTTGGGTATATTGCTCCCTTGATATCCGATAGATTAGCTTCCGGCGGAGCCGGGTAAAAGGCCTCTTTGAAGGCATTTGCTATTCCTTCTGGTATTAATATTACCTGTCCTGTTTCTTGGTCTTTAAGGGCAGGGGTGATGTTTGGTATTTGGTTTTCTTTGTTTTTGGCCTACTTAGTGGCCTTCTATAGAGAACTAACTAAGGATGCTACCCTTTTAATACTTATCCTATGGTTTTGTTTTAGGGCTTTCTTGATTATTCTTCCCTTTCTATTTTTGGCTTTATAATATAACTCCTACATGGTCTTTATATTAAGATAACTATATGCTTAGTATAGGTGTTTTACTTTAGCTAGTACCTCCTTATACTCTTTGTTCTATCTTGCCTTAGATTTATATAAGGGGTATTATAATAGTACTATAATTTTAATACTTTT
The DNA here is from genome assembly GCA_013406985.1 of Calonectria crousiana. Classification (NCBI taxonomy): domain Eukaryota; kingdom Fungi; phylum Ascomycota; class Sordariomycetes; order Hypocreales; family Nectriaceae; genus Calonectria; species Calonectria crousiana. Next base: position 136,431 of record VTGD01000074.1, read on the forward strand.
TAATATTACTATTATAATATTAGAGGTATATTTATTTAGTATTATCTTAGTTCTTAGTCTTTATAATTATAATAGCTATTACCTGGTTTTGTTTATAAGGACTTTTTTATTTAAATTGTTTTAATTTAGTCTTAGTTTCTTTTTAAGTTATTTGGATATAAGATCTAGCTTTATTATAATAAGTAGGTAGTCTAAGTTATAATAATAGTTCTTATCTACTTTACTTTAGATTAATCTATTTATTATTTTAAATATTATAAGGTATAAATTAATTATAGTATAAGCTGTATTTTTCTTATATATAATAAAGCCTAGCTTTAGTATATTTATTAAGTAGTATATTTTAATAATATTTATAAGCTTTGTTGCTTTTGAGTCTATTCTGGCTTTTAATCCTCCTTATATAAGGTAGTACAGGTTGAAGTCGCCTAGTACTATTTATTTAATATTCTGCTCCCTTAAGGTTTCCTTAAGGATCTTGTTTAGTTTTGGTAAGATACTTTCTTCTTTTTCTTTAGTAGGGTTATAGATATTATAGATTATGACTTTAGTCTTCTATTCTTTATTTCCGAGAGTAAGTGTTATTAAGCTTATATTCCTGCTATGTGTATTAAATTCCTACTTATTGTAGTCTAGTCTTTTATTAATAAAAAAGTAAGTAAGGGCGGGTTTTTCTTTTGATTTTTGGTATAAAAGGTGGAAGGTGTTTTTGGCTGGGTAGTGGATTATAGATATATATAGGTTTATTTATAGTTTTTAGATTATAATAATATTAAGGTCTTGGGTTTCTGGGTTATATAAAAGGGATGCTATTACTACTACTCTTAATCTTCTGATATTATACTATAGTATTTATAGTATATGTTTTTTATTATTATTATTATTATTTATTATATTTCCTCTTTACTACTAAAGGCATAGATACTATCTTAGAATTATAATTATAATATATTAGGATTTTTATTACCTAAGGGCTGTCTATAGAGGGAGGGTGTAGTTTATATTGGCCTTTAGCTGGTTAATAGTCCTCTAGAGTTACTTTTCTCTATAGTTTATCTTTATCTCTTTTTAGTTAGTGATCTTTCTCTACCCTTGGCCTTTAGGAGTGGTAGTGCCAGCTATGACTACCTTAACTCTTCTTCTTATATAATAGGTTCTTAGCTTTCTTCTAGCCTTTAACCCTATTTATATCACAGGCTGAGGCCTGGTTGGGGGATATGGCTATGCCGTATCCACTTAAACACATGATTGCCATCTCGCTAGCAAAGCGAGATGCTAGTTATAAAGCGAGCTCGGCAGCCCTCTAGGCTGCCTCCCTTTCCTTTCTCCTTAGCTTTAGATAGACTAATACAGAGCACCCTTCAGGTTGAACAAACCCAGGACTAGCCCTTTATATATCTAAAGCTCAAACAACTTCTACACAAACTATCGGTCAAGATGTTCGCAGGCCCAATGGCAGATCAAGGATCTAGCAGCTTGGCGCCGGATGAGGCAACCCAACAGTAGCTAGCGCAGCTCATATAGCAGGGATTAAGTGTGGCCTTGGCCCCAATCCAGGAGCAGATTGCGCAGTTGAGAGCCCAACAGGGTAGTATAGCAGAGAGATCGATGCCACCAAAGGAACGCCCTGAGGAGAGCCCGAGGGCCGCAGTCAAGGCGGAGTTATTGGGTTCGATCGGGGCGGATACCGATGTCCCTTGACAGTCCCCTTCGAAGCGGAAGCCGCTTCCAAACCTACCAAAATTCTCAGGTGACCGCCGCGAGTATCCAACATGGTCACAGCAGATGAGAGATAAGTTAGAGCTAGATGCCTACCTCTATATATCAAATAGAGAGCTCTGGTACTTAGTCAACTCATGTCTAGCAGCAGGACCCCAGAAGGTAGTAGCTACCTTCTATGCTACTGGAGGACCAGGAGGCCATTACGACCCCGCAGACTTTATACGTTATTTAGATTATACATACAAAGATGCCAATTCGCAGGCGCGCGCAGCAGCATCCTTACGAACCCTCCGACAAGGCGAGACCACCTCTCTTGCAAGCTTCCTGCCTAAGTTTGAGCAGGCAATAGCAGATGCAGGAGGTTCCTAGTGGGCTGATCAAGCTAAGATCACCTTCTTGGAAGGTGCACTGAATTCACAGTTGCAGCATAGCTTGGTTACGGTAGACTTACTGCAAGACTATGTAGGTTGGCTGGCTCGAGTACAGGATATAGCTTGGAAGCTAGAGAAACTCAGGAAGCCAGGGAAAAAGGAACCTACTACTAGCCGAAAGCAAGATCACGTTTCTTGGGTCCCTGAAGTAACCAAGGACTATGAAGGTGATACGCCTATGACGGGCAAGGTAGCCGACAAGATATTGCCTACTGGTAGTCAAGACCGGGATGCACGACGTTGTTTTGGCTGCGGGAGCCTTGATCACCTAAAGGCCTCTTGCCCGCTTCGCCAACCAACAATCCGACGATCTCGAACAAAGAAAACTAAGCAGGCCGATAGTGCTAACTCTATAGAGTCAGACCTATCTGCTAGTAAGGGAGAAAACTCGGAAAACAAGGAGCTCTAATACAAAGTCGGGTATTAGAGCCATCCAGGGAAGATCTCCAAGGGTGGGCAAAGCAAAAGCCTATAATGACTAGTAGATCAGCTCTAGTCGAAGTAAGAGTCAATAATTAACCTATTTAAGCCCTTGTTAATACTGGCTGTAATGCTTTTGCCCTTGTGAGTAAGGATCTAGCCGATCGGCTAGCCCTTCCGTACGTTGAAAGGAAGCCACGACAGCTCAGTGGCTTTACTAAGTCCAAAGAAAAGATCTATGCCTCTGGGGTTATAGCACTAACCCTCGAAGTAGGAGGTTATGAGCAGAGGCTATATGCCTATGCTGTAAAAGGCCTAGAAGATGATTTATTTCTAGGCAAGCCTTGGTTAAAGGCAAATGAGATTATTTATAATGCAGCAAAGGAGTATATTACCCATGGGGTAGCTGAAATCAAGCTGCGGCTTGCTGGCGAAGAAGAAACCCTAGGGGTCCGTCAGATACGGGCAGCTCGTTGTAGGGCAGCTCGTTGTATTACAGCTGCGACCTTTACAGCTGAATATCGCCGCTTGCGTAGGACACGTGGTCTAGCAGCATTATTAGTGCGATCTATCAGCCTAAAAGATATTGAAGAAGCCCTGCAACGGAAGGTTGAGGAAGACCCAAGGAAACGGGTTCCGGCTGCATTGCTTGATGAATTTGGAGAGCTATTCTCAGCAACAGAGGTAGCTAAACTACCGCCACACCGACCAGGCGTCGACCACGAGGTCAACTTACAGCAAGACAAGTTCGGGGATGAACTGCCGCTCCCTTGGGGACCTCTATATAATATATCTAGGGAGGAATTGCTAGTCCTCAGGAAGACTCTCAGGGATCTGCTGGATAAGGGATTTATCCAAGCCAGCAGCTTAGCTGCCGGTGCCCCGGTATTATTTGTTAGGAAGCCCGGAGGAGGACTATGCTTTTATTGCGACTACCGCGCGCTTAATGCTATTACGCGGCGGGACCGGTATCCTCTTCCTCTGATTACAGAGACATTGCGGAACCTATCCAAGGCTAAGTGGTTTACCAAGCTGGATGTGGTTGCTGCCTTCCATAAGGTCCGAATGGCTAAAGGGCATGAGGCTAAGACTGCCTTCCGGACCCGGTTTGGGCTATACAAGTGGCTGGTATGCCCATTTGGCCTAAGTGGTGCACCTGCTATATTCCAGAGGTATATGAATAAGGTATTATGGGACTTTCTGGATGACTTTGTTATAGCTTACTTGGATGATATATTGATCTATTCCAGCGGCTCAAAGAAGGATCATCTAGCAAAGGTACGAAAAGTACTTCGTGCCTTGGCTGCTGCTGGACTACATCTAGATCCAAAGAAGTGCGAATTTGCAGTCTAGGAGGTCAAATACCTAGGATTTATTGTGCAGGCAGGGAAAGGAGTTTCCTGTGATCCAGCGAAGCAGCGAGCTATCCGTGAGTGGGAAGCACCCCAGACGGTAAAAGGTGTGCAGAGTTTTCTAGGCTTTGCAAATTACTATCGGGTCTTTATACCAGACTTTGCGAAGATATCAGTCCCTCTGACGAGGTTAACTCGAAAAGGGGTTGCCTTTAAATGGGGACCTAGTGAGGAAGCAGCCTTCTAGGAGCTTAAGTATAGATTTTGCGAAGCTCCTATACTATAATAATGGGATCTGGATAGACCAATATTCCTCGAAGCTGATTGCTCAGGTAATGTATTAGGAGGAATTCTAGCTCAAGAAGACAAGCAAGGCCGCCGTCGGCCAGTTGCCTTTCACTCACAACGGCTAAGCCCAGCAGAATACAACTACCTGATCTACGACAAGGAAATGCTAGCGATCATACGTTGCCTAGATGCTTGGAGAGCAGAGCTGCATAGCTGCGGCCCATTCACTATCATTACGGATCATAAGAATCTGATATACTTTATGAAACGTCAGTACCTTACTGAGCGACAGAGCCGTTGGGCAGGACAGTTATCAGAGTATGAGTTCCAACTTGAGTATCGACCTGGCAGCAAGGCAGTAGCCCCGGATGCGCTCAGCCGTAGAGAGCAGGATATACCCAAGGGGGTCGAAGACCCTAGGGAGCAGGGCCGTTACCTGCAGTTGATCCCTCAATCAGCTATTCCACAGGATAAAGTAGCTACGCCGGAGCAAGTTATTCTTCAGGTAGCCCGGGTAAAGATACCACAGATAATAGTTTTCCCTAATCACCCGGAGCTACAGGATTTGTGGGATCAAGCTATTACTATGGATAAGACTTATATAAGTGTATATGCTGCAGTATAGCAGCAGGAGCAAAGTCTGCCACCCAAGCTGGGTCTAAAGGTTCAGATCTCAGAATATGCCTTGGATACCGAAGGTCAATTAACCTTCCGGGACCGGTTATGGGTACCTAGTAGCAAGATTGATGCAGAGGTACTGCGTACTTGTATTATGCAGATGGAGCATGATGCTACTACTGGAGATCACCCAGGCCATGATGGTATAATAGCCTTAGTATCAAGGCAATTCTTTTGGCCAGGACTATCGCAGTTAGTCCGACGGTTTATTGCCAATTATCATATATGCAGAAGAAGCCATATTTGGCAGCAGCTAAAGAGAGGGCTACTAAAGCCTCTACTAATTCCAGAAAGACCATAAAGCGATCTAGCTATGGATTTTATTATAGATTTGCTGCCAATGGGCAATAATCAGTCTTAATATCTATGGGTAATAGTTAATCGACTTATACAAGCTATTACACTTGAAGTTATGCCTAGCATGAAAGCAAAAGCTTGTGCATAATGGTTCCTCGACTGCCACTATAGGTTCCATGGGATGCCTCAGTCTATTGTAAGCAACCGAGGAAGCAATTAAACCAGCAAGTTCTGGCGAGCCTTCTGCAAGCTAGCTGGTATTACACAGCGACTTAGCATAAGTTACCACCCGCAGACCAATGGAGGGCCAGAACAAATGAACCAGGAAATCCAAGCATATCTACGAGTATATATTTGCTATTTGCAAAAGGATTGGGATCATTACCTTCCAGCAGCACAATTAGCGCTAAATAACCACAAGAACTCAACAATAGGGATAAGTCCCTTCTTCCTAGAGCATGGATATTATATAGAGCCCTTCAAGGTCAAGGAAGTTGCAGCGGAATTACCACAGGGTAGCAGCAAGACCCGGGCTAGGCACTTGCTACAGAAGATCTAGGAAGCTACAGAATTCGCACAAGCTACAGCGACTGCAACACAACAGCACTACAAGCAAGCAGCTAATAGGAAACAAATGCCAGCAAAGAAGTTCAAGGTTGGAGATAAGGTCTGGGTTAACCTAACTAACTATAAGTCCCCAAGGCCTTACAAGAAGCTAGATTGGCTATATCAGCAATATACCATAACAAAGGTAATAGGCATACACGTGGTAGAGGTTGATGTGCCTAGTGCGATATACCCACGGTTTCATGTTGACCTCTTAAGAAGAGCACGACAAGATCCCTTGCCGGGACAGCAACAGGATGACTTCCAGCCCCCGCCAATACAGGTAGATGGCGAAGATGAGTGGGTAGTCGAGGAAATCCTATGTGCTAGGTGGAAGCAATAAGGACGAGGCAAGATCCGAGAAGCTCTTGTTCGATGGCATGGCTATAAAGAACTTACTTGGCAACCAGTAGAATTCTTAATGGAGCTAGAAGCTCTTGATGCCTATAAGGCTAAATTCGGATTGATTATGGAAGCTGATGGTCCTAGTAGTGAGTATATAACAAGGAAGCGACGTAGCCGCCGCTTGGAAGAGAGGGGGGGTAATGTCACAGGCTGAGGCCTGGTTGGGGGATACGGCTATGCCGTATCCACTTAAACACGTGATTGCCATCTCGCTAGCAAAGCGAGATGCTAGTTATAAAGCGAGCTCGGCAGCCCTCTAGGCTGCCTCCCTTTCCTTTCTCCTTAGCTTTAGATAGACTAATACAGAGCACCCTTCAGGTTGAACAAACCCAGGACCAGCCCTTTACAATTCACTAGATTCTAGGTAGTATACTAGTTATATATAGTAGTTTTTCTTAAGTTTTAAGAGTTCTTATTTCCTGATATTATAGTACTTGCTCTAGGCTTTATAGTTACCTTAGTATATAGTGTTATAACCTATATTATAACCAAAGCGATCTAGGATAGTAGAATAACTCCTTATATAAACAACCAGCTACCCTATAGTAAAGACATAGCTAATCAAGACAGGAGCAATAGGAGCAATAGGAGCAACAAGTACAAATAGTATTACACCCTATGCACCAAAGTATATTATGTGCTCCATAATAAGATTAGAAGTATATAGACAGATCAAGTTATACTATAAGGAACAGTCTTAATTAGCTTTTAATATAACTTAGTTATATCAATTACTAATTAATATATTACTAAACATAATACCTCTTTATAAACAGGCAACTTATTACTTAGTACTACCATATACACTCTAATCCTTCTACTAATATAAACCCTGCCTTCTAATTGGTTTATCCCTTGGGAAATCGGCCAGATCTTTACATATAGTACACTTTCTCTTAGAGGAGTCATTTTTATTAGGGCATAATCAGGTAATATAGTATTGTACATAGTAGCTATATGTTTTTATTGCCTTGTACTAGGTTCTTATATAGCTGTATTTGTGGTATTAGAAACACTATCTGAGATAGTACTATCTTTTATATCTTTTATAGTTATAGTGTTTGCTTTCCTATATAAGTCCTTCTCATATAATCCAGTTAGTATCCTTTACTTTGGTAAACTTAATAATAATGGATAATACTAATTTATTAAGAGAATTTTTAGTAAGCCAGCTAATATATTTAATATTTATATTAGGAATAAAGGGTCTATTATCTTATAGGATGCTCCTTTTATTTTCTTTAAATTTCTCTATATTAATTGAGTTAGTTTGGATACTATAAGCTAGGATTCTAAAGATTAGGATACAAATTACTGCCCCCTCCCTAATCCTATACTCCCAGTCTTCTATAAATTCTTTTAATACATTATAGTCTTTATTTATAGTCGCCTTTACACTCAGGTCTCTATTCTTAAGCTAGTTTACTAAGGCTACTTTAATCTTTTCTATATACTTATTACTACTTTATATAATAGCATTATCCAATAGTATTTTAAGACTATAGGGATTTTTAGTTCTTAATACAATAATAGTATCTACATTTCTAATATTTACTATAATTTTATAAAGTATTTTATTTAAGTTATTTTATATAGTTTATATATTCTAAGGGCTATTTATAATTACCCTATCTAGAGCAATTATATATATTATTATTCTTTACTATTAAGCTATTCCTATATTTTGCATTTTATACATTATTTTTATTATAGCTTTACCTATATCTAGTACTTCCTTAACTAAGACATTCACTTCTATAGCTATTTAGACAGCTATAATTATAATTTTAGTAACCTTAGTATTTACTTCTTTAGTTATAATATTAAATTACCCTAGACCCGCTTTAATTTTATCTTACACAAATTACAAAAAGTTAATTATAGTAATTATATTAGGAAGATATTAGATCTTTTTAATAAGCACTATACTCCTAATAATAAGGTTTTATATATCCTTAGTTTCTAGGGTAATTTATAATCCGCCTATTATAACTACTAGTAGTACCTTCTTTAGGTAATATTTTAGTTATATAGCATGCTCATGGTATTTATTAGTCCACACTACACTTTAGGGCCAATCAATCACTATAATAGCTTTTTCGTGCAAGGCTTACACAAAAAAGTCTTTATGGCTTTAATTAACACCTCAATGAGGCTGTTCGCACTGCTCTATATGTACTTTTCAAAAATTTTTGTTCTTACTGGAGGGAAGTTTTTTTTCTTGTTCTATCTGACTTCCCTGGGTACCAGGCGGGCGTTACATGCACCGCTAGCGGTGCAAATAAGATTCCTTATGTAAGCAGTAATTGTGCGTGGAGAAATGTTTCTCTTTTATCTAGAGAAACCCTTTTCCCCAGTGAAAAGATATTACAAATAAGGAATAGAATACACTTGCCCATAGGGCAAAATCCTCCAACAAACTATTTAAATTAACCCTTTTCTCGAAGCTTAAGCTCAAGAAGGTCTACAAGAAAGCACTGGGGAGTCTAAGTAGTATAAGATTATCAGTATAGTAATCATCAGGTAGGGAGTTATTCTGGTATTAAGAAGTTTACATATTCAAAAGGCATTATCTTATTATAAGTCATTAGTAAAGAGATTCCTATCACTATACCGTTTCTCTTGTTTCTCAATATCTCTCTCAGCAGCATCCCATATATCTTGCATACCTCGCCGTCTCGAGAAAGGTTGTTGTTCCATCTCTGTTCTAACATCCTGTTGGACCCGTTCATTTTCAGCTTTATCCCAATCAAGATAACTCATCATCTCTTCCTTAGTCCACTCTCTGGTGTTTCTTCCTGCCTTACAATACCGCCCCATTTGCTTATAGTCAAGACACCAATCATAGTCTGTTTTACTATAACGAGGTGGAAGCCCCATAGCCTTCCGGTATAGTTGGTTGGTCTTTAAACTTCCTCGAGGTAATGTAGTAAACCAGGCCTCTCTTGCTGCTTGATATCGTTGAAAGATAGTACAAGGGTCATCAGCTCTTAATATAGGCTCGGTTGTTTTGGGTTGTAAAGTGGGGAGCCCTAGTCCAAGGGCTAGGGGGGATACCAAACGGGTTGTTGTGTGTGTTGTTGTATGTGTTGTTGTATGTGCTATAGTCTGGGATACTATTGAGATTATTGGTGACAATGGGGATGCTGAACGGGTTATAGAGCGAGTAGATGTGTGTGTTGTAGTATGTATTACTGTAGATGTTTGGGCAGGAGCCTGTAATACATCTGAGTAGCGTAGGAGGCATGCTAAGGACCTCATAGTGTGGCCTTGAATATGACATTTTGAGCATGTTGGTGGTGTTTTTGGTTGTAATGCCTTCTCAACAATTTCAAACCTGGAAGGCTCACGTTGTGTGCTAGTTGGTGATAGTATGGAATTGCCTGCGAGACGATCAAGCTGCTTATGAGGTTCAATAATAAGCTGGGGTGTTCCTTCGCGTTGTAGATGCCAATGTGAATGGAAATGATATAGTTGAAGGGGTTCTTCTTGGTGTAGCAGGTGCTCAATAACATGAGCACAAGGCAGTTTAAGACTTTGAGTAAAAGTTCCTGTACATGGGGGAAGGTTGTGTAGTAGTCGTTCCCGTTGGGCATCAACCTTTCGCAGTGCTTCATGTGGAATCCAACCACAGATATTACCGTAAAGTACCCCAGATAGCTGAAGAGGTGTAGCAATAAACTGTCTTGCCTGGTTTGCCTCGAGTTCAGCAAGTTGATTTAATAGAACTAGCTTGATAATCCTCCAGAGTTCAAAGAGGTCAGCTTTTGAGGATTTTAGGTGAGATTTAATAAGCTGATGGATGCCTTCACAACGCGATGTTGCCTGTTGCTCAAAGTGAGGGTATTGGTTAATCCATGCCTTGACAAACTTCTCTTTGTGGAGGTTAAGCCAGGTTTGTTTCATATAGCCTACTTCATTAGTATATTTGGGGATATAGTACTTCTCAAACTTCTCTAATCTCTCATTGTAGATATCTTTAGTTGGTGAAGCTATAATTCTATACCAAGAGGCAAAGAATTTATCCTACTCTTTATTCTCTTGAGGATTATTTTTATCTTGAGAGAATGCAGGCTTACAATAACTCAAGACTGCTTTGTTGATATGCCATATGCATAGCATTAATATTGACTCAGGAAAACAATAAGGCGAAGAAACAGCATTCATACAAGCCAGACAACGATCTGTGAGTATCGCAGATGGAAGGGTTATGTTGTAAAGCTCATACACATGCCGTAACTGTCCAAGAGCCCAAATAAAATCATCCTCTGTCTCGCCACTAAGAAGTGCAAATGCAATACAAAATGTTCGTTCATAAGCATCAACACCGATAATATCAAGGAGAGGCATTTTATACTTATTGGTCTTATATGTACAGTCCAATATAAGTATTTTAGGGTATAATTTGAGATATCCCAGTGATCTAGGATGTGCAAATAATACTGCTGTAACTCTGTTACTTTCATCAAGGCAAATTTGACTCCAGAAGCCCTCGCTCTCAAGTTGATCGGCAAGAGCATGTATATTGCTTTGACCTTGGGCAATGTCTCGCTTGCCCCGTGCAATGCAATTGTATATATCTTGCTGTGTAGCAAGTATATCCGAGTTTAAACATAAATATGACCGAATCTCTTTTGGCCTACTTCCAGTATTAGCAAGTTGTTGGACTATTGATTCTTCTTGATTTGATAGCTGACAATGTATTGGATGTGACAAGTGACTGATACTTGGTTCGTGGTTATGTTGACTATAGCTAGCCTCAGGACGATGCTTTAGACTCCATGTAGTCTTGCACGGGCTTTCTTTTGCTATCACAGAGAACTTGCAGTCGGTGCGGCGTGTTGAAGTCTGCAGTTTTGCCAGAAGGTTTGCGCCCTGCTCCACGGTCGCAATTGAAGATAGTTACGCTTCTGTTACTGATAGTCTTCCTCGATCTTCCAATCACAAAAGCATAGCCTCGTATTGCTGCCCAAGCATTAATTGCAGTACGCAATTCATCTCTTGAGCTGAATTCGCCTTCAGGAGGAAGGGCATCGTCAGGGAAACAGAGAGGAGCTCTTGTTGAGTTCATTGTAACAAAAAAGAGGCGTAGCAACTCAAAGTAATATCACAGAAGCTGCAGAGCGATGAATTAGTGGATCGACTTGCGGAATGCGGTATTTTCTGGGTCCTCAATGAAGCCAAATTCACTGCTTACATAAGGAATCTTATTTGCACCGCTAGCGGTGCGCGAGTCACGTGGTCTTATTCGCACCGCTAGCGGTGCATGTAACGCCCGCCCGGGTACCAGGGGGGTTGACTAAGCAAGCTTAGGCCCCGCCCCTCTCCAAAGGAGAGGGGGCGACAATACCCATATCCGCGTCGCATGCGTATCCAAATCATCCATTGTAACTCCATCACAACTTCACTATTCTAAGCCTAAATTGACCTAAATTGAGGATATATCTTCTATTATATCTACTCTTATTATGGCCGTAATTTCAGACGATTCCCGGCGATGTGCAGCTCGTGCAGCCCGTGCCTGGTTGAGCGGTAAGGCTGTTACGCGGACGACCCGCCGGAATCCCACTCCACGCCAAATGAGCATCGCAGATGTAGTAGCTCTACATAGGGCTACACTGCCTCTCACGAAGAAATATATATATCTTTTGAAAGCTAAAAAGCCGTTGCCTTCAATGAAGAATAAAGGAGGCCAACCACCTGCCCTTACGGTTAGTGAGGAGCGAGCTTTAATACAGTTCATTCGAAGCGTTGAAAAGAGTGCTTTTGCAGTCACAGAGCCCTGTATTCGTAACTATGCCTCCTTTTTAAGGAAACATTGTTCCACAGGCCCAAAGACGGTAGTTTCATAAGCTTGGGTTAGAAGGTTTAAAAAGCAGCACCCAGTGTAACGATCTGGCCGATTTCCCAAGGGATAAACCAATCAGAAGGCAGGGTTTATGTTTGGCAGAAAGATCAGAGCGCGTGTGGTAGCACTAAGCAATAAGTCGCCTATTCACAAAGAGGTGTTACGTCTGGTAATGTGTCAATCAGTGATTGATGTAACCAAGTTGTATTAAAAGCTGATCAAGACCGTTCCTTACGGTGCGACTTGATCCGTCTATATACTTCTAATCTTGTCGTGGAGCGCGTGGTGCGCTTTGGTGCGCAGGGTGCGATGCCATTCGCACCTGTCGCTCCTATCGCTCCTGTCGCTCCCGTCGCTCCTGTCTTGATTGGCTATGTCTCTACTGTAGGGTAGCTGGTTGTTTACGTAAGGAGTTATTCTGCCATCCTAGACCGCTTTGGTTATGACATGGGTCGTAACACCCAGAGCTTCAATGTAAGAAGCCCCAGGTCAAGGAAGTTATGAGAGCTAGGGCAGAGCTTGATATTCCTAGGCACTTGCTATTTGGCACTCAATTTATGATAACGAGCACCCAACTTGTGGCTGACAGTGGCTAGACAAGGCCCCACCACCGCGACCGGAGATTCGCACCCAAATTAACATTTTTTATGTAAGTTAATGTCTATGATATGTCCTAACTCCATTTTCCTCCCCACCCAAAATTACTAATGCCGACCGAAGCTATTCAGAGTTATCACTAAAGTCTGTATTTTCCTCCTGTGAGTGCTGAACCCGAATACAGCTGTAAATTTCCTCGTTATCCTGTTGCACATGCAAATCAAAGGAATTAACTTCTTGAGTCATTTTCTCAATTTCATCAAAATCATCATCTTCTTGCTCCCAGTCCTGAGTGTTTTCCTCATCCGAATCTGTTGAAGCTGGTGACGAGGCTGTCATCGTATTGCAGTCACTGTCATCGTCACCGTCATCGTCATCGCCGGCATCTTCGAGCCGGGCCAACGTACGTTGATATGACCTTGGCATTGCGGTTCCAGGCTCATATGTATCGCCTGACCTGAGCTGCCGGAGCCCAATTGCTGTTGATGACAGTTTCGCCGTATCAATAGCTGCCGGGGCTGTTGAACGCGGCGGCTCCTGTGGTGTTGGCGAGGCTGAATCACGTGTGTTCCTGTTAATCACGGTCGCCTCGGCCTGCTCGAAGGCGAGGGTTTTCTCGAAGAAGACAGGGTCTCGCCTCGAGCTGTTGACGCCGCCGCTTTTCTCAAGACCTATGCTCCCTCGGGGCCGGCCTTTTCCTCTAATAACTTGGGGATCAAATGGGCCTTTAGCAGCGGTTGTGTCTTGGAATATCTTCTTCCTATTCCAATGCCAAAACAGATCAACTTCGTGAGGCTGAATTGGCTCCTTTTCTTTTAACTTCCTCCAAAGAATATGACGGCACGGCACCCCGTGCACAACGGTGATCGAGCAGGTCTCGCACGGCTGCCCCAATCCCTTGACTTTTCGTTCAACATGCCGAAGCTCGTTATTGATGAGGGTCATCGCAACAGGGGAAATTTGATCCTGAATAAGATCAAAAATTGGTTGTATTGAAAATGAAGGAATTTTGTATCGCCGTTGTGCGTGAACAGCCTCAATGTCAGCTGTTTGGCCAATCCAGAAAACCTCTAGCTTCATGAAGACTGTGGCGAGGTCACCAGTGCTCGATAAAATGATCCTTTTAATCGCAGCATGAAGGGATTCAACGATGGAAGTTGTTGAGCAACCAAAATGACGATATCGGTTAACAAAACAGCGGACGATTTTGTACTTCCATGGATTGATCCATGTATTGAGGGCATACGCAATAGCAGCCGGCGGAAAGCCTGCTAATTCGAAGGCCTCGAGTTTCGAGTCAAACTCCTCAACTGTGTTGCTATTCACAACACCGTTCCACTGATTGAGAAACAACTGGAAGCCCGGGTCACGTTGAACACGGCCAGTCTTGCTGTTTTTCACGCCCCTAGGGAAAAATGACTTGCATCGGGCGAGGATGTTCGTATTTACATGCCAACGGCATAGGAAATGAGGAATTGCATCCAAGGTCGGGTTTTTCGTAATTGCATTCATCAATGCGAGCTCTCGGTCTGTTACAATGGCCCGGGGTAAGGGGATATTATATTCAGCTATGAGCTTCAGGAACTGCTTGAAAACCCAGCTATATTGAGCCTCAGTTTCGCCGTTAATAAATGCGGCTACAATGTGAAAGGTTTTCTTTAATAGGGTCCTTCTACAAATATTAAAAAGCGGTAAGTTAAAGCGATTGGTCTTATATGTGCTATCACAAACGAGAACATCATGATATCGCATATATAGATCAATCCCGCTTTTGGGGGCAATAAAGAGGCATAAGATATATCCCTTGTCATCTCGTAATTCCGAATAATAGTATTTATCCTCATTTTGAAGGCGGTTGATAAGCCATTCAATTGGGGTTCGACCGGCGAGCTCTTTGCGGCGGTGGCACACAATGAGGTTGTTGACATCAGAACGCGTAATCGAACTAGCTTCGTAGCCCACATCGCGGCGGAGTTTGGAGACGATATTCACAGGCCGTGACCCAGTATTCCAAAGGGAAATAATATCCTTTTTGAACTTCGTGATGACTTCTTTTCGGTATTGTGGAGCAGCGGTTGGGGCCTCGAGGGGATCGTGGTTGTGTTTGGGAAGCTTTTCGCCGGGCGCCCGAATAATCCACCGCTTATCTTGCCGTAACTTCAACACCAGGCGATAGGGGCATCCTGACATTTGAGTGTGGCCTTTCCTCTTTTTCGAATCATGTGTTGAATGGTCTCTTCGGGCTCGTGGGCGCCCTCTTGAGCAACGTAGCGTAATTGCGTTCGGATTCGTGGCATTGGGGCGTTTGTTGTGGATCACAATGACTGTGCCTTCCTCTTTGGCGATGACTTGTATCATATTATAAGCCTCTTCGGAAGAGGGGAAATTCAACTTGAAAAGCGCTTCCATTATCGCGAATTGCTTCAACGGGCCGCGTGGAGCTGTGCGTTGTTGTGGAACGCGTCAAGGGGGACAGGGGTGGCGCGGGGGGACATTTGGCGTATGTGTTTCACTAGTAAACTGTGTGTGGGCGCCGACATCGGGAGTCTTAAGTTGACAGGGGGGCCTCAGCCACAAGTTGGGTGCTCGTTATCAAAATTTGAGTGCCAAATAGCACATTCCTTATGTTATCGGCTGCTTCAGGCGTAACCACCCGGATGTCTACGGCATGGATGATGCAGGCTTCAAAATGGTTGGTCGCGTTGGGCGTGACTTTTTTGGTGTTGTCTTCTATTTTTGTAAGCGCTACGAAAGTATTATCCAGCATCTCCTCACTAACGTATGACATTAGACTAAGTCTTTGTTGCGGGGTCGGCGATGCTGAGCATCTCCATCTGTCTCAACACTTTAACATCCCACGCCACTTGCACTGCCTGTTCGTAGCAGTTGCTTGTGTACTCGGCTTTCTGCTCTCAAGCATCCGAACACTTGGCCGTATGAGCATTATTGCATGGATAGGAGTTTCCTGCACTTTTACGTCAAGTAAGTCACGCATTCGTGACAGCACACGCAACAAAAGGGATTGTGCTGACACAGCTTGTAGTATTAACTTTGACCATTGCTGTGGCTGTCCAGGATCCCCCAGCTGATGCGCCCCTGGCTGGTCAGTGGGAATCCGACTACAAGATCATCAATACTCCCTCCTTCAATGAAGCCGTTACGGCCATCTCAACGATAATCTTTACATATTCATCCATACCCGCCTTTTTCTCAATTGCCGCCGAGATGCGTGAGCCCCAGCACTATACCAGAGCAGTCTTGCTCTGTCAAGGTGCTATAACAACGATATATATCCTCACTGGAGTTGTGGTTTACTACTATGCAGGGTCGTTTGTTGCTTCACCTGCCCTCGGTACTGCTGGAAAGATCATGAAAAAGGGTTGCTACGGTATTGCGTTTCCTGGTTTACTGGCCAGTGGGATGTTGAACCTACACGTAAGTAGCATTGCTTGTTCGGTTGAATATATCTTGATCACCAATATTGTCTAGTTATCTGCCAAATATGTCTTCTTTCGATTGCTTCGGGGAACAAAGCATCTTGCATCCAACTCTACTAGAGATTGGTTGACTTGGTTGGGCTGCACATTTGCTACCGCTATGATAGCGTACGTTACTGCCAGTGGCATTCCCGTGTTCAGCGGCCTCGTCTCCCTGATCGGTGCATTCTAGGTCCCATCATGTGCTTTCAACCTATGGGTGTGATGTGGATCTATGACAACTGGGCCGAAGGGAGGCGCAACCCAACCCTCAAATGGTTTCTGCTCCTTGCTTGGAACATTTTTGTCATCATCTCTGGAACCTTTATCATGATTGCTGGCACCTACGGGTCTATTACCAATATCATCACTACTTACAACAGAGACGGCGGCTCATCTTGGTCCTGTGCTGACAACTCCAACTCGAGCTAATTTATACAGGATCAACACGCTTGATTTTGCATGGCCAAATGAGAGGCGGGCCAGTATCACATGACTGGTTGACGTAAAGTCACGGTAGTCAATGATATACCACAGTTGGGAACTGACACGATCGATTTAAGTTGACATGATTTCTTTATGTAGTTCTGCTAGTAAGAGTCAAGGTTTAGCGAATAGTGCTAAGCTTGAATAGAACTGCTTATGCATGAGGCTCGGCGGTCGCAACTGAGATAGACCTGATTAATAAATTTCTTGTTTGGGTCTTCAAACTTAGTTCGAGACAACTTGACCTAAATACCATACAAGATTACAAAAGGGACATTTTTCGGTCTGTAAACCAAACAGACTCAAATGTCCACGTGACCTTGGTATTGGTGCAGTTCATGAATATCACTTGCTTGTTTGGGCAAGGACTGTGTCGCTATAGGGTAAGTGGTATGGACCGCTGGACGATTGCCTTCGTGTCGCATTGCCCCAAGTGCCGCTAATTGGTGGAGGTGAAAAAGAACAATGAAAATTTTTTATAAGACAATCTTACGTTCCAATTTTCTTAAAAATATGCACAGAAAATCAAAGTAAATTCGTTGGATAAAATGATGCTCTGCACAACAGTTGCACGGATCTTTACTCCGGCGTCACTCAGATATCAACCGACTGATGAAAGTCTGTAGTAACTATTGAATTGTCCCACTGTACATTTTGTAAAATATTTTACAACCATCCTACAACCTCAATACAATTGATGGGCGCTGAGCTCCAATAGAAGAAGAATCATCTTCGCTGAGTATGGAGCTGGTACCCTGGTTCACGGTCAGGTGCTTCAGCGGATTGACACCCCGCACTGTGCATCATCTAATCGTCGGAAAACCCGTGTGGTCATATCACCAGTTCTCTCTTTTTCCGATTCGTCAATGGCTAGCCCAAAACCAATGGAACATATCATAGATTGCAAAAGCCGACGCAGGAAGAAGTGTCGCGTTTGTCCTCGTAATTTTACACTTCTGTCAATCAAGCTGGTATATGCCCTCGAAATAAAAAGGAGAGAGAGATGTGAGAACAGTGAGGGTAAGAACCGAACCGAGCCTTAAGAAAATAATTGCAACCTCTAGCTACTTGGTAAATTTTTAATCGGGATACACAGAGATGCACAGAGCTACTCCAAACATCTCCGGCGGTCGGTTATGCAACCTCGGAAAACACCCGCGATTGCAAAAGACATTGAAACCAATCACCAACTTTTCCCCGCAATCCAATCGGAAAATATGGAATCGGCAAGATCTAGCCGTTTGTTTGCGGGGTACATAGTGGATCAGGGTAACGCTCAGCTAGGTGCTAGACAAAGGGCGGTCGCCAAGACTATATAGGAGACATGTTTGCCAGCGATTGTGTTTACAATCAAACCTCCACACAACTAGCTATTTTGAATCATGCAATTGCAAGTCATGGACAAGAGAGAAGACTCTAAGCCTTCAGCCACCCAGGTTGAAGATCTAGACAATCCAGAGTTGAAACAAAAGGCTGTCGGTGACGGCGATGTCGCACTGGGGTTATTTCCAGGCGGTGTGGACGAGGAAGACATAGACCCCGAGGAGGAAAAGAGACTTGTGAGAAAGATTGACTGGATCATCATTCCGTCTTTTGCTGTTTCTTACATGTTCTTCTTTGTCAGCTACCCATCGTTCCAGTCAGATTGTACAATGTTTTACTAACCATTCCAACACAGGTGGACAAAACGACTCTTTCGTATGCCGCGGTTTTTGGGATCAAAGAAGATCTTCGCCTGACGGGGACTGACTACAGCTGGTTATCGTCCCTGTTCTACTTTGGCTTCCTTGCCTGGGCGTTGCCGACAAACCTTTTGTTGCAACGACTGCCCGCTAGTACATATCTCGGTACAAACATTTTTCTTTGGGGTATCCTGCTTATGGCACAAGCTGCCTCGAAGAATTTTGCCACCATGGCTGCCCTGCGTATTCTAAGTGGAGCCGCTGAGGCTGGTGCTGATCCCGCCTTTATCCTCATTACAAGGCAAGAATATGTCATTGGACACCCAGAAACGATATTTGCTAACAATTCTCCAAAGTATGTGGTATACGCGCAAGGAACAGCCTGTCAAGATTGGTTTGTGGTATACCGCTGTGGGAATAGGTATCGCTTGTGGTGGCCTTCTTGGATACGGCATTGGTCATATCAAAGGTGCCTTGGCATCATGGAAGTATGAATTCCTTATCATTGGTGCCGTATGCTCGGCTTGGGGAATCTTCATCGCCTTCTTCCTACCCAATAACCCTGTCACAGCAAGGTATTTTAATGACCGCGAGAAGCGAATCATTATCCGTCGACTACGCGACAACCAAACAGGCGTTGAAAACAAAACCCTCAAAGGCTATCAGATGGTTGAGGCTTTTACAGACTTTAAAAGCTATTTCTACTTCTGGGTTGCCTTTTTGCAAGCCGTTGTGAATGGAGGGACCACAAACTTTGGCACCCTAATTACCAAAGGCTTTGGATTTGGAACTCGTGAGTAATTGTTACCCCAGCGACGAAGGATTCATCTGATTTAATATACAGTCGAGACTACTGTTCTTCAGGTGCCCTACGGTGTTTTTATTATCGCTATGATTCTCTCCTCCGTATACATCAACAATAGGTTTCCTTCCAATAATCGATGCACTCTAATTGTTATCTTTCTCATTCCTACGATCGCTGGTGCTTTTGGTTTACGATTCGTACCGCACGAACGAAAGATTGGACGATTAATTTGCTACTATGTGGGTCAACTACAAATGAATGATCAGCTATATTGCCTAACCAGATTAGTTAACCGGTTCATTGAATGCATCCTTTGTGCTCCTACTCTCCTTGCAAACAGGAAATACTGCCGGCCACACCAAAAAGGTTGTGACATCTGCTTGTTTGTTTCTTGGTAGGTACTCCCCATATTGATCGCGGATCGAAATTAACAATTGGGAAGGGTATTGCGTGGGCAACATTGTTGGTCCGTTCTTTTATAAAGAGAGTCAGGCGCCAGGCTATTCCTTGGGAATCTGGAGCATGATTTGTGTCTTATTGATTGAGGTGGCGTCTGTGCTGTTAATGAGATTCGCTTTGGCTCGAGAGAATAGCAGGCGTGATCGACTCTATGGTTCGCCGGATGCAAGTGATGCTGCATTTGAAGATATGACGGATCGCGAAAATATTCATTTCAGATATGTCTACTAGATTGGACATGAGTTGGAACATGTTGGTATTTTTGAGCTTGGCTTTGTAAATGGATCTATTTGGCAAATGTGAAGCAGTACGAGAACCCGAAGTGAAAGCGACTGCTTTGGATGGTATTACGGCGCGCGTGTGTAAATATTCCTAAATATTGGATCAAATTTGAATAGAGGATTTTGTGATTGATCGCTCGAGCCCCTGGTGTACCCAAACTAGACACCAGGATACCTAGTTCCATTGCAACTCTAGTCAAGCCTCAAGACCCCATTATCCTATCTTTGTCAGTGCAGGTTCAACATGAGGGCAAAAGTGACAAACCATGCCTGAAGGATGCATTGTCTAGCTAATATTCCCAATGCATGGGTTACTAGCACATGTAATCTCACATTTGCAAATAGCAGGACATATATTTGTCGTGCAAGGCTGGCAACGTTGAGTGCACCCTGCAGGAGGCGTGTCGACGCAGTTCCATGGACAGATTGTTCTTTTAACGATGTAATTGGGGCATTCCTGACCAGGCATACAAATAGGTGTGGTAGTTTCCGTATAGCAGCCGAGGATTGGGCACGTGTAGTTTGCCGCAGCTGCTGCATCCTGCGCATCAGGTGCCCTTACAGCTATGGCGTCAGCTGCAGTAGCAAGTAAAGCGAAAGTAAAAAATTTCATCGTGAAATGAGCCACAGGACAGACTGTTTGGTATGAGTAGTCTAAATTTGGATTTGGCACTCAAACCCCCCAGAGCCATTGGGGTATGTCAGTTTATATACTGCTGAAGCATGGCGAGATCCGTTCTTTGAGTCATTCCAGTTATTAGTAGGTATCTTCGGCCGACGTGCGGGTCGGCGTGCGGGCCGGCCCTGGCGGTGAACGCTTGTCTAAAACATAAGAATTCCTCGATTACGGGTCCATGAACCAATGCTGTATCCCTTTGAGTGTGCTAAGACTGCATTTAGGTACCTAGCAAAATATTATGCTGCGTATAGGCCTCAAAATTTAAAATATACCGGTTTCTTATTAAATTATCCAATAAGATCATAATTAACATCCCTTCTATTGGTATAAAGTTTTATTTTATTTTCTTGTCGTCCTTTTTTGGCGGCTTAAATGCGGTGGGGTACGGAGGTGCAGTCTTAGCACACTCAAAGGGATACGATATAGCTCTTGGAACGCACCAATCGCTACATCAGCCTCCCAATACAGCAAAGATGACCCGGGTGGGGTTTGCCAGTGTGAAAACCCAGTTTGCGTCAAGTTAAGTGGCTATGGTGGAGGCTCACACCTAATGTGACATTCTTTCATCGAGGAGCGGGCCGATTGATGGGAATGGATGAGTTAACTGGGGTTTTAAATATCAATGTCATTGGAGTTGGATCCACAAAATGATAAAAGTCGACGTGACCTGAAATCGACACCAAACCCATCAAGCAGACATCAGGGGAGGCTCTGTTCAAAATACCTGGGTTGGTAAGTAGTTTAGTGGTTTTCTCGTTTTTAATAGGATTCTATAGTAACGATATATATTAGAATCCGCTTGCATCCGTAGTGTTTCACATCCAATTTTTCCCTGGTGCTTTCACACGATTGTGATTCAGCATGTCATTTATTAACTCATTCCGGTGGCGCTAGGCTGAATAGTTGACCGATTGAATGACAAGGCGTTTTCAAAGCATCATGATCAGAACGCGAAAGTCTTTCAATCAAGAATACATTAAATGTGAAAGGCTCTACCACAAATTTAACAACACCGAGCAGTGTGCCACCGTTATCCATTTGGGTGAACTCAGAACTTATTAAATGCGATAGAAAGTAGCTATATCTATATATGAGCAATTGACTTGGCAGCGTACCTCCCGTTCATCCGAGTCAGGACACGTGGTAGCAAGTCTGTCGTCGTATTGTGCCACACAATTGTGTTCAGGCTCGCCACGCTAACCAAGTTCGGTTAGACTCTAAGGTGCGGGGGTCCCCGATTGCACTGACCGTCTGGCCATCGCACAATTGTGTGAGGAGAGGACAGGAAAAAACACGCGACCGAGCGGAACAACTTGTGACAGTGCTAATTCAATATATTACGTATACAGGCGCATATTATACCAATAACTTATTGACCGCGCTTCCGTTTCATCGTTCAGAAATATGGGCATAAGCCTGGATAATAGTGGATTTAAAGCAGATGATTGCGCGTATTGGTTTAGAACATTGTCTGTGGAAACTAGACAAGCAAATGAAGTAATGACAATAAATATAACAAATAAGACACATGATAACCAATTGAAACTATCAAACTATGAAATAAATTATCGGGGGGAAAAATCCATCGAAAAATGCACCGTGCTGGAGTTCTCAAATTGACCCGCCCGCGTGCGAGAATTGCTCACCTACTGGGTGCAAAAAATCTGCAACGTCAAAAAATAAGGGGTCGGCGTCGTGTAGCTCATCCATGGGGAGGTACGAAAATACCAATGATGGGTCAACAAAACAGCCTTCAGGGTAGTTTTCGGAATTTGTATGACTGTAGGTGGCGCCGTCCGCAATTTGGTCTACCTCCTGAGGTGGGACCGTATCAGATTCGTCTGCTTGCACTGTGTATGTGGCAGAGGTGCCACTAAAACTGCAACCCAGTGCAAGAGAATGAGGCTCAGCGGCTCCCGTTGTAGCTTGCGTTGCAGCGCTGTCGTCAGCAACACTAGGGGGGTGCAGCCTAAACCGCTGTGGTGCAGGGGAAACATCAAAGATGGCTTGACTGATCCGACTTCCAAGCTTGGATACAGCCTCGACATCGGATTGAATATTGCAAGACTGCAAGATAGTAGGCAAATGAGCTGCAAGAGTAACTTCAGCGCGACTACGCAAAAGTGATTTGGGTTCGTTGACACCATCCTCTACGTACGGTGAGGGGGGTGGCTGGTGCCCGCTGAACAGCCTTTGCCAAACCCAGTACCACTTTTTCTGGTCGCCGTAGCGGGAGGGCGCACTGTGTAACGTCAAAACCTCGTCCTCGTTCAGGCTCTCGGGCCCTGGAATGACAGCGCAGGTACCCTCCTTTTGGTGTGATTGCCACCGCCCCAGAGATGTCCACTGGGCCCAGCACCGCTTGCAATAGTAGTGGCCTTTGAGATTATGGCACCGGAGAATGTGCTGCTTGACATCTGCAAATCGCTTCAATTTGTATTTTTCCACACAGCGGTAATGTGTCCAAGGGTCCAGCTTGTAGAAGGGGCAGGCCCAAAAACTACCATCCTGGAGATCACTTTCGTAGACAGGGTTGTTGTCATTGTTATCATCACTAGCTTCGGAACAGCCTCTGTCGCCATCTCGTCGCCTCTTCCTTGTGTTCTGTTTCTGAGCTGTCCCTTTGGAAGTGGCATCTGAGTCATGTGCACGTTGTGCCGCAGAACCGCCCTGAAGGGATTTGATCGGCTCCGCCATCATGCACTTGATGCTCGTGCAAGAGTACAATTGTCAGGTAAAAATGAACCAGAGGGCACAAAATATTGTTTAGATCGTATTTTATTTCTGGTAGTGCAATTGAGCTGAAAATAGGTTTGGATTGTTTTCAAAAAAGAACGGGCTGCCACATAATATAGCGTAAAAGAGGAGAGACGCGACAAGGAAACTGACTGAATATTGCAAAGCAAGAGAGTGTGATGAATACATGTTGAAGGGCGGCGGTTAGGAACTTGTTCGAAAGTGGCAGGGCATTAGACGATGGACCAATTCGTATAGCCCCATTCGTTCGTGCGTATGTACTTACTGGATCAGTGTGCTTCGATAGTAAACAAATGTATATATGTACTCCACTAATGTACATCAGTAGTATACAATTGTATATTAGTAGTACACAGAGATGTCTATACCATACTAATATATGTTAACAGTACACGGGTATACATATATCCTACAGTAACATACATGAGTAGTACACAAATATACACTTGCACTACACTAGTATACATTGGTAGTACACGAATATACGTGGATGGTACACGAATGTACGTCCGTACTACACTAATGTACGTATATATACCCTTCCACCTGTACCCTGGAAGAACTGGGTCTGAGACAAGAAGACAAGGTGGGCGGTGTATGACCCCTGACAAACCAAAGCGGTCATAACTGGCAGAACTTCCGAAGGACCCACGCCTAGTTACCCTAGACCGCAATGCTCCTCTAATCAGGAAGAGTCGAACGGATGCCATTCGACTCCTCCGTATATCGCAGCCGAACAATGTCGAACCGACTATGTTCGACATCTGCGAATACGGAATCATGTAATTAGAAGTATATAGACGGATTAGGCTGCACTGTAAGGAATGGTCTTGATCAGCTTTTAATATATAACTTGATTATATCAATCTCCCGATCGACATAATACTAGATGTAATACCTTGTGCTCTCCTTGCTTGATTACGACTGCGCACTCTAGTCATCCTGCCAACATAAATCCTACTTTCTGATTGATTTATTCCTTGGGAAATCGGCCAGATCGTTACAAGCGGTACAATAAATATTATTCCGAGAGGTAGGATGAAATTAGTGTAAACTAATTGACGCTTTCCCTGCTGTAAGTAGACTGTGGTTTAATCGTGCATTTTGATTGCATGGTTTATAGACATTCTACACAATTAAAATTGCAAAAGTTAGTACCGGGAAAACTTTGTACAACCGTAGAGTGTTTAAATATGATTGGTTTTGTCATTGGTCTGAGTGTGTGTGTGTAGTAGATACGCTGAAGGTTCACCTCTGTTGTCAAACTTCAGACAATTCGCATTCTGCAAGACTGAGGGATGGGAATCGCGGAAAGCACCCATCAATTTGATGCAGTCGCTACCAAGGCTACCCTCTATCTAAATATTCATCCATCGCCACCACAATCGCTCTCAGGTTCGCGATGCCTCCACAAATCAATAATCAACCATCCCATTGCAAGATTAATGTAAGGAAGCTTAGAATGTACCATGTAAAACATTTCTTTTGCACATAAATATGAGGCATAAATACTTTATGATAAAAATGCAGAGTGAATCATCTTTGTTGGTGCTTGCCCGCTTGGCCACCCAAAATCACAATTGTGCAGAGCTTGGCACACAGCTAAAAAAGAAAAATGACACACCAAATCCTTACCCAGGCACCTGGACAGAGGATTTCCAAAAACATAGCCAATTTACGAATAAATCAAGACAATAAAAGGGATAACTACCAATCGATCATTCTCCTTGCTAATTTTTCGTAAATTGTATAGAAGTTGTGGCATTGAATCTATTGATCTATTGATTGACTATCTGTAGGTGTCGCCAGCCCTCTTCAGTTAGCTGGGCGGGCAAGATTTTGGTGTGCCATGTTTTTTGTCAGGCGCGTGCCTGGTGAGCAACCAACACAGCCCCATTGCTGACAAAAAACCTTTTATTGTTTTGCGCTTTCATAAAATACATCCTTGATTGGATTTCGTCAAAATCAAGGGCATCACGCTGTCAATATGTCAGAGTCGATATTGGCGATAGGGCTTCCAGTAACCATTATATGCGCTGACTAGCAGCTAGATCATGTGTGAATTCCGTACTTGGTGGGTGGCATCCGCTGCTGTGGCCATTGAATCAAACAAGCATTTTACAGGTCATATCTTAAAACTCAAGGAGTCGAGAGCTGTGAGAATTATGAAAGCCATATTATTTGTTGCCTGATAGTCACGAATTTTAACTTCATAGGATAACACCACCTACGGATACGAACTATCGAAGGACCATGACAACATGAGGTCCTGCAAACCAGCCAGTCATCTTGCTCACCGTTATGACAGGGGTTCTTAAACGCGTCCAAGGATTTTTAGAAAACGGTAGAATATTCAAATCTACCTATGAGTATTTCTTTGGAGTCGATATGATGGGTGACGTGAGAGAACCCTGTAATGATGGAGGAGTACATTGTCAAGAACGGCGGTTATCCAGCAAGCGAAATGCCGCAGTAGTGTAAGACACCCAAAAGGCCATTCTTGCATAGATAATTCACTACCCGCCAATGGAGAACGATACAATGATCAACTCCCATGCATGCGAAATCATGCGACCGAGGACAACAGCTATAAAATTGAACAGAGTCTTGAGAGACAGTTCCCATGCCGGACGATGCCTGGTTTGCCGCGGAGTGGCACCTAGAACTCAGCACCAATCATGTCCTTAGAGGCCTCAAAGAGCCGCCGCGCAATCAGGCATTCACCCCTTGTCTCCGTGTACCATCAGGACGATGTACTTCCTGTGCAAGGCCAGAGTGTTCGGAACGTTCACAATTCTACATACTCTGTGGCTAGTGGCGGGCTTTTTTGTCATCGTGTACGTGTGGAGGGCCGCGTCTCGGTGGTTCATACTCTGGTTGTGTCCATCGCAGGTCGGTGCCGGCGTTGGCACAGCATAACCGATAAAAGATATGCAGTGGTATAACGATGGTGGTTTTTTTTTGTTCTTCACGAAAAAAGAAGAAAAGAATCTAGAAAACCCCATCTAGCTAGACATAGGACGATTTATACTATTCTCGGCTGATCGGCACGGCAGGACATCAACCTTGTGCCAGCGAGACAGGAGTATTGCCTGTTTAGGAATCCGAAATGGCCTCTGCTCGCGGTGGGTCAGTCGGAACGGAAAGTCAAAAGTGGAACTTCCACCAGTAGCAGAGCGACGTCAAGCATTTAGTGCTCGTTCCAGCACCTCATTTTAAGCCTCCGTCGGAGAATAAGGGTCTTTACGAGCTAAATCCCAAACACCAGGCCCATTGAATCTCGGTGGCGATGATCCGAATCATACGAAGCTTGTTTCCAGCCCACGCCACCGCGCACACGAAACGAGATGCGACCCCCGAGGATCCCGGTTTCGCCAAGTATAAAAGCTGATGCAAACTTGTAAAAGTCATGGTGAATGTAACCCTCAAGTGCCCAATTCAGCAAACATCAGGTGCACCATGTTTCCCCTTACCACGCTCGTTTCTATTCTCGCCGTGACGGCCTCTGTCAGCGCGACGCTGGATCCAGCAACCAGCAACACCAAGGGAAAGTATCCCGCCAAACCCGCATGCTCTCGTAAGTTTGTTTATTCTTGATTCCAAATGCTTCTTGCCGCCACCACGGAGCGTCACATGCATGCTGACCGCCTCTTGATCAGCTTCCAAGGTCTCCAAGGCCATCCAGGCTGCCGAGTGCGCGCACAACACGCGTGTTTCGGGCAAACAGACGTTTGCGGTGTTCCAGGTCGACCACCAGTACGACAAGAACCATGGCGCGCCGTACGGAACTTGCTCAGCATATACCTGCACTGCCCCGACAGATTCTCAGTTGACTGCCAACAGCGACTACTGGACCTTTTTCTGGAAGTGAGTCTCATGCCTAAACTCGAGAGTAAGCATTATAAACAGAGCTAATTCCGTTGCAGCAACAACGGCAAATCGTCTGGCGTGGGCACTGGTTGCATTCGCGACCCTCAGGACGGAACCTGCGGATGCGAAAACTCGGACGGCAAGTTCATCAAGGGTGGAACAAACTGCAAATAGAGCTCAGTATTAGAAGAGCACTGTGGTTTGGAGCCTAGTGATCGGTACGAGGATGACTGTCATCTCATGATATGCTGCTTATGTTTCGCATTCTAGATGTTGCATGATTGGGTAACGGATTATGTTATTCTATATTTATAGATGCTCTGGCAGATTAGAAATGATTGCATGAGAATATAGACGGTTGATCCCTGAACCCGGAACCAGCGTTTGGTGAAGAGATGCCAAGAACACAGTCCGTAGGATGCGGTGTTTGATGAATAAAAGCGGGTAAATCATCTGCAGGTCGGGGGCGGGAATCGCTGATGCGGGGACTGCCCAAAAAAGATTTCAAAGCTGACACTTGGCGACACTTGGCAAACATTTGGGTCGCATCGTGTCATGGATTGTCACGTCCAGGCTTGGGGAGTAAATGTACCTTCAAGGCAACCGTACTCAGAAAATGAATAATGAATTGTCTGAGGCATGTATCAGAGCTCACTGAGTGCTACGCTGAAGGCGAATTCCCGTCCCTCCAGAAGCTTTGATGTCCCGTTCTACGCGTAGCCCCACCGCCGAGCCCTACCAGGCTTCGCGATTCGCTGGGGTGGGTAAGGCCAGTCCGACTCAGCCCTACCGCAGCCAATGGGTGCTCGCGCCGGGCCCATGTCAGCAGGCCACGGATGGAACAGTTGGATGGCACGCTGCAGCCACAAGCGTGGCAGTTGAGGCCAGGGCTGAATGGATGCGGTTGCGAGGCGCATTGCGACCCTAAATAACAACAGCATTTACCGGTGCCCATCTTCAGCTTCAGCCCTCTCCTCGCCGAGTGTGGCTGGAGAAGCACTGACAGGCGGGCGAAGGCTTGGGCGGGTTTAATTTGGGGATTGCGCTACAGCTCTTGCGGATTAGCAGGCCAGGCGGTGCACGACTAGTTAAGCATCATCACTAAGCTAAATTCTGACCCCTGCGGCATGTATGCATCAGCAAACTTTGCTCAAGGGAGTCTCTCAACCAGATCAGCCTGACATGACACCCGGGATGTGCTATTGGGCATCCGCAACGAGGCAGGCAGTTCGCCCTCAACATTGCAAGCACCATGGCAATTGTGCAAGGCAATGGGCAGTCTCGCAGCGTGCGGTGTTTTTGCTCTTCATCCAGTGAGGCCCTCCTCGGTGACCTCCCCATTCGGGCATCATAAAAAAGAGGCGGGGGCTCGGTTGCACAGCCGCTGCAGCCTCTTCCTTGCTAGCTGTCAGCACCAGAATCCTTCACGCGGCCGACCTTAAAGTAGCTTACAGGGCCTGCAAGCACCCATACAGATCAGAGGGTTCCCTTTTCCATCTTTGGGCGGGCATTCCTAGGGCTTCAACTCCCCCCCGCGCGCCCGCGGCACTCGACGCACCATGGCCGACGACACGATACCCATGCTGGCCTTTGACCGTGGCAATGACCATGGCGGCGGCAATGATAAAGGCGACGGCCCGTCCATCAAGCGCAATCTGACGAGATACCATCGTCTGCCAGACGACATGACCTCGGACGAGCCGCACCACCACCAACACCAACACCCGCCGGGTGAGGGCCCGTCTGCCCACAGGTCTAGCGTCGTCTTCCACTATGACGACTCACCAGAACCTCCCCAGGCCGAGTTCACGGGACGAGGAGCTCACGCCTTTCTGCCCCCGTCGCCGGGCCACTCCACAGAGGGCGGCGGCGGCTCGCGGCTGCAGTCGCCCTTTACGCCCAGCACGCCCGCCTTCCGCAACACCTACGACAGCGGCAATCCCCTCATCAAGCCCACCCGCGTCCAGGCCCGCGCTTCCCGCTTCCTCCAGCCCAGCAAGACGAGCATCCAGGCCGCGCGCCCGCCGTCCTTCTGGGACACCGTCCTCCGCAGCAAATGGTCCATGGTCATCTGCCTGGCCATTGGCCTTCTGGGTGCCATCGGCCATCACCTGCTCTACTGGCATCTCGATGGCCGCCCCGCCACAAACCAGCAGTGGTGGCTGCGGCTGGGCCAATTCATCTCCTTCTGTTCCAAAGCTGCCTTCGTCATGGCTCTCTTCATGGCCCATTCCCAGGCAGCCTGGCGAGAGGTCGGACGCCGGAGCTACTCTGTCAACGCCGTGGACTCGCTCTTCGGTGCCGCTCACGACATTACTGAGCTTTTCAACAAGGAAGCTTGGAAGAAGTCCTGGCTGGTGATGTTCTTAGCCATCTACATCTGGGCCAGCCCCCTGGTTGTCATCTTTTCCTCGGCAACCCTGAACGTCATCTCCGACACGAGACGGGAGGAGACCATGTGTCCGAGCATCCGCACCCTAAACTTCTCTCACGAAGAGACCAATGACTATAGATATATTAATATACCAAAAGGACAGGAGCTGCGAAGTCTTTCCTTTTCCATCTGGAACACCACTTCAGATAATGTAAACGATCCTAATCATTTTGACTACTGGACCAAGCCGAGCGATCAGTTTGCCTCTATTGCCACCAAGGTCCTGTACGGGAAAACTGCCATTGCAAGGGAGAAAGTTGCCATCGAGGTGTGCGGCGCAGGTTGGAACTGCTCCACCACCATCCACTTTGTCGGCCCCGGATATGACTGCAAGGAGCTCGCCTCAGGGAACGATACGTGGATCAAGCCATTCGGCGGAGTCGAGGCTCCCTTCAACTTGAGCAAAATTGCTCCCTACGGAAACTGGACCTATCTTGCCGTCACCAACGAGGGTGAGTACAGTCCGCAGCAGATCGACACCAAGGAGGCGGGCCATCCCGTCCAAAGTCCTCCATACCCGCAGCACCTCGGCGCTTTCCGCACTGAGCCCGTCATCTGGCTCGGGTACGCCTCCGTGGACCGCTTCACCGAGAAGCACCCCGATACCTACGGCTCCGAGGGTTACGACACGGCATACAAGCCAGTCGTCTTTGCTTGCGAGCACTACGAGACCAATTACACCGTGAACCTCAACTACACGGGCGGTTTGCAGACGTACGAGGTGGTAGAGCGGGATTACATGCGCAAGATTATCAACACGACGTATATACGGGGCGAGAACGCCGACGATGGGACCTGGGATCAAACCAAGGCGTTTCCCGAAGACAGCTACATTTATCCGACCGACGTGGCGAAGTACCGCCTGACTGCGGCCTACCACTCCATGGGCAAGCAGGTGCGCGACCTCATCAACGGCGACATCAGGATCCCCGGCACCATTACCGAATCCAAGGTGATCCCCTCGCGATTGATTGATCGACACGAATGGCTCCCGGTGCACAACCTGCAGCAAGAAGTCCGCAACCTGTACGAGGACATCATCATGTCCCTCTTCTCAGACCCGCAGATGATTGCCGTCTCGTGGGCCTACGACCCGAGCAAGCGCTCTGGCGTGGCCGTCGGCGACTCCAGAACCAACTACCCGTGCATCCGCCAGCAAGTCGGCAACTTCTTTTTCTACCAGTGGCAGGTCCTCATGACGGTCTACGCCGTGACATTTGTCATTGCGTCCGTTGGTGTTGTGTCCGGGTTCCTGTCCATGCACATGGACGGGCTGCACGAGCAGCGCGACATGAGCTTCTCGTCGATTGCCGAGGCCACCAACGGCGTCAAGCTGTTCAAGGCCGTGGACGAGGACACCATGGTCAGATACTCGGGGCTCAATGGGATCGGGGGTGAGAGGATTTATCGCTTTGATAGGGAAGATGGCCGGTATCAGAGTGTGGGGGCGGGGTCATGAAGTCTAATAAGAGACAAAATTTAATAGGAGTCTAGGAGTTGTGCCATTTTACTCGGAGGCGAAACTCTATTATGCGGAAAGTCCATTTTCGTTTCCATAGTTGAGCCTAGTCACTTGTTCTTTTGGTCAAATCAAAAATAATTTCACGACTAACGCTATTTCAAACACTGCTTGTATACTACCTCTGTGACCTGGTTGCTGGATCACCGGCTCCAACCTACCGCCTGTTTTTGACTAGAAGTACACAGCTAAGTCAGCCTAATCCCGGTAGTCAAGTTTCGCGCCACTATTCATCAGCCACAACTAGAGACCTCAACTCCTTTGGGGCTTATGTAATGGAAATAGCCTCATATTGATTGGTTGCACATACTTGGTGGCTTTTTAAATGGACCCAAGGAAACTGTTGAGCCGCCACGTCGGCACAAGGGGAGAGCCGGTGGCTGTGAAAGATGAAAATTGTGTCAAGTTGGCTTTTGAAGTGTTCAAACACGGCTCTTGACAGCATCATCGAGGCAGGAAGACTTGCGCGGTTTGGATATCTTTGGTTCCAGAGCTCTACCCCCTGGGTCCCTGTGATTTGAGATACGCAACCGTGTACCATGTTCTCAGCAGCTATCGGGGCCATTGTGTCCGGGGCCGTGCTTTGGGCTACAGCTAGCAAAGACTCTTCGGGACCTGCGTGCTACCTCGTGCCCGGCGTGTCTGCTGCCGCAGCTTGTACCGTATGGCTGTTATTCTATAACATCATTCTATACCCTTTCTACCTCAGTCCTCTTCGACATCTTCCCAGCCCAAAGCAGCCCCCCTTTCACAAGCGTTTGCTGGGAGAGGCCAGCTACGAAAAGCTTGTTCAATGGATCAACGAGATACCCAATGACGGCTTGATCCGCTACTACGGCTTCTTGAATGCGGAAAGAATCCTCGTGACAACTCCACAGGGGTGCAAGGATGTCTTGCAGACCCGTGCCTACAACTACATCAAGCTCCCGTGGGCGTTGGAGGTGATGGGTCAAATTGGCCCTCGCGGCATCCTTGTCGCCCCACCCGCAAAGCACAAGGTATGGTTTCTCCCCGTTGGGTGGATGCGGCAAGTGAGCTCATCAGCATTGGCTGCATACAGGTTGATCGAAAGCTGCTTCAGCCGGCGTTCAAGTTTCAATACATCAAGAGCCTGTACCAGACGTTTTGGGACGAGGGGGCCAAGTTCCTCAACGTCGTTGAGAAAACCCTCCAAGAGACTGAGGCCGGCACCGTAGATATCGGGCAAAGGCTTCACCACGTCACGCTGGACATTATCACCTTGACCGCTTTTGGAGCTGCCATCGACGCCGTGGAGAAGCCGGACTCGGCCACGGTGAAGCACTTTAGGAACCTCTTTGCCACCAAGAGGACGCACCTCCTGTATCGCCAGAAAGCCTTTTTCCTCCCTTACTTCGTCTACAGGCGCTTGCCGGAAAAGGCCAGACACGAGATTATGACGGCGAAGAAGGTGATTGCGGATTTCATTCGTCCGCTGATCCAGCAGCGTCGAAAGGATGCAGCCGAGGAGGCGCCGAATCAATACACGCGAGGCGACATCATTGCAACGCTGCTCCGGTCAGGAGAGACGTTTTCCGACGATTACTTGGTCGATCAGTCCATGGACTTCATGGTCGCCGGCCAGGAGACCACGGCTACCGCTGTTGCCTTTGCCATTTACTCGCTGTCTCAGAACCCCGAGCTTCAGAGTCGGCTTCGTGACGAGGTCCGAGCCAAGCTTCCTTCGCCGGACGACAGCACAAGCGTGGACGCCGAGCTCGTCGAGTCGCTTCCCTATCTCACCGCCGTCTGCAACGAGGTCCTGCGTCTATTTTCGCCAGTCGTCTACTGCCACAGACAGACGGTCGCGGCCGATACAATGATTGGTTCCGTGGCCATCCCGCAGGACACTGTTGTGACGGTTGCACCGGGAGTGATTCACAGCTCCAGACAGGTCTGGGGACCGCAGGCCGCCGACTTCAACCCTGACCGGTGGTTGGTCGTAAAGGATGAGCAGGTCAAGGTCGATCCTCTCGGAGGGACAAATGACCCGTGGGCTGTTATGCCTTTTACCTATGGGCCCAGGCAGTGCATTGGAGAGAGATTTGCCAGGGGCGAGATGCTGTCCCTTGTTGCGCAGCTGGTGGGCAGGTTTGAATGGAAGTTTAAAGGTATTGGCAAGAATGGCGAACGGCCCATGAAGATTGTTCACGCGGTGGTTGCTGGGCCTGCTGGAGGCAGCGTTACCATGTACGCAAACCGGATTGGAGGATGGTGATTGATGCCAGCAGTTGGGGTACTCCCAAGATGTAAGAGTTGATGGTCTGAGGTTGCTTGCTTGTTGGATATGGGGCTGGTGTGTCTAGGGATTTAGTTGAGAACCTATCAGAGCACGAAAAAGAAGGGGTTTGGGTTAGTCGCGGTATAGAGCAATCAATAATTCTCATTGGCAGCCGTACTATATTTGAAATTTAGCCATTAACCAAAGCACAATTGAAGCAACCTTTTTTTTTAATCTCATGATGATTACCCTTCCCGGGAAACAGGTAATTGCAACCGTGGGCTTCAGTTTTTTTAAAAATAAACAAAAGAGACAACCGATACTCTACTGGCAGCGCAACAAGCCCGACCCGGTTTTTGCTGGGCATGCTTAGCGATTAAAGTGGTGGGAAATATCTACTCTACTTTGGTACAAAAGCTGCACCTACGATTGCTTGAACATTGTGGACAGAGGGAATGAATGCATGTATCAACACCAATCTGCTGCGATGCGATGGGGAGGGCGCATCCTCTTAGCCGCCAGGCTGTACCGGGCGGGGCTCATATTACTATACGAGACAGATTAAAATCCAATTTTGTATTGGTGTTGGGATTGGGGCAGTACTGAGTTACTCTTATTGAGAACTCAATCACAAGATTGATTCGCAGCGATGAGCGAGAAGAAGAGGACTATCCGAGTGCGATAACTCGTTGTTTGCGCTTACTATGATTGATCAATCCACGTATGAAATGCATAACCTCTGTGCATATTCTAGCTAACAGTCCCTAACAATCACGATGGTCTTTGGTGTCATATTGATAGTTTGTGAAAATTATGAAAATTACCCAACCAGAGTCAATCCGTAATCAACGCACATCTAGCATTCCACGGCAAATCAGCCGAGGACGAATTTCACACACTGCATAACCGAAAATAGGAGATTTTGGAGCGAATAGCTTTGCCGCCAATTTTAGAGACAGTATACCGCATCATATTTGCAAAGTCCGGGGTCGACTCAAAACATGTCTCTAGATGAATCACGGGCACATTCCAGAACGCTACGGAATGGTGGGCCCGATAAGTTCGAGAAAGTGGTGAGATTGCCGCGCACGCAACAAGCTAACGGCCGCCCAGGGGACGATTAAACGTCAATGGGTGGGCACTAGCAGGTTCACCACATGCCCCTTCAGGTAATTGATGTTCCAAGGCGCGCCATGATGATCCCCGGGGAAATCTGGGGTCCTCTTGGCGGGGTCAATCAATTTAGTTACGGCGGTTGCCGATCGTCCGCGAAAGATAGGAGCTATGTTACTTACTGGTGGACTTTAAGTTTTAATGGCACCAACCACAACGACAATGAGGTCATGCGCACTTGTTCGAATAAATGGGGTCGGCGACCGTTGGGCTAATCAGGGCAGAATGACGGATGAGAGAAGGTTATCTTGAACATTACAATGAAACAAAGATGCGGACCTTTTTTTTCTTTTTTTTGGTTGTGATTTCTGATAACCGAGCGAAGGTCAAGGACACCGATAAGGTGCAGATGGATGTTGACGACTCGGTCAAACCGGCTGACAGCGGGAAGGCTGGCATGGCATGATTCAGCATCGTCAGGGGCATCGATCTCGCGATTCGCCTTGGTCCACTCGTCCCGCAGCCACCAACTGCCGACCCATGCTCGCCCATGCTCGCCCATGCTTGCTTCAGGCGGCAGGACTCGCCTGGTTCCGAGGGATGGCGGCAGCTTTGCTCACGTCTCAAGGTCCCCCGTCTCAAGCAAGAGCAAGGGGAGCAGGACCCCACGAGATCTTACAGAGACGCCTTGGTTGGCGATCTTACGACTCCACCGGCCTGAGCTTCCCCCTCGGTAAACCAGCACCGGTGGAATGTGGCCTTCGGGCCTCGACGTAATTGGAGGAGTTTGGGCGGGATCCACCTGACTGCGGTTTAGGCTGAGGGCTGGGATGATTATGCTTCGTGGTCCCGTATTCATTAATCTTATATTAAATGAGGAGGCGCCTAGCTCCCAGCGAATCCACTCGCTCTTGGTCCGACCCGACCGGCTTGGTTTCCTGAAACATGGCTGCCCAGCGCGCATCCCCGAGAATCGAGTGGCATGTGCGGCTAGGACGGCATGGACAGGCAGCGACGATTCGATGCTAGCTGCATATGCGCCTAGAGATTGGCTTGTCGATAGGCTGTGTGCCCGGCGGAATTCGCTGCAGATGACGGGAGGACGCTTGCGTGGTTTGGGATTGACGGCATGGTGTCATGGGCTCTTAGCGGCCGAGCCGGACGCGCAACCCACAACCTGGGGAGGAGGGGGGGAAATAGGTGGCACCAAGCATTTTGACGAGGCATCACCGAAAAAAGAAGAAAAAAGCAAGAAACAAAGCAATTAACCCAAAACTCAAAGGCCATTGCATTAAAGGCCATCTCCGCTGTCCATGTCCAGCGTAGCAATCAATGTACCAGTCATTTTTTCTTTCTCTCAACAGCATTCAGCGCACGGCCAAAAATAACCGGCTCGCGTGGGTCACAGCCTCGAAGCCAACATTGTTTCAAGGGGCGACACACGCAGGCTTGGCAAATGGCACAATCTTAAAAATTTGGGACGCCGCCCAGATTTAACACTGGCTCCTGTCAGTGTCGATCCTGTCTTGGTCCCGTTGGCTCACACCCGTAAAACTCCCTTGAGTTGTCACTTGTCCGTGTTGTTGCTGTTGCTGTTGCTGTTAGCCGCCCGCTACTGCTAGCTACTCTTCCGCTGCCAAACCAAACAAACATACAATAAACAATGCCCCTCAACCAGGACCAAGTCAGCTTCGTCAAGCACCAGATCGAGAGCCTCCCGCACCACGACCTGCGCTTCCTCGGCAATGTCCTGATTGTTGCCCCCCACGATGCCCGGGGCCATCGCAAGCCCGAGCCGCAGGATGTCATCGACAGAGTAAGCCGCCGGCAACCATTCCCATCCATGCACGCCGTCGCACACCTACTGACCCGGGGAAAACCTTAGCTCATCTCTCCCGATTCCTACTTGGAGTTTGATCCCACCGGGTTAGTTGCTCTCCTGCTCCTCTTCCTGCTTTCGGACACGAGCTAACCTGTGTTTCTCGTATCAAGGCCCGCTGATAGCAAGTGGACGGCCGTCTTTGGCCTGAGAACCACCATCAAGCTCGACTGGACGCCGCTCAGCCAGCACTACTTTGAGAACCCGCCCACCAGCCACAGGGGCGCCGTTGCGAACACGCTCGGCAGCACCGATGCCTTCATCTTCGTCTACGAGGACACTGACCGCGAGAGCTTTGAGGAGATCGCCCAGGTCAACAGCAAGATCCAGGGCCACCTGCTCAACCCGCAGCCCCTCGAGGCGCCCGCAAAGACCGAGGCTCCGCAGTCTTGGCACAAGAGGGCCGCGTCCGGCATCGGCCGCAGGCTGTCGCTCAAGCGCCGAGGAAGCACCCGCAAAGTTCGAGAGAGATCCGCCAGCCAGCCCCTGTCGACGATGCCAATCCACGAGGAGGCCCCCATCAGCCAGCAGGTGTCTGCGCCGGCGCAGCCGCCCAAGCCCGTCGACGTGGGCCAGATTCCCAAGTTTGTCGTCGCCAACTGCCGCACCAAGGGCGAGTCCGTCGTCAACCACGAAGAAGGACGGGAGCTCGCCCAAGCAATCGGTGCCCACTTCTTCACCATTTCCACCGACAGATTGAAATGGGGCGACCGCGACGTGCTGCACCACGTGTGCGAGCACCTCATGTTCCAGCGCATGTCGGGTAAATCTGCATCCAAGGAGTGGCCTGACAGGAACTGCTAAGAACAAAAAAGACAAAAAAAACCACAACAACCAATTCTTGTTGATTCCAACGTCCCACCAGGAGGAGATGGATTCTTTCAGCGACGCGCTGTTGCCGTGTTGATCAACCTCTTTATGAGATGACGAATGACACGGAAGGGCCGGACGATTTTTATTTGGTGGGCGCACCATCATGATGCCATGGCCATGCCGGGACTTGAAAACGGGAGTTTTGTATACATACGGCGTTTTTCTATGCTTTCACAATGCCTGGGAAGGCCCCGAAGGAATTTTTATTTTATTTTCAATCAAAGCTAGCGTTGGAAAACAAATTGATTCTGCCACTTGACTGTGGCATCATTGAGCCTGACATTTATTTCACCACTCATCCCTTTGACTTGGCCATTCTGTGAAACTCTGGATTCAGACAATAGGTAAACAACGGAAACATCTTGGCTCGCATTGTTTCACTAGCTTAATTGCCGATCCCATGTTTCAGCCCCATCCATCCACGTTTTCGGGCGTTCTTTTCAACCTCACCATCCATTTGTGGAATTTTCTTTTATCCATTCTCTCAACAGTGGGGGGCGCCTTGTCAGGAGAACCTCGCAATGACTCGGTAGGATTGCAGGGATGGTGCTGATGGGCGCTCCTGTCTAATTTTTCCCGAGTTTCAAATATGTTGGGATGTCAAGCAGAAGTTATTGAAACGAGGATTATGGTAATAAAACATTAATTGCACACGGAGCCACTTTAACTTCATGCGTTATTGGAGTCAATGTCCGAAAATCTTAATTGATTTAAGCATTTGTGCCAAATGGAATCTCGGTCCCGAAATTCCAGCGCCAAGGCTCATTATTTACCCACACTTTGCGATGCTTTCATGCTTTCAAGTTTTCATCCACCACTCGAGGCGTCAGACGAAAAATGGAATTCATCGATATTACGCGATAATATATGCAATTGTGTCATTTGCTGTGCGGTCGGTTGCGCAATGCCATGTCAGATTGTGTCATTCATTTTTCTCGTTAACTCATTATCAGATCTCGGCGCGATTTTGCTTGTGACTTGTCAGCCTTCAACCACATGGAAAGAGCAATTGATAAGAGCCGGTTTTTACATGTCTGTAGAGCGATCATTTTGCCGCCTAGAACATTGAAATGCATCCCACTTTGCACGCCATATGCGATTCGCCCAATAACACGTTCTGTTATCTTGCATACCAATGTGACTTCGGCCATTTTCGGATTCGGCTCATCGGACAGGTTTTGTCAATAAAAACCCCCGATCGAAGCAAATTGGTCCGTGCTACAGCTAGTCAACAAATATACCACTGTAAACCATGACTTCGTTCTCTGTCAGAGACGGCGGTCCTGCCCTCAAAGGGCCCTTCGACTTTGAAGATAGCCCTCTTAGCCAAGCGACACGCCAACCTCTGCTACTGGGTCTTTTTCTTAGCTTACAAGACATTAAAATATCCACGCACCCAACCAGCAACAGCTGGACCTTTGACTACAACCTCGCGCTTGTTCAAAGAGCCGAAGAGCTTGGATTTGAGCTCGCCTTTAGCCGCACGCAATGGCTGCCCAAGGGCGGCTATGACGGGGACGCATCGCTCGATGCATTCGTAGCCCTGGGCGCAATGGCTGCGGCGACCAAGAAGATCATCCTCATATCAACCATGCACGTGCTCTACGGACCGCTGCATCCTCTCCACATTGCCAAGTACGGCGCCACGCTTGATCACATCGCCAAGAGCCGATGGGGCATCAACATCGTAACCGGCCATCGGGCCGTGGAGCACGAGATGTTTGGTCGGCAGCGCATTGAGCACGACAAGCGTTATGAAATGGCTGGCGAGCTGTTCGATGTTGTCCACAGCCTGTGGAATGAGACTGAGAACTTGTCCTACAAGGGAAAGGAGTCGCCCTGGCAGCTGGAAAACGCGTGGATCACTCCAAAACCAGAATACGGACGACCGGTCCTGGTCAACGCGACCGGTTCCCCCGCGGGCATTGAATTTGCAGCTCGGTACTCGGACCTAATCTTCATCACTTCGCCGGGAGGTTCCCACATTGACAGCGCTCTCGAGACCCTTCCCAGCCACATCGCCACCATCAGGGCCACAGCTGAGGCTGCCGGTCGCAAGGTCAAAATAATAATCAACCCCATTATTGTCTCACGCGACACTCCCGCGGAGGCTCAAATATACGCCCAGGACATCTTTGAAGGGAGTTCCGGACAGACTGGAAAGAAGAAATTTGGCAACTCGGCCGGTGCGTATGATAGCGATGCGCATGCTTGGAGAGGCCGCTTCGACCCGCGCAACAAGCAAGGTCTTAATATCGGCGGCAATATCGAAATCATCGGTTCTCCTCAGCAGGTGGTTGACCAGCTTGCTGCCCTGCATCGTGTTGGAATCGACGGTGTGCAGCTGAACTTTTATGATTTTGCGCCAGATTTGGAACATTTTGGGGAGAAAATATTGCCCTTGCTTAAGCAAGCTGGGCTTCGCATCGATTAATTAATACAAAGATATTTTAATCTGATCCCAGCCGTATCACTCAAACCAAGGGGCCAAAAAAAAGAACATCAGGCTGGAGCGTCGGCCAAGCTTCCTACCCTACAGCTCTTGTCCCATTGCCCACGTCATTACATGTCAATCCATAAACGAATTCGACTCGGATGATTTTGTACGATGTGAAAATAGGCAAAAAGAAGAGATTCTCATTATAACTTGGTCTCAAATGTGGGAGTGTATATAATTGCGCACAGTCATAGTTGGTTCTTAATTCCCACAAGTAAATATCAAAGTATTTCATCAACACATGTATTCGTACATCCCTGGTAATTATTTGCTCCGCTATTCCCAGTCTGTGCGACCGTTGAAAGATCCAACCTCAATCATTTTGGATCTATCAAAATATTCTGCTTTGCGATGAGTACTGGGGCGACAGAATAAGAGCTGCTGGAAGGCTCCGTCTGTCACCTGCGCCGCTTTTAGCTGAACCTGGTCCGCATTAAGACGCATGTATAGCACAATCTTGGGGTTGACATGATGAAGGACCGGGATGGACATTGGCCAAACTGAAACATCATTGCTTGGCCTCAACAGAGGCGGTAATTGTAACTCTTTTGGCGTGGAGCCATCGTCATAATTTGCCAAATCAGCGTCCGGAGGCTTGATAACATATGATGGCTGACCATTCATAGCCCTAATCAGATTTACAAGGGATAATATGTAGCCTTTATCAGCTCGAGTGACAGGGTCAAGTTCATTTATGATATCAATGGCCATTGTATCCTTTTCAGGCAACCCACGATGAACCGAGCAGGACACTGAGGGGGGAGCTCCGTATGTGATGCAGGAAAATCTGCCCAGATTACCTAATGTTTTATTAGTGGCCTAATAAGCAAATATTTGCGTGATATCTTACTGGAATGCGGTTGCGATTTATAGCGAAGAAAGAGAAGGGAGGCGACGGCCCCACCAGCAGAGTGCCCGGTAAAGATTACATGACCTTGCCGCGGCCAGCACTTGTCCAAATACTCCTTGACTCTGGGAGCAATGTGGGGGAAAATGTGTTCTGCACTATTCAGGAAGCCGGTGTGCGCTTGCACTGTTGAAGCAGTAGCTACATGGGGAATCTCGTATACTTTCAGCCATATTCTCGTGCACAAAGATCAGATAGACTATAGACTTACGATGAAGTGGTTGGCGTCTCTTGGCTCTCCGTTGATGTTGACAACATGATCAATTTTACTTGCGCTGCCACGGATCGCAACGACCAGGGCGGGGAGGAAACTACTGCTTGTCTGAGAGTTTGCGATTGGCTCGACAATTGTGAGTACGGTAGCCTTTATGCTTCCTCCCATTTCTGGCATGAGGATGTGATTTCTATGAAATCGGTAATCTGGAGTTTCTCTCAACTCCTCGTCCAGGTTATATGCACCAACAGCGCATTCACAAGCAATTTTGATGAGCTGTGCTTCTGACTTGGAACTATCGGACGCCGCAGGTTAACTTTCCTAAGTTAAAAGAAGCGGGATGAAGAATCTTGGCTTACCAATTCCAATCTGACAGCTCTTCAGCGTTGAGCCGAGAGTTGGCGTACTTTGAAGCTTCTTGGTCCACGTCATCAATGATCTGGCGTAACTGAAATTCGAGATCGCCTAGCGTTCTCGCAAGATATTAGCTATATAAAAGCGGTAATGAGAACTGGACCTAACCGTCAAGGTCTATGTGACCAAGAGCCTCTCCCAGTACTTCCGAGAACTCGGCCGCTGCGGCTGACGCGCCCTGGGAGTTTTCAACTACGGCCAGGCCGGACGATGGAAGGCCTGTGGGAGAAGCTACCACGGAGGCGGCTTCCTTGGGCCGGGCCCTGAGCAAGGACAGAAGCCATCTCTTCATCTTGGGCTGGCTTATTGTGGTTGGCAAGTGTCGAAACAGAAACGCCCAAGTTGGCTGATTTAATAAGCTGTGCCTAATGCGCCAAGCATTGAAGCTCAGCTGGGTGAGGCTGAGTCGTTTTGGGTGGGTACTCGAGTGGCGCTGCCTGCATCTGCACACAGCCACGACAATCCTTTCCTACTGCCTATTTCAATTTCGGCGAACGTCTTAAAACATGAGAAAAGTAAAGTTTTGTATAGATATCTGAAATCGTTCAATTCATGTGCCGAATATGTCGAGATTCAAGGCTACGCAGGGTGCTCGCTCAAAGAGACTTCCCTTTTCCTCAGCTGGAGGCCATGTCCCACACAGATCCACTTTCACAGAGATCGGTGGTGCTAAGGACGTCTTGCTGCCTGAGCTGGAGAGATACTATTGGGACGGAGTAAAGTGTGAACTTGAGAACATTTTGCACACTCTCAAAGATTGGCAACGACCTGAATTTGCCCACCTAACAATTGATGCTGAGGATGAGAACGAAATATACGGGTATGATGCATTTATTAATCAAGTCAACGAAGAAACCACCGCATATGCGGAGTTTGGTAAGCTAGAGTGCTCATGGTGTGGGGATTCTGCTAATCTACAAATCTCACAGCCAAATCTCAGATGAGCGACGACATGCATCTAGGTTCAGATTTGACCGACCATCATTCGTTATCCGATTACGGAGATCAACTGCAGAAAGAAAGAGATGCTTGTACGGGAAACATACGAGCCCAGGTAAAACAAGAAATTGAAGGTATTTTATTCTTCTGCGAGGTTGATAAAACAGTGCTGACGTTTCAACAAGGCATCCCTCGACTCCAAGGTTTGCAGCAGCGAGCTTGGATGCTTTTGCAAGCAGCGGGTTTGTTTTCAACCATGCAACTCTCACATTCCCACTGACTTGAAATGGAATAGGCCTTTTGGACATTGAAAAGTTGATTGAGCATCGGCCTCCATCGAAAGAACTCGGGTTTTGGAAACGGCCAGCCATCCCGCAACGTGAGTTGGGGCATTCCAGGCATCAAAAATACAGCCTAATGAGTTAATGTTTGACAGTCACATCATTGGAACAAGATGTCCATGGTATTCCAAAATTTCAGCCCCTTGAATGCGGACAATCAGGCTGTGAGGCCACCATATGCGGAAGCATGTTTGTCGATTCGGTAAATAAACTGCCGATATTGTGCGAGAGTTGTTATCGTCTCTCTGGTCATCGAAGCCAGACATACATCAAGTCATACAAGGAATGCGTTCTACCCAAGGCCATCACCCCCGAGATTGCGGCGAAAGTCTGTTCCTGTGAAACCATAAGGGAAGAAGTGAAGGCCGAAATGTCTTTATTCCCAGTGAAGCGAAACAATCACCACCACAACGAAAAGGACTACCAATGCAGCCTTCTAAAATTGCACGAGATGGTCGCCCTGGCAAAATATCAGGGACTAGTTGCCATTGGGGGACTGAACAACCCAAAGCCATTGACCAAATGGACCGAATACCTAAGAAAGTCTACAGTCGGCAAGCATGCCTCGGCATACATTAGAAGGAACATAAGGATGGGTGCAGAAGATGCCAAGGCTCAGAGCATCGCTCAGCATGATACGGATATTCCAGTATTTCTAAGACGGTATGCGGAAAGGTATCCATTTGGCAATGTTCACATGGCCTTGCGGATCGGGCCATTGGTTATTGAAAATGGTATTTTAGAGTAAGTATTCCGAAACTATCGATTTGGTGCTGTTGGGACTTCTCATGTTGACAATTTTAGCTCCAAGCAAGGTGCTCGCATAAGTTTCCGCGAGATGCCCAACTTCTCCAGCAGGCGCTCGTCTCAGATCAAAAGTGACAATGTGCTCATTGTCGATGGTTCCTCGAAAAGGAATTTATGGAGCAAAACGGAACCGGCGATTTCCCCAAAGAGGTACAAAGCAATCATGAAACAGGTCATTGGCGTACCTTTCAGCGGAGTTCTCCCCCATGATGCCGAACTTGAAATCGTCAACGACATGATAGCCGCAAGCCAGAAACCTTTTGATAATGGGAGTTTGCCAGGGTCTCATCAAAAAGACATCTTGAACTCATTGCTCGATCCCATAGTTGAAAAGATGCGACGCCTTCTTTACAGTCGAGTCAGGGCCTATTTGGGGACAATTACACAGCGCCTGGTAGACCCAAACATCAACCTTACTTGGAACATGATTGATAACAATTGTCAAACATTTTGCAATACCCTGCTAGAGTTAGGACAATTCGCAGATCTCTTCAGCGGCCAGAAGATAATGTTGGAGCCGTTGTACGTCATGAGCTTTGTTTGTCCAGACAAG
Organism: Calonectria crousiana; assembly: GCA_013406985.1. NCBI lineage: Eukaryota > Fungi > Ascomycota > Sordariomycetes > Hypocreales > Nectriaceae > Calonectria > Calonectria crousiana. The sequence goes on from VTGD01000074.1 coordinate 180,299, forward strand.
GGATACATTAAGCGAGATATTGCAACCAAATTTGATGTACCTCAGGGCATGATAGAAGAATATCTCCTAAGGTTCCGCTTTGGGCGCCATAATGAAGCTGATATCGTCGACACATGCCAAGAATATTGGTATGACTGGGGGGCGTTTGAAGGGCCACTTTACAAGTACCAAGATATGTTTCCGTGGGATTGCACAGAGGCATACAAACACAATGGGGTACGTTGCGGAGAGTGCAACTTGGCCAAACATTTGCTAGCATTTCCGTTCGACTCATGGTCGATGATATCAATGCACCTATCCCGCGAACCTACAATGTATGCGCCAGCAACTGTGGCAGTGGATAAAACAGCGACAGGACCTCTCGCAAGCCCGCAGTCGTGGATGAAAAACCGACTCCAGGTTCTTGCAGCATCTTCGATTCTCTTCAAGGTGGCTACAGCCATGTCACGCAGCAGTCTACTGTGCAAATCAACCCGATGGCTGTCGACAGAAGAGTCATCACTCAGCCGGAGAAAGCTGGGCGGAATCCATCGCGCGCAGCCTTTTAGCCATTACTACGAGTCCGGCGAAGGGACCGATTATTGGATTGCCCCTTGGGCTTTATGGACGCGAGAGGAGAAAGTCGAGGAGTATGAAAAGCTACGAGACCATCGCGCAACGCCTGGTGACGTGCGTGAATCTACCCGGAACGGTGGATATTCAAAGCAGCCAAAGCTTCATCTTGGGCTGAAGAAGCGGCCGGGGGCCCACGGCTCAGCTACAGGAACCTCGGGAACCCATCTCTCGACGAATTTTGGAGCAGATCTAGCAGGCGGAGTGGATGATTTCAGCCCTTCCCAAGCGTATGAGGGCCCTGAAGATCCCAGCTGCAATCAAAGCCACGGTGACGACTCTTATTTCTCCAGTCTTCTTGTTGGTTATGGAGAATCACACTTCGACCCATCCAACTATCCCAATATTGAGATCGTTCCTGCCGCGCATATTAGCGACAGCTTTGGTCACCTCTTTCACTCTAGTCTTCATGGAGAATCAGGCAGTGGGGGGTTTTCTGAGCCATTTCATACGCTTTCCGGTCAATTTGATCATTTTGCCAGCTCAATGGATCCAGGTGGGGTTGTCCATGAGCTTGGTCATATTATGCATTCGTTGGATATAGGGAATGGTCATTCCTCTCATGGTGATGGTGGTTTCTCGGCAGGGGGATCTGGCGATGGATGCTCTTAAGTATGTATTAAATTGAGGTTCCTGTTTTGCGAGTTGGTATTTATAACTGTAGCTGGAACTCATAGATGAATTTGCAGCGAGCCGCTCAACCTACGAGGACGCTAATTTGCCGCTCACCAGTGACTCAGTTATAGCCATGATGTCCCATTTTAGTAAGAGGTGGAATTGGATTAGATTTGGCTAACCCCAATTGGTTTCTTTACATATTGGCTACGTGTTGTGTGCCCAAGAATTTTGTCAGAACAAAAATCAACTTGCAATGGCGCAGCCACAGCCTTGCTCGCTACCAGCCACAAAGGCCCACCAAAGATCGCCGTATGGTGCCTAAAGCACTGATAATACAGGCTGTCATGAAAAGATGGCGCTGATCTGGGGGGTATGGCATGTCAAACTGATATAGGCTATCATTGCACTACACATTACTGGAGTTACTTCTCTTTTGCCGCTGTTGGCAATGTGACAATTCAATTCCTGACATCATGACTCATATTTCATTTGCCAAGAATATGCGAGAAGAGATTGTGGTCTCGGATGATGGATGCTGTGCATTGGAGCTGACCAATGTTGGTAAGGGAAGTCATCTTCAGTCTGAGAGGTAAACTCGATCCCCTATTCGCAACCGCAAAGGTTGTGTTGAAAGAGGATGAAAGTACTTATTCTTCTGGCCAGGGCAAAAAGACTTCACAGCCAAATCTATGACTACATACTATTTGTATGCTACCTCTATAGCCTGGTTCCTGGACCATACGGTCAAGCTTACCGCTTGCTATTCTCGACCAGATTTAAAGGGGATGTGAACCCTTTGTATTCTGCCATGGTTGCCCGCCTTTGGCGTATATAGCACGACATGTACGAGGAGTCAGAGCCGACGCACTTAGCCCCGTATTATTTTTGCGTCAGATAACTCTGCATTTTCAATGATGCTCGAGAGTTCCATTTAGTACAGAGGTGCGACTTTCTGGACTGCAGTGGAGCTTAGAAGGTCGTGAGATAGCGCCTATTTCAGCTCGCGGATTGGCTGTGTCGAGCCGTTGACGTCATCTTGACATCATCCGAAGTGCAACACCTACGCTGTCAGCCACCTCCACCAATAGACCAGGTCACGCTCAAGGAATGACGAAAATGTCCAAACAGAACGAAAACCAGCCCAGGCCATTGCGTCCCATCGCCGCGATTGGACTTTCCTCAGATCGGGCCCCGGCCGCCGCCCAGCAAAGGCCTCTTCCACTAACATCGCGAGCAAAAGTGTCCATTGCATGTAGCGCATGTCGAAAACGAAGATGCAAGGTGAAGCATTCCTAATTGCAGCTTTTCTATTTGGCTAACTGCGTCTGCGCGAGAAATAGTGCAGCGGTCATCGCCCCCAGTGCCACGCATGCGAAAAGCATCAGACTACCTGTGTATACGAGGCGGAAGTGGGCGAGTCCTCACAGCAAGCTCTCAAAAGAAAATATTCCCAGCTTCAAAGCGGGAAAAGCGGCTTTGAGAAAATCTATCTTGTCCTTGCCAGCCTGCCCCTACATGAAGCCAGAGACGTTTTGAACACGATTCGCGCCGGTGTTCCCCCGGAGACAATTTTGCAGAATTTGGCCGATGCCGGTTCTCGTACGGGCAGTCCAGATTTGTCAACGTTGCCCAGAGGTAAAGGTAAAGAGAAGCAAGACTCAGAAGTCTTGGAGAGGCTTTTAAATCATCTTCGATCGGCACCAGATGACCTTGCGCAAGCTGCCCTGGAAAGTCTACGATCTGCCGCTGATCCAGCATCGGCCTTGTCATCGCTTCCCGGTGAGGCCATGGGCCAAAGACTGTCGGAGCAAGAAACAGCACTTCGCATCTTGCCGCCCATGCAGTCTCAACTTGAGTTTGAGTTGATGGCAAAACATTCAGCAATATATCCCACCTTGGATCCGTCTATCGATGTTCGTCTCTCTGCGAGCCCCTTGCGATGGCAAACACAAATGGAGTTGTGGGATGCAGACCGTGTTGGGGCGGAGCTGACCAAGTTGCCGCGACCTAGCACAGATGGCGATTCCAGCACATCAACGTCATCTGGAGCTCGAGTATACCCTCCCATAGAAAACACCTCAGCTCACATGGGTCCTGCTCCACTGCCTCAGTACTTTGACTCACGCCTAAAAGGTCTTGACATTAGCTTTTGGACAACTGTCCCCACCAGTAATGAATACGCTGCACGGGCTATAACACTGTATCTGGAAACAGATCATCCTTTAATAGCCATGTTTGATGCCGACATATTCGTTGGAAGTCTTGTGGATGGCAATTTTGATTTGTGCTCTTCGTTTCTTGTCAATGCGTTACTAGCCTTTGTTTCAGTGAGTGTCATCGGCCTCAACATGCCATACCTCTCCATCTTTTGACATCCCAAATAGCAAGGCTACTCTTCTAGAGATCCAAACGCATCCAGCAAGAGCTTCAAATTTGAAGCCGAGGCAGAAACCCTGTGGCGAGCCGAACAGGGGACCGACTCCATCACCACGCTTGTTGCCGTCATGTTCTTATACCTGTCGTTTCTATTCCACGCAGATAATGAAAAGGCCTTTAAATTGATCGAAGCAGCATATCAAATGGCTGCGAGGCTAAAACTCTTTGGGGTTCCGGATACCCTCTCGGCGGACAACCTACGCGGCTTGCCTCCGGCAGAACAAGCTGCAACTGCCTTTGCAGCGTGGGGGGCATTCAACTTGACAACGTGAGTACCGTTTTCATAAATTGCGATGTCAAAGGGGTCTAGGTTTCCTACAAGCTAACCCCGTTACAAGATTGCAGGCCGTCTTCTCCCTCCCACTGGCAACCGAATACCCACCCACCGTCCCCATTCCTGGAGCAAGAGCGAAAAGGGGGGAACTAGAGATCCCCGTGCACCCGTCCATGGGCCAGACATTTACTAGTTGCTGTAATTTCTATGTTATTGTGTCGGAGATCTTGCTTGTATATCGCCCTGCAAGCGGTCCTCGGCCCACGTCGCCAGCCTTTGTCCTGGCCAAGTACGAGAAGCTACTTTCGTTGACAGATCATCTCCCAGAGTCCATGCGTCGCAATTCATGTAAAATGCCCCACGTGTTAGTTTTCCAGTGAGTTGATTCACCTCTGTGCACTGAGTCTCGGTTCCTCACTGAAATAGCATGCAATTCCATGGCATCATTCTTGACATCTTCCGACCCTTTGTAATAAGTGAAAAGACGCCTAACTCCATGGCGTGGTTGGCCTCGAAGAGATCGCCCGACGAGATATACGCAGCGTCGTTGAAGCAGCTCAGGCGCCTTGTTCTCGTGTACAGGCAGTTCCCGGAGGCGACGTGGTCATTCTTCTGGAATTCTGCTCTCATGTACGTCGGCAACGCGGCTTTTCGCGATACCACAAGCCCCAACTGGAAATTCTATTTCCTGATTTCGGTTGAATGCTACCAAAGAATGGAGCACTGCTTCACTCTCGCTCTGCCTCTTGCCCAAGGTTTGGTCACAATGGCAGCCGATTGCAAGGCAATCAGTGTTGGCGAATTGAAGCGCATAACAACTAAAATCTTGCAAGCAAAACAACACCGACCTAGTTTTCGTCCAGACCGTGATCCTGGGAGGGCGGGCATTCGGATCAATCTCGACCTATCAGTGACTGACTGGGATGCCTCGCAGCTTGATTATCTCTTGGATAGGTTTGAGGACATTAAACTTTTTGATGAATTCACAGATGGAATTCTGTGAACCGCGAGGATGAGATAAGCATCCAATAGAACGGGCCGTACACCTACCTGGGCTGAACTCTCATATATCATCCGTTTCAATGAGAAGAGCGGCAAGTGATGGGAAAATTATTTCGAAGATATCTGAACTCAGTGGCATGAGTGTCGAACCATGCTTCAATTCAACCCGAAGTCGGCATCTCGACGTGGATAGAATGCAACCCTAATGCTGGATTTCCTTTATGATTCTTATATTTATACGACTGGCCCATCAAATAAATGGTCTCTAATTGTTTCAACCAACAAGCTACATATGGTTGGCGTGCCTGCTGATCCTTTTGGTGCCCACTTTCCCATCAGATCGCACACCATTTTTGGTCGTAGTAAATGCTTGAGTAGAATTCACAAATAGGAATCTGTTCTACATTTGCTCTTGATAACTACGAGGGTTGCTTCGCAAATGTTTATCATGTATCAGTTGCGGCCAGAGATCAATCCACTTTTATCTTACGAGGTTGTAAGGAATAAGAGGTATTGTATGGATCAAATTGTCATGCTGGCAATTTTTTGCCTGCGTTGATTGAAAGATTCAGTGTATCTTGTACGTAAACGCGTGATATTATCCAAAACTCACACAGTAACTAATTTCTCCGGAATATGTAAGAGATTGTGGGTTTATATCAGAGCTCGAATCAACTAAGTGTAATGGCTTTTTGTTCATATTCAGGCGTTGGACTGCTCGCTGCTCTGAAGCAAAGCACTTGGCATCATCTCGAGTCATCCAACATCAAGCTTTATCTACATGCTTTGAGATGGGTAATTTATAAAAAGGAAGTGAAGAAGGAAAAGGCAGGAAGAGACACCTGCTTGAAACTGTGGAGCTTCGTTCACTCCTTAATTGAGCTCCAGCTGAATTCTCACGGACCGAAAAATTGGGTCATGGCTGTCGGAGGTATCGACACCCAACTGAACAATGTCGCCGTCAGCGACTTCGATTGCCTTGCTTTCTTCGCCTCGAGGACTCAAGCGTATGTTGTTTAAAAATGTGCCTGAGGAGCTGCTGGTGTCCCTCATGTACCACTTGCCCCTGTCATGCCAGAACTCGCAGTGCCGGCGGCTTACGACCTTGCTCTTGAACCCGACGCGGGCTGCAGGGTTCGGGTTCTGGGATGTGTGATCTTGGTCACTGCTTTGGTAGCGACCGACGCGAATCATTTCGTTGCCGGTAGGCAAGCTCCTGGAAATGGGTAGGAAGTAGAAAAACGGGTGCTGGTTTTTTAGGTCGCAATAGTAACTGAATCGGATAGAAGGTACGTTTTTAGAAGGTGGCGGGTCGTTTTTCAAATATCCTGTTCCCACTTCTACCATGGGAGGCCTGGGGGGATCTAGAGTATAGAATTTTGAAGGGGAGGTAGGAGGGCCTTCTTGAGGCTCGACGTTCTGGACGCCTTGATTTAAAGATTCAACATGCAGGTTGTCAAACTCTGAGATGACTTTGGTAATATTTTGTGCCAGCGCATCATCGTTTTCGAGGTGAAGCTGCTCATCCTGTGATATATCTGTCGGCGGAGTGCTCTGGGGAATAGACCAGACTGCAGTGTTACTTTGTTGAACCCCAAATGAAACGGGGGTGGTTGACCCAAGAGGTTGTATCGTGCTCCACTCGGCCGTATAATCTAAACTTTGGCCTGATTCCGAGTGTAGCGTGGTCGGTGACAGCCAACCTTCAACGACAGTGGTGTTGATATCAGGTTCCTCCAAAACGTCTTTCATCCATGGATGCGTTGTAGCTCCCCGGATAGTAAGACGGTGACTTGGATCAGCCGTCATCAGCTTCACGATGAAGTCACAGCAATCCTCGCTGGCACCCACTGTGAGCAGCTTGGATGTCGGAAATGGATGACCATGAACAACATGGTTGAAAAGGTCATGCGATGTTTTAAATGCTGGATTTTCAGTTATCAAGCGAAATAAGATCTCGCCCAGGGCCCACACGTCGATGGCAGAAGTATACGATAGCGAGTCGGAGGAGGCATCCTTGATAGAAAAATAGCCAAGAACCTCGGGAGCAAAGTAGCCTGCTGACCCAATGTGGGTGCGGAGAGCCGTAGTGTTCTGATCAGTGCGCTTGGAGATGCCGAAATCAGCGATCTTGATCCACCAGTCGGGACCAGGCTGACGGACGAGGATATTCTGTATGAATTATAAGATACAAAGGTAATGCTAAGTGGCCGAGTTGTCGGCGAAGGGACCCACACGCCACTTACTTTTGGTTTGAGATCCCTATGAGTAAACCCATTGTCGTGCATAAACCCCAGACCCTCGACTAACTGAGAGGCGATTATTTGAGTTTGAGCCTCTGTAAAGGGCCGGTCGAGAAACCCTTGCAGATCACCATGCTCGAGATATTCCATAGCTATGAATACCATATTCTCGGACTCGTACCATCCATAGCATTCAACAAAGCAGTGAACATACTTCGGGTTAGGGTTAGTCGGGGCTTGTAAAGAGTTGAATGATTGGGTTAATTCCTGACATTGTCATGAGAGAACTTGGTAAGGGCCTCTAATTCCCTATAAAACCTTTCAACCATGGGGAAAAGGCTCTTTCGCATCTCCTTTACCGCGCGCAATTTTCCAACCGTGTGTCCATCAACACAACTTTCCAACCACACCGAGCCGAACCCTCCGTGGCCGAGCTCCATTTGCCGTCTCCATGTTTCTTGGAGGCGGGCCCTGCGTTGTCAACTGTGGTGCGTAGACTTGGTATGAATGGTATCATAGCTCGAGCCATCGAATGCGAAGCGCGTGGTTAACCTGGAGTCGCGGACGAGATCTGGAAGGATCCGCGGTCGCGGGGATGGTTGCTCCATGGTCAAAGATGCCAGAATCGTTGCCTCTGCGTCACAGCGCTCTCGGAACGTCAACAGTTGCAAATAGAATACAAAATTGCCGATATGGCCGCCAGGGCGGAACCGATAATTTTGACGTAGTAATGAAGGAGCAAAGAGTGAAGCAATCCAGTTGCGCCCCCTCTTAGGCTGATTATGGGCCGCGAACCGTGATTGGATCAGGCGAAGGATTTGAGCTAGGGTATTGAAGGATATTTTCGAAACTGGATATAAGGATATAGTTTGATATGGTAGGATTCTTTTTTAAAATAAAAATCATTTCCAAAATTAGTATTTTAATACTAATATTTACTTGAAAATAATATCGTATTATAAGCTTCTTTCTTACTTTGCCAGATGACTGATATCTATTCTGAATGCTTTATAAATCCACAACTGAATAGCATAATTGCTTATACCTCGGGTGGTTTATTGTCCCATTTCACCTTGCCCTCCTTAAAATTAGGCTCTGGAAGGAAATCCAGCACTATTCCGTTTTTGACGCGGGGAGAACAAAATAATCTCAATAGCGCAATGTCGCCACCAACGTACGGGACGATGTATTGATCTGAAATCTTCCAGAGCCATGTGTCCCATGCCTCGACGCGGGTGACCAGCGCTGACAGGTCTACGTCTTTCCTGGTGTTGCCCTGGCGAAGGCCCTGGTACTTTTCGAACAGCCTTGTGAGGTCCGCGGCATCAGGGTTCGGCTTGTCGGCCAGCAGGGCCCGCAGGAGGTTAGTCAAGGCCACGGCTGACTGCCAGCCATTGTTGATGCCAAATCCAAGGTTTGGCGTCATTTTCATGGCCGCATCACCGACCAGGGTTACGCGATCCTTGAACCACGTCTTGGTGACGCCCTCCTCCAGCGATGCCATGTGCGTCCACTTCCTGCCCTCCCACACTTCCTTGAACTTGATGCCTGGTGCCAGGTACGTATCGGCATTCGCTTTCGCCAACTCTTCGGCCTGCTCGGGAGTGATCCACTGTCTCTGTCGGGTTGGCTTGGGAAGCTTCTTGTAGATGAGAAAGAAGTACCGGTCGGGAGAGGGCACAATGAGCTGGGTGCTGAACCCCTCAGAATGTGTTTCATACACAGCCTGGTATGTAAGTTCGGCGGAGAGATTTTCTCCGTGGCCGTATACACCGTAATAGGTGGTGAGAAAGCTGCCTTCGAGATAACTATCATTGTCTTTGGCAGCGTTTGTGCTGGCCTCGTCGATAAAAGTGCGAGCTGTGCTGTGGATACCGTCGGCGCCAATTAGTATCGAGCCAGCGTGCGATGTGCCATCCGAACAAGTGACTTCAACTTTGTCGGCCTCCGTGTTAATTGCAGTGACTTGTTTATTCAGAAGGATATGCCTTTCAGGTTCGGAGATGTGGCGCTTGAGCAGATCAACCAGGACTCCGCGCTGGAAGAGCATCCAGGGGTAGCCATGGCTGGATCCCGGTCAGCGTAAACGAGCACGGTTTGGGTGCCTTGTGGGGCTACTCACTACGTGTTTACCTCGCCAAGCATGTTGCTCCAAGATATGACGGATCCATCGCGCCTCAAGTTGCATTTCTTTTGGATGGGCATGTACAGCTTCTCGGCCTCCTCAAGCAGACCCAGCTGGTCGAGGACGCGAAGGCTGTGCGGCCAAATGCAAACAGACGCTCCCCAGTTCAAATCAGCCTCCTCACGTTTTTCGAGAATAACATAGTCGATGTCAGCGCGCTGGAGCGTTAGGGCGGTGAGCAGCCCGTTGGGGCCCGCGCCAATGATGATGGCTTTGAAGTTTGTCATTAGGAGCGAGTGTTTTGACAAAGTAGAAGAAAAATCCCTCGAACGAGGAGATCCGGGGGACTGGGGGACTTTAGATAGTTCATCTTGTGTGATGTGTCCCAAACTCTGACGTGATCTTCCTCTCCATCAAAGTGAAATCATGTGATGTGGTCGAGATTCTTCCGGAACAAGACGAATAAACGATAGGTCGGAGCAGACGCCCAATTTTGCCGTTAAACACCCTGACCAATTGCTACGGGCGGTCAGTCGATAAAATTAACTCTGTAACAGCAGAGTGAGGAATCCTGTCACTTGTACCCACCCAATCCACTCACTCCCGGTGCGGTGATTAACGATTCCGGTCTAGCGGTCTTTTCAGCGGAGACGACGCGACAACCATGTAATCCGCATCGTGACCTGGTCCGCGTATCTATGCTTAACTCCTTGGGCCATTTGCATGAGAGAATCGGGATTGCTGTCATGGAAAAGTCACGATCTCATCTGGGGAGTCCTGCATTGTCGGCAGTGAGCACTATATCCCCACGAAGAGGATGAAACCCACACACTACGCCACCTTCGGATACGGCACGGCACGGCACGTTATCCCCACTTGGCTTGGTCACCGCTTATCACGGCACCAGCTACCCGGATTGAGGAGAACGAGGACGAATTTGGAATTTGGTACGATAACTGAGTGGACAGAGGCCAATTTCTTGGCAACCGGCCAATATCGCTCGATTAGTTCATATTCTGTTGGGAGGGCCAGAGTCAGCTTTCTTTGGAATACATTTGATGGGTTTTCCGGAATGGTGATTATGACCTCTCAAGTCGGATTCATATCACCAAGCCTGTGGGCAAATGCCTGTCCGATTGATCTAGTCACCTCAAGCTAATCTTACATTCAAAGCTGGAACTGGTTTATGCAAGGGTCATTGCCTGCCCCATCTCTCTAAATTTGATCGATTGCACCCTACAATGCACCCAAATTATCAACACAGCTCCATGCTGCTGAGCCGCCCGATACTTTGTAATCATTTATGATACCAACAAGAGCACCATAGGCTCCAGCTATGTGGGGAAAAATACCCGGAGAGGATGAAAAACATGGCTTAGTTCAGCAAGAGGAACCATTTATAATTCTCTTTCCAGTCTGGTTGCTACAAAGCCACATTGCAGCCCATAGACAGCAAGGTTTCCCGAAGGCACTGAATAGAGATGCAAAGTCACTTAGCATAGGAACCGCAGTGGAAATAACATCAGCGACGATAGAGTTGCCTACATTGCAACCGATCCGGGTCATCTAGTGCGTCGGGGTGTTTCGGATGAGGTGCGGAGAGCCGCGCATGAAACCCATGAGAAGGTATTTTCTGGAAGGTTAGATGAATTAACTCTAGATGCAGTATCTCAAGCACAGCCAGCACATGGAGGAACAGAGCCATGCTCACAATAAATCCTCGCAGGCCTAATCCGTGCTATCACGATTAGGACATTACTCACGATGTCTGGTTCATGAGAAATTAATATTAAGTGACAACTATATTGCAATTGAAAAAGAAATGCGCAATATTTAGCGATTCAGTATTTATGCTATCATCTACTCCCTGATTTGAAACAGGAGCTCAACATTGATAGCACCGTAACCATTACCAGGTAGCGCAGAGGGTGTAACTCTGCCATTTGACTCCATACGAGGAACCTCGGCTATGAGTCGGTTTGTCCACTCTGCGAAGCAGTCGACAGCGCCCAGTCGCTCCGGCTTCGTCGAGCTGGCCAGCTGGAGGTTTTGTGTTGTTGTCAACGCACAACCCCAGGTATCATCGACATTGACCGACATGTCCAAAGCCACAGCTGCATCACGCAACATACGTGCCTTGGTGAGACCGCCGACCCGGGAAAGCTTGATGTTTACCCCTGTAATGCCTGCTGCGTGCGCCGTCACGAGGTCGGTCATTGTGAAGATGCACTCGTCAAGGATCACAGGCAGCCCAGTGAGACGAGCCACTTTTGCACAATCCGCAAGCGATCGGCATGGTTGCTCAAAGGGAACAGTAATATCCTGGCCCAAGGCCCGGGCATATACTAGTGCTTGGGCCAGAGTCCAGTTGGCGTTGGCGTCGACGAAGAGATAGACACTTTCAGGGATGGCCTCGCGGATGGCTCTCACGCGGCGCGCGTCGACCAGGGGATCGTCTCCAACCTTGAGCTGCATGACAACCACTCCCTTCTATTGCTCGGCCTTGGCCTTTTGGACCGCATCTGGGATTTCTCCGAAGCCGATGACGCTGAAGGCCGGTGGCGTCTCGGTGAGACACCCGCCAAGGAGGACGTGGGTCAGCAAATTCACGGATTTACCCAAGATATCCCAACAGGCGATATCTATAATGAACTTGGCCGCCATCCCTGACATCATTGCCCGGTCGAGCTTGGCGCTGATGACTGCGGGGGAGCGAGGATCGAGACCCAGGATCTGCGGGCCAAGCTCCTTCAGCGCAGCAAGCTCGCCTGTAAAGGTGCTGGGCAGGTAGTCGCTCCCCAGCGGAGCGTTCTCAGCCCATCCTTCTATGCCACTGTCTGTGCGTATTCGGATCACAATCGATGGCCGTCCGGTGCAAACCGGCCATTGGACATGGAATAGGTACCGCCAGTGTAGTTGGCTGCGTAGGTGAACACGGTCAGATCGATGATGCGTATTTTTGTAACGAATTTATTTTGTAAGCGTAAAGTTGTGAACAGCCTAGAGGTGTGTTAGAACAAGAGCTTTCGATGCCTAGGGTCTTCTGGAAAGGATCAGGAACTATTCGGTTATGTAGGCCTGTTCTCATACTTATGAACCAACGACCCCGGAACACGATCCGACCGGGTTGATAAGAACCGCCGAGAACGGTCGGGACACTGGGGCCGGCTCAGCGAAAACCAATTAAGGGTTGGAACTAAGCCACGCATCATTAACCGATACCTGAGAGCTGAAATCGGGACGACCATACACGGGAGTACCAAGTCGTCATCAATCTTTCAACGTCTTCAGCAAAGGCCATCAAACATCTCCTGTCATCGTAAGATTGAGTACTTTCAGTCTAATAAACACATTTTGACAACCTTAGATCAGTCCTGGATAGTCCGCAGTGCACCAGTCATGGCGCCAAGATTGATATCGAACCGAGATGCGGGGTGATTCCAGGGCTAATCAAACACCGAGCACACATCGGCCCCTCTCCCGATCATGATCACCCCAGTACGGGAAACCACCGGCTCCCTTCGCCGTCTGCAACCTGGAACAGGTTCGAGCTCTGATTGCTCGCCATTCAAAGTGGCCACGGATCGTGTACCTGGAGCGGCGTGCTGCCAGAATTGCTTCTCAACAACAAGGGTCCCAGAGCAATGGACTTTCAGCGACGCGAGGATATTCTCACTCTGGGGGTAGTTATTGCGGATGAAATAATTTGGCAAAAGCATCCTCGTTTTGGCCATTCAGGCCTCTGACTTTAGCCAGCTGCTGGAACGTGACAGAGATCAAATGTTTGTGGGTGGGTACATCATTTCAAGCCATTTCATCAACCAGATACTGGAGCTAGGTGCTGAAAACCTTGCTGGCGATTCGCATCTTTGAGATGGTGATTGAGCCCAGTTCCGCAGCTTGGTCCAGACAATCTCAGATTTGTCTCCCATCAGCAACCAGACGGCGACGGGGTTTTGAATACGTATAGTCAAATATATTCGGCGCCATGTAATCTGAGCAAGTGAAAACTCTCGGACAAACAGCTTGCTATCGGTAGTCGAATCCGTCTGACAAGTTCTGATCCGTAGGAAGCCTACGCACCAAGCGGCAATCCTTCCGGCGGCTGCATTCCGGCCGTACACGACCGTAAGCTTCCTGCACTGGCAACGACCTCTAGGATGAGCCGGAGAAGACCACCATATCAGCATGTCACAGCCCAATATGCAGTGCCTTCGGACATCAGCTTACTTCTCGGACCAACCTTACACGCCAATTGGAAGGCCGCCCGCATGTACTGCCATTATCCGTCGCAGCCGCAATTGTCTGCCGGAGATGTTATCGCCACAGTCATCTCTTGCGCGACTGCCCTTGTCGTGGGTAGTCTAAAAGAAACCCCGTGGCCGTACGGACTAAGCACTGCACTCGTTGTCTTGAGGAGCACCGCTGGTGATTTCATACTGGAAAGGTCCGTCTCGAATTGAGTCATCAGCTTGTCCTTCGGGCATCGTGTTATGGCAAATCGGCATTCACGCAGTTTTGAAAGCTGGGCCAAGTAAAGTTGCATCCGTTCTTCGCAATCTGGTTTGCGAGAGTAAACATCCAGAACATGAGTTGATAAAACCCGAACCAGACCCGTCTTACAGAGCGGTACAGAGCGGAAAATCAAATCTTTCCGTTATATATTCAGGCAGTATACCGTTTTATTTGCTGAATTATTAAACCCGGATTCTAGTCAAAGTCTTTCCTCCTGATTGGCATGCTTGATATCTGTTGCACCCAACAACTAGACCGAAACCAACATGTCTTCTGAGACGCCCGCGACACCCCATCTCGGGCTCGGCCTTCTTTTGATTACACTACCCTTTGCATTCTACTTAATCCGCCAGTGGGCTCTGCCCAGGCCGATCCCGGGTATTCCGCACCGACCTGGATCCTCCAACAGGATACTTGGAGATGCATCTGACGTGGCGAATGCTGTAGCCAGGACGGACGTGACATGGATGCAATGGATGGTGCAACAGCTCTATGTACTAGACTCGCCCATTATCCAGGTATTCCTGCCTTTCGGGCAAACAATCGTCGTCGTGGGCGACTACGACGAGGCGCGCGACATTTTCGTGCGCCGTTGCCCTAGCGAGTTTGATCGTTCATTGTCGCTGCGCGAAATGTTTGAAGGTCCAATCCCGAACCATCATATATATGAGAAAACAAACGAGGTCTTCAAATACCATCGCAGGCTACTAGCAGACCTAATGTCACCTTCTTTTCTGCGAACCGTGGCCGTCCCCACACTCCACTCCAATGTCCTGGAACTCATACAACTGTGGGAGCTCAAAGCCGATATTGCTGGCAACAAATGCTTTAATGCAGAGCATGACATTTTCGAGGCTGCCTTGGATGCCGTACTCGGATTCACCTTTGGCAAAGACTTTGAGTCGAATGCTACAAGACCAAAGCTGGCAATATTGCGGGAGTTAGACACGAAGGTCCTCACGGCAACTATGACGGAGAATGAACCCATCGAGTTCCCAAAGGCAAACGCTGACGAAGTAATCAATGCGACCATGCAGCTGGCCGGTGTCGTACAGCAACTCTACGATTCGATGTTTGTCAAGTTGGCATGGAAGATATTGTCGCTCACGCCCAAAATTCGCCACGCACAAAGGGTCCGAGACAAATTTATACTTGCTGAGCTACAAAAGGCCGTTCAGCGACTTGAAGAATTTCACAATCAGCAAGAGGCCCAGGCTCGCTGTGGAGTTGACCACATGGTGCAGCGTGAAAAACAGGTCTCTGAAAAGGAGGGTCGAGATCCAGAGTATTACTCGCCGGCTATGTTGGGCGAGGTAAGTTATTCATCTAGGAAATTGGCAAATATCTAACGAGCACAGATATTTGGCTTCATAGTGGCTGGCCACGAAACAACCAGCACTACGATCCTCTGGGGCCTCAAGCTCCTGGCCGACAACCCACAAGTGCAGGATAGGTTGCGGCTGACGCTTCAGGATTCCTTTGGCAATGCAAAATCTCAAGGTCTGAAGCCGGCCGCAGACGAAATTGCAGACGCCGAAATCCCTTACCTCGATGCGGTCCTGGAGGAAATACTCCGCTGTGCAGGCACTGTACCGGGCGTCGATCGCGAGGCCGTAGTCGACACGGAACTGATGGGTTATCGCATTCCAAAAGGCACCACCGTACTGATGACCAACCAAGGTCCAGGCATGAGGAGTCCCGCACTCCATGTCCAAGGCAAGACCAGTGTGGACAAGACTCAGGGCTGGGGCTCTGATATGGCCATCTTTAACCCTGACAGATGGCTGTCCAGCGACCCCTCAGGCGTCAAGTTCCAGTCTACAGCAGGCCCTACATTTCCCTTTGGCCTGGGCAAACGTGCTTGCTTCGGAAAAAAGCTTGCCTACCTGGAATTGCGCATGTACATTGCTCTTGTTGTGTGGAGTTTTCACCTGTCCCCCTGCCCGGAGCAGTTGTCAAGCTACGCAGCAATAGCTGGTATCTCGTGCCGCCCAAGGCAATGTTTTGTACGATTATCCAAGGTAGAGTAGGGGTCTAAGGGACCCCGAAAGCTTGTTCGGAAACGGTCACAATTAAGAGTCAAAAAACCAGGCGACAGTTCAACCTCGTGTCAGGGCCGAACTATGCTCACGTCTTAGACATGAGGCCGCGAGAGTTAGATGAGCCCCTATTGTGGTCTTGAAAAACGCCTAGTTAGACCCCATAGTGTCCTTTCCTTACTTCAGTACCCCTGTTCAAGGATCCCGCATTGTCCTGTTACTGGCGCTCAGACAGGTGTAGGGTATGTGATTGCAACTGGCAGACATTCTATTCACAAAGGCACAGAAGGAAAACGACCAAACATACCAGAGCCTCAGTAGCCCAAATTAAGTTGACTTTTTAGAAAGGAGCAAATATTTAAAACCACGCGTTTTTATCAGGAACCACTTGTACATAATTGGATTTGAATGAGATATCTTTGATCTCTCAAGACTCATTATCATACGTATGCTGTTTGGTTTCAGAATTCCAAGTGAAATAAGTAGTCAATAAATAAGTCCAGATTATTAAAATAGAGAATGATATTATGTGTGAATGGCTTTACTTTTAATTTAATTTATATCATATTTCCTTGTAAAATATGTGATTTGATCAAAGTTTGGGGTAGAGGTAATTGGTGAATGGGTGCAGCTTAGTCAGGGTTGTAGATACATGCAGAAATGTTAAAGTGTAGAAACAGAGTCTTGTGTAAAGTTATTGAATCAAAATCAGCTTCAGTAGGTCAAGCTTTTAAGCATATTCCTCAATTTAACACTTTGCGCTTAGCAGCTGTGATGTCAAGGCACAAGAGATGATTCCGGTCTGAGCGTTGTCGATTTAACTCTATCCTATCTGTGAAAGCAATAGCACTATTAATGAGCACCGACAATCCCATTTTCCCCTTCACTTTCCACCCCTGGCCTCTAAATATCCATAAACACAAGCCTTCATGGAGGATTTTGTTCATCAACTCTCAAACAATGATATGAGGATGAATTTAGGGACAGTTAACGCTTCCGAACTTGTTCTGCGTAGCGTCCCACCACGTGGCCTCAACCATGCCACCCTTGCAGCCGTTAAAAACATTGAAATCCCATCCAAGGATACCGTCGCCGGCATCGCCACACCAGGTGTTGGATGGGGTAGCACACTCGCCGAATTGCTTGAGGTTATCCCACAGGCCGCCACAAATTCCGGGAATATCGGCGACCTTGACCTCGGAGCGAACATGGTATCGCCAGATAAAGCCCGTGATGGATTCACGGGTACATCTCTCAGCAGAGGCTGTTGCAGCCAAGGCGGCGGTGATGGCAGCGGCGGAGAGAGAAAACTTCATGACTATATATATGATTCAGTAAGTATACGTCGGGCAATAGGAATATTGAGGAACAGTGAAGGGTACTGACTGATGGATTTGTTTTGGGTTGAAATGTCTGAAGAGGGAGATAGGTAAAATGGGAGTAATGTGTTGATAAGCTGTGAGGAGTGTTGTGATGATGATACAAGTGTTGGAAATGGAGGAATATACAATGATTTATATAGATTCAAAAGACACATTCCAAGGCCCGTTAAAATTATTGAATTGATTCTTGCCAAGCTCCATAGCCCAAAACAGTAATCCCGAATCTTTTCATTAACTATATTGTTTACCCCATAATGCAAGTGGTGCCTTTCATGCCCTTCCGCTCAACGATAATTAAGCGGTCGGTATATGCTAAGCGAATACTCGACTGTAATAGATAAGATCGACGTTTTAGATATCTAGAGTCGTAGCACTGTGTAAGAAAGTAGGATTTCAGCTGATAAAAAGGTGGAGGCCAGGCAAAATAAGTGGAGTACAAGGGGCGCATGGTGAGGCTTGTTGATGGCTGGTTGAGGGGCGTATTTGAGCGGGCTGATGATGGTGGCGAGAGAAAGAGGTTAGGCAGGTCTTGGCAGGCATTGGTGGTCAGGCTCCCTTCAATGCGTTGTGTGAGGTTGCTACGCAACCACCAATAGGGAACGCTTTAAGGGTATTTTGGCCGAGCTGGAATGCCTTGTTGTGCAGAGCCTGCTGCATTCGATTGGTTCTTAATTTGAAAGCTGAACTTCAATCTGTCTTGGCGATGATGTCGGCTGACGGAAGTCTGAGCCTACCCCATATTTAAGCCGGGTATCGTACCGATACCGAGCGGAACCTTAATTTGGATCGGCACTGCACGGTGCGACCACTATGGGGCAACCCGTTTGGGGGCATTTGCTTCGTGTAAAAGTCCAAAAGAGAAATGCCCGTGCGGATACTGCGGAGTGTGGCATGGATAGACAGCATCGACCATCTCTACAAGGTGGAGAATTTAACGGCTTCAGCTTGAAGAGAGCGGTGTATTCTTCCAACCTAGCCACCCTAAACTGCATTTTGATTTACTTGCATAGGCGTGGGACAGATTAGGTTGGGCGAGGTGAAGGACAATATAGGACGGTCAAGCAAATGGATCAGAAGCATAGCTTGTGACGCCAACCACTAGAGACGCCATGTTTGAACAAAGGTCATTATTTCGTTTGTGGAATCGTCTCTCGATGCAGCCTTTGGTCATATTGTCCGTCAAGTCTGTCGGCAATTCCCCAATGCAGTAACCTCTGGTTAAAGATATCTACTGCTCGCAGGGTTTGGACAAGGCAAATAATGTCGAATTAAGGTTGATATTTCACTAGTGGGGCTGGTTCTGGAAACAATTTCTAGTCAAAAGCTCCCTCGAGTCAATCGGCAATTTCCTAATGCAGTACACTCTGGGATATCCATCCCCACTTCTTACAGGGCTTAGACAAGGTGGATACTGCCAAGCAGACAACCGCTCAGCCTTGACCAGTTTATGATTGTTGTGTGGGTCTTTTAGATATCTGAATACGATAACTAGGAAAAGATCATCTGTTTGTTCAGTCAGACGACATCAAGGCTGAGAGAGGGCAAGCGGTGAAAGGGGACTTTTTACCGAGCTGAGTTGAGCAAGTCATCACGTAAGTGATCCGAAAAAGATATGGCAACCCGGAGATTTTCATCCGGGAAACATTTGCTATGGTGAGACGTGGTGGTTTAGAGAATACATAAGTCGGCCTTCTCCCCAACAGGTTCCTTCCTTTTTTCCAACACCATCACACTACAGTTTTCTTCACAACGAACTTCCTTCCAAAATTTCCTCTGCATATATCAAATCCCCCCTACAACTATTCAGTAAGCAATCGATTATCTCTTTTTTTTTCTTTTGCTAATCTATTCCTATCCAGCTATGAAGGCAGCTGCTCTTCTCGCAATTGGTGCCTTGGCAACCTCTGCTACTGCAGAGCACCACTGCAATAAGAACGAGATCACCTCGTCTGTATTTCGGTACCAAGTTCGGTCTGACCAAGTCGTTCCTGATATCCCCGGTATCTGCGGTGGCCTTTGGGACAACCTGAAGCGCTTTGGAGAATGCGGCACTCCTTCCAACACCTGGTGTGGTGATGCTGGCGGTGGTTACCTCGGGTGGGACTTCAATGCTTTTGTCGGCTGCAACAATGGCATGGTTGCCTCAACTTGGTGGGAGGCTACGAAAAACCAATGGGGCAGCATTGACTGCAACAACCAGCCCTCCTAAATGTGCTTCTATGTTTATTTGAGGGCGGTTGCTTCTTCAAACTCTATGGAGAAATTAGATGAACATAGGACTTCCCTCCTACATCAATCTTCTGGCAAAAGGCATGGTTGGGTTGATCGGTTGCACGCGCCACCAATGGTTGGCAATTTGTATACCAATTTAAGTTGAGCTCCAGATATTATATTTGCAATTTATATTACTCTATTGAATCTCGCATGATGGTTTGGTGCCAACGCGATCGTACCAAGGGATTGATAAATTCGAGCTTATTCAGCGGGTCAACATGTTGGGGTGTTCCTGTGATGATGAAAACTCGATTATTCGACCTCAATCGTACTTTGTTTTAAGTGATGTATTTTGATCATGTGGGGCAATAAGCGATGACCTTTTTTTATTTCTGATATATGGTATAAGAACCATCGGAACATATTCGGGTATAAAACAAAAGGACATTAAATGAAACAGCTCGTACTTGCTGAAATTATACGCAGCTTCAAAATGTTAAGACAACAATCTAGACCTATAAACCCAACAATCTGTTCGCCTTTTTGTGAGTCATACTTACGACCAACCTTCATTATTGTGATCCAACCCGTTGCTATCGCGAACAGTTCTGTAAATATCTGCTGCATCTACTTTTTCTCCTCCAACAATTTCTACAACTTCCTCCAAATGCTGACGTCCAATGTCTGGATTCTTCACCTCGACACCACTGGCAAAGGCAAGACTGGAACCGATAGAAAATAGAAAAAGCAAGCATATGCATCGCCGGTCGTCTCACTGAACGCCAAAATTTGTGTTAGTCTTGTTGAAGGCGGTAAAGTTGTTGACGTTGCGGATTGTCCTGGTCGCCCATCGCATAGAGAAGAAGAAGAATGGATGAATGTCCTTAACCCGCCAAGACCCCTGTAGCTGTAAGCCATTGTGAACAGAGATTGGACGATGTCGCACTGTTACACTTACAGCTAGCTCAGCCACAAAAGCCACTTAGGATTGCACAGACCACAACCCAGTAGATCAGATGACTTTAGCTTCGCTTGGCCTTCTATTGTGAATAGAAGCCATAAGCCTATTCAGCTCATTCAGCTTTCATAGCTCTATCGGGCGCCTCCGGCCGCCCTCAGTTATATACAGCTATATAATACCTAGATAGAGCCCCTCAATAAACA
The DNA here is from genome assembly GCA_013406985.1 of Calonectria crousiana. Taxonomy (NCBI): domain Eukaryota; kingdom Fungi; phylum Ascomycota; class Sordariomycetes; order Hypocreales; family Nectriaceae; genus Calonectria; species Calonectria crousiana. The sequence goes on from VTGD01000074.1 coordinate 200,923, forward strand.
GACAAGAGCTTCAATGTAGCCTGCATCCCCTCATAGCTAGTGATAGACGAGTTCGATGTAAGGCCAGTAAGAGAACTCCTCGGCTAATTCACCAACTCTAGCATAGAAAATAATCAGTGAATGGATTTCAGCATTGCGAACCTTTTACGATTCTCTATCAAGCATGAACATATAAGCGACCGATCACTCAATTCTAAATAACAACAGCGGTTGCGTGTGCTGCTTTCTTCGCAAATAAAAATAACTCCCAACTGTATTCAAACGCTAAAAAGAGGCAAGAAATATTCCAAATAACGAAAAGAAAAAGAAAAGAAAAACCAACCATCTGTTGATTTGAACCGGCGTGCGTTCCAAATGTTAAATCTTTCCGGGATTTTGCAACCGAAATCTCAGTTTCAAGTAGCATTGCAGTTTACAAGCCAGGAGTTGAAAGTGGAATAGGCCGTAATACATGCATTTAATGCAATTCTCACACCTCCTTGAGGATAGCTGCATGCTTCATCGTCATAGAGTTCAACTGGTGTGATGTCAGTCGGTATGGTAGTTGAAGCCTGGCGAGTGCTACTTACGCTTGCATCCAGGCTGGATCTGTTCCAGACTGATAGACTTGAGACCATCTCCACCCGCTGGTTGGCATGTTGCATTATTTTCTTGGCCCAAAGGCCAAAGCCCTCCATTGGGAGATGGACACCGTTCCTCCAAAAACCCGTAAAAATACCCAAGGCTGGAATCAAAATCCAGTGCCGATGAAGTGTCATCGGCCGTTGTAGGGGTTGACAGCAGCGGGTCAGATGCCAGTGCAGTTGGCAGAGAATCCAGTACACTACCGGGAGCCACTGAAGAAATTGGTGCGGACCTTCTGAAGGATACTGTGGCTGTTATAGGGATAGAAGCTATAGCAGCTGCAGAAACATTTGCAACCAAGGCGATGGCCGGGACGACAGAGCTGGATCGCATTTTGAAAGCCCAAGAATGATTTCAGTGAAATCAATGGATATCCAAATATTTAACGTGTTTTTGGTGCGATTTATACAGACCAGTGGTGGCCGAGGCGATATATATCCTGTCCAAGTTGAATACATGTCCAAAATTAGCGGGGCACCATCACTGCAAACCGGTAGGCTGAGGGTGCGAACGGTGCTGCTAATTTTGGACGTGGCGGTGGCCGCAGTTTCAATGGCAGCGCGGTAAAATAGATCCGGGGTAATAGCTGATGCTTTGGCTGACCTACTACCAATCATGGACCATCTAGATGTAGGTGAGATCAGGGATAATGGGATAAATTACGTTCGGCTATTTCCAATAAAGTACGGCGAGCATGACGTTGGACCTTAAAATATTGCGCAGGATTTACTCACGTTACACAAAGATTTTAATTTAATGTGGCTTTGCTATCTTTGAACCGTCATCATTCCTTGCAAAGATACTTCTTCTTAGTAGTAGAATTAGAGATGCGCCGGCAGGCTTTTTCTTCCTTCCCCAATATTTGCTAAGGGGCAATCATTCGATATATTCTCAATATTAATTTAGCCGATGGTAACAGAATGGATGCTTGATCTCCAAAATTATGAGAGAAAAGTGTGTGGGCGCGATGGTCCACTGAGTGGGTATTCTCACTGAGCCGTCAAGCAGGTGGCCACATTCCAATCCATTTATACATTCCTAAAGCTGGCCCCAGGTACGGCTCGAATCCATCCATGCGCGAAGTTGCACTTATCGGCAACGAAAGCCCTTTTTTCAGGATTCGGGGCTTGCATAGCCCTCGATAGCCTACGTCTTTGCTTCAACTCAAAGTGGTTAAGCTACTGCCGGCATCATACTCATTTCACATGATTTCAAATAATATCAAAGAGCTCAAAGTCGGTCTCTTCTCTCCCTTTGCCCTGGTCTCGCTCCGCTTGGATGATCTCTCCGTCCATTATCCCGTGGACATAACTACAATATGCTTGTTAGATAGTTGCTTGTGCCAAATTTAGAAATGTGGTAAAGGAGATTGATATACCTTTGTCCTATAATTATGTGCCCTCCTGGGTACTGTCTCAATATGATGGGAACCGACGCTCCAGGGAGAATAGCCACCCGGTCACCCGGTCGCCCCTTCGGATGGCAGAGTCCAATATAACCTTTTTCAGTCCTGAATAATCGCAGTTCAGCACAATGAAGGTTCACGCTGGCAAAAGTCCATGTCTCCGTGGCTTCAGATCGCAGATAACTGATAAAGTTCACTTCGGCATCAGGGGTTTCGGGCGGAAAGTAATCACGACCAATTGGTACGTCAGAAGTGCCAGGCTCGGAGTCTTTGACCACAGTTGGGGGCAATCTTATAAGGTGGAAGTTGTCGACATTCGAGGTGTGACGAACTCGGTCCAGGAAGAGGGTGCGCCAAAATGCTTCATTGCGGGATTGGTTGGCAAAAGGATAAGGTCCTGTCTCATTCACCTGTGCAACTCTTTTCCAATCCTCAATGATAGACATTTGTGTATCGTGGGCATTCTGCACCGACTCAGTTGGCTTTCCCGGCGTGTATGCCCGCCAAGCCGCCATTCCGAGAGCCAAAGCAGGCCCAACCTCTTTTATAACATCCACGCCTCTGCCTCGAACATGAAGCACCTCATCCCATGATGAAAACTTAAAATCGAAAGGTGAAACTTGGCCAAGACTAGCATTAAAGAGCTGCATGTCTTTGTGTGCAACTGTTTGCTTTCCTAGTGGCACCTCATTGGTGTGACTATGAGCTTGGGCTTGCATGAGAAGGCGTATGGTCTTGAATAATGAGAAATCGTTGATCCAAATGGAATTAAGAAACCAGATTTGAGGAAGCTCCCAGTTTGGGACCCATGATGGCAGTTCGAGATCCCGCCGCCCCGAGGATGTCCGTTCAACAACATAATCAGGTGGGAGAGGTCGCGCGGTCACGACAGCAAGGCTTCGAGTTGTTTGTATAAAGTGTTTGACCGCTTTGATGTATAGCCTTCTCGCGCTAGCAACATAATCAGGCCTGAAGGTGATTCTTTCAGGGCTCCCGGTTGGGGTAAGGCCGAGCAAGGCAAATACTCGATCACGGGAGTCCGTGGCCTCGAACATCGCTGTGAGTGCCAGCATATTGACCATGGACAGATTCATCATGTCTGATGCATGTCTCGACGCGCGTTGCATAAAAAAGAAGATAAAGGTGGAATTAACTAGCATGAGCAACTTGCTGTGGGCGGCAGCTTCCCGAGGGCGATGAGATAGGCCGCCGACTTGATGGATTCTTGAACGTTTTGCCTGGCGGATCACTGTATAAATATAGGCCTGAAAGAGTTGCCAGTCTATAGATCTTGGGCCACAGTGGACGGTAATCTTTTTTGCCAGGATGACCTCTTGCAACACCCACACCCTCCTCCACCAAGGGCGATGAAGAAGCTTGTTTAGAGCCTCGATCATCTCAATCGTGCTGTTAGCCCATTGATGAGCGGTAATTTCTGGGCTCCGTGCTACCATGGCGAAGGCATCAGCATCCCTTTGAGATACATATTTTCCGATCCATTCCGCAGGCATGGTACGCTGCGGCTTTGCATTGCACTCGGCGCAGTAAGGCTCGGACTGAAAGGCAAAGTTGAGAAAGTGTGCTGAGAAGACAGCTTCTGGTCGTGATTTGGCCAAAGGCTTAACGCCGTCCAAGTAGTGGAATATGTGAGAGCTGGTATTCGATTCACGTCCCAGCCAAACAAGAACCCCGCTTGCATTCCTGTATACTGAGTCCATCTGCGCCACTTGCTGCGCTCTTTCAGTGAGATCGCTTTGATTGATACAAACGGCATCGATCCAAAGAGTCCTCGGTGTTCCGTCCCGTAGTCTGAGTTGTCTCAGAGCTGCCTCGAGGTTTTCTCCGACAGAAAATTGTGTATCGTTGATAAAGATGGATCGTTGGGAGCTTGCACTTCCCCAGACGTAGGAAAGCGCCTCATACTGAGCGTTTGAGTCGTGGGAAGCCTCTTGAAGTGTGCATTTGATGGGCGCAGAAACGTCGCAATTTGGCAGGAGTGTGAGCAATCGGATGTTTTTGGAGTCAGCGAGAGGCAAATAAACATTCGACTTGACGGATGAGTATTGCGTAGCCTTTTGCGCGCTGTAAGTATGTAGTTGGCACCTAATGATAGGATCGCGCCATTGAGTGGGGAATTTCCTCCCCACCAAATCGACAAAGCGTCGTCGAATGACCTGGTGCGGCTCATTACACCCTTTTCGGGTCGACAATTTGTACGCTATTTTACCAAAGACAATGGCTTGGTAAGCAAATTTATGGAGTGCAGATGTCTCGTCGCAATGAAATACAGTGCGTAGGCGGGCTGTGTGGTGCGACTGCGGCTCTACCCTACACCGTTCGCCTGACGAGGTGATGAATAAGCCGTCCGGGTCAGAAATTGCGAACCAGTTCGCCGCAAAGTCGTCTGTGCAGACCAAGGAAAATATGCGACCGTGCCAGATGCGCTCAACATCTTGGTCGTCGAATTCTGACCTCAGTGTGTTGAGAAAAGAGAGCGACAAGTCACTAACACCAGCCATCGTTGATTGACGCAAGCAAGATACAGATGGCTGCTGCTGGAATGAGAAAAAATGGCATTCATACAACTTGCGCTATATATGAATGAAGTATGGAAACAGGTTAATAAGTTATGGCCGGTTCGCCCCAATTGGCCGCTTGATGTTGTTTCGGTGCCTAAACTGCAATTAGGCGCTCGTACGCGCACACCAACCATCATTTTCGTCATCTTACTTGCATACGACGCGGCCTTGGTTTCAAATGATTGGTTTCTAGAGGCTGCTGTAACCCCACAACATCCGATGTGACTTAATTTCTATACTTCATCTTACGTCAGGTTTCATCATTGTATCATGACACTTTGTTGCCTAAATCAGAATGGAACAAGCACCAAGGCAATGCGCAAGGCATAATCTTTCCAAATTGAATGCTGAGCAGGTATAAAGCTAGCCTTTTGTTATTTTTCCAGGCCAAATGATTCTTAATTAACTTCAATTCCTCCTGCTCATCACCACAATGTCCGCAGAATCATCTAGCGACGGAGAGCCAAGGGGATTTCTTTCAGTCAACAATGAACCTTTATTGTCTGGTGCCATGGACGCTTTTGACTCGACTGCAAGCTCTGGGATGAGTTCACCATCGACAAGCGATGTTTCTAGATCGCCCGTTTTGAAGCCTGTACCTGGCCTTCCAGTTCCAAAGGCATCGAGCAGCCAGCAAGGCGAAGAGGGCTCGCAGTGCGCGATACAAACACTCTATGAAGGGCCTCCAAAATGTCAATGCTGCAAGAATTGGGTTGAAGAGTATCCCGACGATCTTCGGATGGCCATTGAGGACCAGCCGGAAACCAAGCAAAAGGCACTTGTCGTTCGCATGCGCAAAAACCATGGAGAAGGCAAACTCCTTGTACTGGATTCCGTCATTGTTCAGAGCAAGTCTCTGAAAGACACACTTAGTCAAGTCTTTGATGGATATCAGGGCATCACATCATCACTCAAAAAACTTGTGTTCAAGTCTCCATTCCACCCTTTCTACTACCGATGGAAACTGTTCACAGAGATATTGGAACAGCAAAAGCAAAATGACCCAGAGGCAGCTAATTACACACAACTTCTATACGATGTCGTGCACGCTGAGCTGCGGGATGTCATGGCAGAAATTGATGACCTCTTCAACAACAGCGTCATGACCTACTCGTTTCTTTGGTCACTGTTTGAGCCAGGCATCCTAGTCACCACGATTTTGGATGGCCAAGAACGATTTTTCATTGTAGAAAAATGTGGCTATGATGACAGATATGGCTTATTTAAATTGGAATGCAAGTTTGTTGATTGGGATGGAGAGCAGTTTGGTTATGCGAAAAAGACACTTTGTCTCTGCGAGTTTTCCGGGACACGAAGTCTCACCGAATTGGATTTCTATCCGGTTAAATTTCATCCTTCCCAGGAGGAGATCAAATCAAGGCTCATTGAGCGCGGGAAAAAGTTTCAAAGTCTTCGAGGGTTTCATTACAAGGCGTGTTATGAATCCGTCCGCCGCGTAGATGGTGCTGGTGGAGAAGATGAGAACGCAAAGGTACAAGTTAGCAGTGTTCCAGAGCTAAACTCACACTAACTTGAAAAGATCCAGGAGCGAGTAATGATAGACGCAGAAGCCTACTTCGATGTTGGACCTGGTTCAAAGCCGACGCTTGAAGTTCTCAAGCCAGAGTCTATCAAACCGCAGATTCGAACCACTGATGACCATCATATAGGTGAGGGATACCGCAATTGGTGCGGTACCGGTCGTATGGAGAGGGCAAATGTCGAAAGCCAAATTCGACAACGGAAGATTGAAAACGGCGAGCTGAAAGTTGAAAGAAAAGCAAGCCCCAGTAAGTGGATAGAGAAAATCATATTCTAAACTTGGTCTACGACTGATATTTTGTCAAGTATATCATCTTAACGATGAACAACTGCTCCTGTGCAAGTCATCTGTGCGAGGATATTCACTCAAAACAAAAACCTGGCGCAAGTTTGACGTCGATTCCATCACTGAGTTGACATGGAACGACGATGCCTTCTCCAATCTGCTACTTCCATCCGGCTATAAGAAATTGGTCTTGTCTTTTGCCAAAGGTCAAACAGCCAACAAGAAAGCATTTGATGATCTCATTCAGGGGAAAGGCGTGGGCATTGTGATGTTGCTAGTGGGCAGCCCTGGTATCGGCAAAACATTGACAGCCGAAGCTGTTGCCGACGAAATCCGCAAGCCCCTTTACATTCTAAGCGCAGGAGAGCTTGGCCAAAATGCCAAAGATGTGGAGAAGAATCTTCAGCCCATCTTGAGGCTTGCCGAAAAATGGGATGCTGTTCTTCTGTTTGACGAGTGCGATGTGTTCCTACAAGAGCGATCCATGAGCCACCTTGGACACAACGAGATTGTGGCTGTGTTTTTGCGGTTAGTTTGTCCCCTTTACCTTCACAACTCTAGCTCACAACTTTGCAGAGTTATCGAGTACTATCGTGGAATTTTGATCATGACCTCAAACCGCGGCAAGTCTATTGATCGAGCCTTCCAAAGCAGAATACACCTGACACTGCACTATCCTGAGCTGGACAAACTGGCAAGAGGCCAGATCTGGAGACGCTTCGTAAACAGGGCCGAACCACTGAATACTCTGGGTGATGCAGAATACGAGACTCTATCACAGCTTCCAATGAATGGGCGACAGATTAGAAATATCGTCAAGATCTCGACCCTACTTGCGCTCGAAGAGGAAGTAAAACTGGGAATCGAGCAAATTCACACGGTTATACAGGCAACTCAGGAGGTTGGTGATAGGGAACTAGCTGGTGTGGTTGCCACTTGATCGATCTGGCATTGAGAAGTTGTACATTTGCAGCATTTCACAATAGATTCTTGCCAAATGACGGTTTTATGCGCCAGTAGTCCAGATAGTCAATGACATCGAGAACGACTGAAGGTTATGGTGTAGAAGCACTCATTGGTGTTTTTTAGGTCAAATATGTTCAACTGACGGTCAAAATTGGAAGTGACGGTGGGAATGAGATACTACAACTCTCTTCTTGCCACAACCATCCGTTCCTTCGAAAATTATGATGCACATTCAAGGATCCAATCTATTTTTCGGCGGCTGATGATATATGACACTAGAAACTCACATTTCTACCTACAGATTCGCATGTCACAACGGCTGTGTCCTGATGCTTGAAATCTGTGGTCATCACTCTTGGTTCCATAATTAACGCGAAGGGTATAATTATACAAGCATTATGATTTGGCCATTGGTTCTGTCGCCTAACTTGGCCCCACACAAAATTATCTCAGCCGCACCAAGCGCCATTTCCAACCTGCAAACCATCAATCAGCACCCAAGAAATCGGCACAATGCCTCGACGTAAGCTTGGAGATAGCTTTGTTAGGCTAAAGGCTAAAATTTCAAGGGGCCCGCGGGGATCTGCTGCTGACGCTGTTCTGGACGCTGGGCCAGCGCCCACACTATCATCCCCTCCTAATGACCCCCATCAGACAGTGCATACGTTGTCATTTTTACAAGAAAGGGTCTGGAACCGAGCATATGATGAGCTCAAATCGGAGGAAAGCGAAATCGTCGAGGCATATGAAAAGATCCTCTGTGTAAAAATGCGCGAGGACGGCACTGCTACATCTCACCCTCACGACATCGACAATAAGATCGGGCAAACGCCATCCACCAGATCAACGCAAATGCTAGAATTGGTGCAGAGAGGGCTAAAGAGATCCAAGAAACTGTCAGAGATCAAAGGGAAAGCTGAGGAATGGCTGCAAATTGTTGACGCCCTGAAAGGAGTCATTGACCGCTCTATGACAGCTGCCCCTCAAGCCTCTGTTGCATGGGCTGGGGTTTGTCTCGGTCTGGAGGTACAACCAAATATTCTGTCAAAAGACTTGCCATCAGCTTCACCCACTAACTGCCATTAGATCATCGCAAACCCTCTAAAGGAGCCAGGTTTAAACCGCAAAGGGATAACCTATGTTCTCTCCCGAATGCAGTGGTACTGGAACTTGGTTGATCTCCTGTTAGACGAGAACAAGTCACAGACATCTCACCAGATCTTACAGCATGAGTTAGAAACCCATATTGTGCAACTCTACCAAAAGCTCCTCCTGTATCAAATGCGGAGTGTCTGCCTCTACCACCGTAATTGGGCCACTGTATTTCTTAGAGATGCCTTCAAGTTGGATGACTGGGCCGGACAACTCGACGATATCGATTCCGCCGAGACTATAGTTCGTCAAGACTCTCAGCAATACAGCACAGAGCTTATCAAATCACACCTCGCAAGAACCGATGAAGCGACCCGGTCACAAAATCTGAAGCTCGATGACATTCTCTCAGCCTTGCAGAATCAGAGTGCTCGACAGTTTACACAGCTCAATGCTATTCACGCCACTGTGCAAAAGCAGGGTGTGCAGCAAGAAGAATGGCGCGAGAACGATACAGTTCGAAAATGTATTCGGGACCTCCTGGTTACCGACCCACGGGAAGACAAGACTCGCATCGAGGAGACAAAGGGTGGATTGTTAAAAAAGTCCTCGGACTGGATTCTTGCCCGTCCTGAATACCTTGAATTTTTGCGAGACCCCGAAAGCCATTTGTTTTGGCTCAGAGGTGACCCTGGAAAAGGCAAGACGATGCTATTGTGTGGCATCATCGACGACCTGAGCCGGACCTCCAGGACTCTTGCTTACTTTTTTTGCCAAGCGACGGTCCCTGAGCTAAGAAGCGCCACTGCAGTGGTTCGGGGATTTATTTACCTACTCATTGAGCATCAACCTATGCTCATCTCACACCTCCTTGAAAAGTATCAGAACCGAGGATCAACACTGTTTGAGGGACCTAACGTATGGGGATCTATGAGAACGATTCTTTCCAGTATGCTTCATGATCCTCGTCTGATAGACCCGATCCTGATTGTAGATGGTCTTGATGAATGCACCACTGACAGGGGTGATTTGATCAAACTCATTGTTGAATTGTCAGGGTCATGCCAGGCCAAATGGATTATATCCAGTCGAAACTGGCCCGAGATAGAACAGCAGCTCAAGAGAGCAAACAAGCTTAATATTCGCCTTGAACTGAATAGGGATGTCATCTCTCAGGCTGTTGACGCATTCATTTTGGACCGGTTAGATCAACTGGATTCCGACAAAGGATATGATGAGGAGACCAGAACCAGTGTGCATAAAGAACTTATTTCAAAGGCCGATGACACCTTCCTTTGGGTGGCCTTAGTATGTCAGAGTCTGAGTGAGCCTGAGGTAATGGCATATAACACTCTTGACATACTCAGATCGATCCCATCCAGCCTGGCGGGCTTGTATGAACGAATGTTACAACAGACGTCAGCTGCTGTGGATGGAGGGTTACGAAAGCAGGTACTGGCCACCTCTTGCATTACATGTCGACCTATCACAATATTCGAGCTGAAGTCGCTGGTCGAATCTCTTCGGCGTTTCAAGGATAATGATATTGAGAGAGTCGTGGAATCTTGCGGCTCCTTCTTGACTCTGAGAGAAGGAGTTATTTACTTTGTGCATCAATCGGCCGAAGACTTTCTTCTTAGCCCCGCTGGTAGTGGTCAAATATTTTCTTCTGGAATCAAGGGACAACACCGTGAAATTTTTTTCAGGTCAATTCAGGTCATGACAGGGCTCAAGCGAGACATGTATCAACTCGGATCTCCAGGATGTCTTATCGGCGACATCTCCAGGCCCAATCCCGACTACTTGGCACCCATGGCATATTCATGTATATATTGGGTCGACCATTTCATCAACTCAGAGATTTCGGTTAAAAGTGATGAGAGTTCCGGTACTAAAGAGGTGAACACCTTCTTGAGGGAAAGGTTTCTGTATTGGCTTGAAGCCCTGAGTCTTCTGCGCAACGTATCCGCAGGCCTCCGGGCAGCTAGGAAGCTACTAGCATATCTTGTGCGTGTCTCTACTGCCAAATCAAATCAACTACAATGCTAATAATCGAGTAGTTGAATTGCAGCGCGTCTGATGTGATCAGTCTGGTCCAGGATGCCCGAAGGTTTATCCAATCTCATAAGACGGCTATCGAAATGGCCCCGCTACAAACATACGTTTCGGCACTCGTCTTCAGTCCCAAGGAAAGCCAAATTGCAACTATTTTTAAACATGAAAAACCCAAATGGAACGTCATTAACCTGTTGGAACCGAAGAACTGGAATTCTTGTGTCGGAAATATCCAGGTCGACAGTTCGCCAGACATATCCGTCAGGTTTTCTCCAGACGGAAAGCAGTTTGCAACATGTTCAGGCCATTGTCATTCGATTCAAACATGGGACTCCGAGACGCTGGACCCCATCTTCAAGTTATTTCATAATGATGCTCAGGGAGCAAAATTGACGGCATTTTCGGCGAATAACCTATGGCTTGCCACTGCATCATGCAATAAAATGCTGGGGCGTGCCTACTTATTTCATTCTCTGCCTGCAGCAGAGTCAGACCATAACGATGAAAGCAGTCAGGAACAAAAGAACGACTCAATCATTTTGAAAATCTGGGGTCGCGTAACTGGCACTTGTCTGTCTGAAATTCAAAGCAACGGTCTCCATCTGGTAGCACTCGAATTTCTAGATAATGATCAGCTTTTGTTAGTATCGGAATCATCCATCAGAATTTGGCAGTGGGCTACTGGCCATCTCATCCATTCTATAAAGCCCGCAGAGGACGATTCTTGGATATACTCAGCAGCCTTTTCGCCAAGGACCGGTAGATTGGCCATTTCACTTTACAGGGGTCGTGTATGGATCTATAATCTTGCGAGTGGTGCTGTCACGAAGTCGTGCCCACCTAACCAATACCATATGTCCTCAATGGCCTTCTCGCTCGATGGAAAAGAACTCACATCAGTCTCGCAATATACTCCTGTCGAGATCTGGGATCCTGAGACAGGTGACGTCGTTCAAACCTTCCCAGAATTCTATTTCGCCAAATTGGCTTCCGAAAAACCTGTCCTAGCCCATTCACCAGATGGTAGGCGATTAGCTTACATGCCGCAGTGGAGTGACGTGGTCAAAGTCTGGGACACTACATCTCGTGAACACACGCACCATCTCAAAGGACATATCGCCAAAATCACAGATATCGCATTTTCCCCAACTCAAGAACAACTGATCTCTGCGTCTGAAGACGGAATTATCAAAATGTGGGATCTATCTATAGGACATCAGACAGATGAGAACGATGGAGACGGACAAGTGAAGAAGCTCTTATCCCCCGACGCCCAACGACTCGCAGTCGTCTCAAAATCATCAATCAATTTCTTTGATACCACCTCAGGCGCATGTACTCGCACCATTTCTGATGATGATTCTGAGAGCGCAGAGTTGCGGGTTCGTTGCTACAGCTTCTCCCCAGATAGCCGCTTGTTTGTGTTCAGCTTGCCCAACTCGACCAAAATCCTCGATTTAATCAGCGGTACATGCAGTGAAACTTTTACTACCCCCGGTTTTGACTGGGTTGACTTTTCCCCAGATAGCCTGAACTTTGCCTGCGGGACAGCTGCAAATCCCTTTGAAGACACAATTTGGGTTTGGGATGTCGCCAAAGAAACGTGCATCTTTGACACGACCAGCTTCGACAAATGCTTCAACAGTCGTCCTGCTTGGTCAATACGGTCAAGCACTTGCCGCTTATTTGGTTTAAACTATAGACACGGGGCAGTGGACGTCTGGAACATGGCAGATGGAACCCATGTGGGAAGTTTTCAGGACGCCGCCGCTGTCTATGCGAACCCCGTTTTCTCATCCGATGGAAAGTGGCTGATGACGCGACTAAACAATGCTGCCAAACTTTGGGACGTGGACGCGGGTACTTGTGACTATGAAATCAAGGAGCTTGACGAGTTTTCGCGGCTTACATTGTCCCCTGATGTCGAGTGGCTCGCAACATTCGACCACCACGAGACCAAAGTCTGGGATTTCCTCACGGGCAATCGCATTCACACATTTTTCCATGGATTTTCGACGCAAGGAAACGCGCCTACGTTTGTCCAGAACAAGGCCACAGAGGTGGAAGTCACAGTGTGCTCGGTCGCGTTTTCAGCTTGCAGGGGTTTAATGGCAATCTCGGTAAAAGCTCGCCATACGAACCTGGCCTACTCATGTGTAGAGATTTGGGACACCAATAACTGGTCATGTGTTCAAACAATAAAGCTGGACAAAACAAGCGAGATGGCGTTTCTGACAGACGACTGCTTGTCAACTGAGCGGGGCATTCTGAACTTGGCGGCCAGCGCCGCTTCTCAACAGGCCAGCTTCAAGGGGTACGGGGTTAGTTCATGCGGCGAATGGATAGTGAAAGACGACGAGAGGCTCCTGTGGATTTCATTGGAATATCGAAAAGAATCTACTGCCATTTGGGGTGGAATTGGAAAAAGTGGCTGGCATATCACAGGTCCAAGGGCAACCTTGCACTCTGAAAAGGGGCCTCGTTTGGTAATAAATTTTGAGTGAAGACAGCTAGGACAATAACGTAAATCTTGACAAAGTGGTAAGAATTTATCAGATTCAAGCCATCCTCTTGATCATCAAGACGCGAGAGATTAGTTTAATTACGGATTGTCAATTCAGCTCGGTCTTCTGTAGGTCATTTACTAGCCCCTGAGCAGAATGGGAGTCTAGGTAAAAAAAAAATGAAAAAAATGAAAAAAATGAAAAAGAAAAAAAATTAATTTACCAAGTTAATTCCAAGATATGACACAGTTGACAAGATACTAGACGCTTCATGTTGCGTATTCTTTCAGCCTAGCTAAAAGCTAGCAGGCCGTCACCAGCGATACTTACTCTATACATTAGGTGAACTCCTGCAGCCTATTTCATGAGCTCTCCAAAGCTATATACGGGGTTCTGGTCTCTGGTATAGTTTATTTTCTACTCGGATTGTACTTCGATATTTAGACGGGGCACGTGAAACGACTCCCGGCATTCATTGGATTTACATGGCGATCCATTTATTTTTTTGGGGACAGGAGCGGGCCGGCGTCTCACCGTCACACCTTGGCCGGCTAAAAATAGTCGGCTTTTCGAAACCAGGCCAAATTCTTCGCACGTTGGAACGATCCCCGATTGGTGCCACATGACGCTTACCCCTCCATTCCTAATCACACGCGGCGGTTGGGGAAAGGCCGTGTCGTGACAGTCTTCTGGGGCGCTTGAAAAGCTTGACCCGCTCAATGGTTGAGGCGTATCCGAAGACCCGGCCAATGCGGGGGAATGCGGGGACGCCCAAATCAGTCTGGGCGCATATGCTGGTGCGAAGCCCATGACCAGAGCCGTCCAGCACCGTGCCAAGATTGTTGTTCCCGGGCCATGTATCAGAATGCGACTGTGAGACTCTGTCCCCTTGCATTCAAATTCAATTGGGACTTGTCAAGTCTCTGATCGTCACGTTCCGCTTGACCGCTCCGCTAGTGGGACGTATGGGGAAGTGGAAACCTTACCGATTGGATTTTATGTAAATATGGGGTAATCCGTCGCCAACTTTCAGGGGAATGACGAATTCACCACATCCCAGCCCCAATACAAAGAGCCTTGTGACTCGTTTTACCCCTGAAGGAGAAGAAAATTTCTTTCCAAAGTTCTGGATCTAAAAAACTCCTTTCCTCAGGAGGCGGTACCTGGTGTTAGCGCTGTGGAGCTAAACCCGGTGTCTCGTTCGCGTAGTCCTCGTGACACGCGCCACGAAAAGCACACACCGACTCCGGGATGCAAATGGACAGTTGCGAAGGAGATGGATTGCAAGATGACGGGTAATATTTTCTTTTTTAGAATGGATACACGGGCCAAAAGGTCATGTACTGGTGAAAATTTTTCGTGCAGCATTTCGTTGGTTTGAGTGCGGCACTAGTCAAGGTGAAGGGAAGCATCTCCTCTTGCACAGTGGAATGTGGATACGGACCTGTGGGTACACACACCGAGGCCCGAGCGAGAGTTGCGGCCGCACAGCCATGTACCTAATGGAAACGATTGAAGCCAATTCCTGGATGACTTTGTATTTATTTTGTGAAGATGTCACAATGCGCGTGCATCACGTTACTGGTTTTAGTGTGGGCCAACAGCTTGGCATGACCAAACTAATACGTAAAACTTACACAGTGTACCATCGCACCACGCACCGTCTCAATTATCTAAGCAGACGCTGTCGTCACTTGACCTGCACAGGCATGCTGCAACGTCTCATATCTCAACAAATTCAGCCGGTTTCCCGGATGATTTGGTTTCCTTATCTCTCTTCATTCACATTTTACCGAAAATCAGGCCCAAGATGACGCTGCGCCTTGCCGAACTTGCTCCAGAATTGCAGCACTCCGTCTATGAGTTGCTGGAGCCGGCTGACCTATGCTCGCTGAGCTTGGCCAGCAAAATCTCGCGTTCCTACGCTGAACCTGCTCTGTATTCGGAAATTCACCTGAGCGCGCCCAGAAATGGCCAATTGCGTATAAAGTTGCTTTTGCGCACGCTGTTTGAACGACCAGAGTTGACTCATCGCGTGCAACGACTATTCCTCCGCGAGTGGGGATACGACATGCCAATGCAATGCACCTTTTCAGTAGAGCAAAAGGATGAAGTATATGCTGCACTTGAGCTTGATCAGGAAAAGATGGCTCAACTGACCTCGTGGACCTCCAACTTGAAACCCGCTCCGTGGATTGATAGTCTCAAGCAGCTCAGCTCAACGGATGCCGAGGTCGCGTTCCTGCTCTCTATCCTGCCCAATATCAAGTCTCTGGGCCTCAAGCTCAACTTTGCATATGGCACCAAAGTATTGGGTCAAATGCTGCGAGCTGCTGTTTGCCAACCCGAAGGATCCGACTCTGGCTTACACCAATTTCGCAATCTTCAACACATCTCCATGAGCAGTGGCCTTTCGGGATATCGGAAGCAAAAAATCGACAGCAACAAGGACATCTTGCCCTTTTTCTACATGCCATCCATTACACGCATTTCCATGCCAATCCCAAACCGAGAGACTTTCACTTGGCCAACCGACGCGCCGCCTGCGTCTAGCCTCTCAAGACTGCAGCTGGACCGAATCCGGGAAGATCATCTTGAATCTGTTTTGTCACCTCTCACCCGACTCAAAGAGTTTGTCTGGACTTGCACTTGCGTGGATGGATACGACCAATTGCTGTCGAAGCGCCAGATCGACCTTGACAAGCTTGGCGGTGCACTCTCCCATGTGCGCGACACGCTCGAGGACCTTCGAGTTGTCGTCAACGTGCCAAACATCTCCAGGGCGTATCATGTTCCACGTCCAACCCTGCATGGATCGTTGGATGGCTTCAGCAGCATGACAAGCCTGAAACGGGTATCGATTCCATGGATTTTTGCCATGGGGCTTTCTCCAAGGTCGAGCAGGTCTGTGCTTGACCTGATGCCTAGAAACTTGGAGTATATTAGGTTCACAGATGATTTGATGAACCAATTTACCTCCAGGTGGAGCTCGGACTTGGTCTTCCAGGTGATCAAGTCCTGGGTAGAGAAGGAAATGGTCCATTTCCCGTCGCTGCGGACTGTTGAGATGGCATTCTACGGCGGATCGGTTTCTCTCAGTGAAAACTGGTGCAACCGCCTTAGACCCCTCAAGGCTCAAGCTCCCATAACTTTCAACGTTTCAAGCATGGTAGAAGGAGGGCACTATCATGAAACCATCAAGTTGGAGCCGAAAGAAAACTGATGAAAAAAGAGGGGCGAGGTATGAGTATTAATGCGATGACGACCTGTGCACTGGGAATATTTTGGGAATGAATTGTATGAGCGTGTGTTTTATTATTTGCGCAACAAGCCGATGCGAAAAAAAAAGTTTGAGGGCACCCATGGGAGGTGTGCCGAATATCTGATGGGATAAGCGTTTTTTTGTCAAGACTATTTCTAGTCTTATTAATGAAAGGAGGATTATATATGCAATTGAATATTTGGATTGAGCTACAATCCAACTGACAAGTTAACTATGCGCTAGTGCTGACCATATCGCCGACGTCCAATTGTGCCATCTTGGGTGTGATGCCTCCATCCAGACACTAACATTTCTTATTGAAGACGAATTTCTATCCATCTTCTAAGCAAAAAATAGAATCTACCGCCCAGGTTGAACAGTGGAGAGCTGCATCCACAAAAATAATTGGAACATAGGGATTGAGTTTGCCTATGAGGAACATTACGCATCACGTGCTCCACAAATCCGTCACCTGTGCAAAAGTCTTTAGTTAGCGGCAGCAACATTCCACCCTTGTGTTAAATAAGTCATCTTATTAAAAGGACGAAAAAAAAACGAAGCATTGCCGTAGGGGCCATCGGCAGCATCATCTCGTTACTTGGAAGTTCGATATTGAGCAGGCCGGTCAAAGGGCGTCGCTGATTGGCCCTCGTTTTGGCATTCCTAGACAGTATCGTCTGATTACCCCGCTCAGTCGCTTGATTTTGCCGGCCCGGACGGGAAAGCTTGCTTCCCGAGCGGTAGCCTTCCTTTTTGCGATGCCCAAAAAGAAGCTAGCCCGATGTGGCACAGCGAGGTGGCCGGTCGGTGTGAGCGACTGATAAAGGTCATTTTTTGAAAGCCATGGTTCTGCAGTTGCTCTTCGATATTTCATCCATTGTTGTTTGCAAGAGAAAATTTTCATTCTCCCGCAACTTCCTTGATCGCCATCATTTCATCTGCTTCCTTGGAAACCCCTACATCATTCAGGTAACCCTGTCAGCACCGATCTGATGGAAGACAAGAGCGATCAGATCGTCGTGGTTGGGGCGGGCATCATTGGTCTTGCATCAGCTCTGCTGCTTGCGCAGGATGGGTGGAAAATAGTCGTCGTGGCCCGGGATCTGCCTGGTGATGGCGGCATCGATTGGGCCAGCCCTTATGCCGGCGCAAACATCATTCCTCCCCACGAAATGGGCCACAAAGAGATGGTCAGGGACTCATTTGCTTGGTATCAAAGGCTTGCCGTTGCAAACCCTGTGAGCGGTGTTCAGGTTCGTGTCTTCAGCTCACCAAGCGTCATGGCGTGCGTTTAGAGTCAAAGACTAACACACAAATCTGCCAACAGAAAGTCAAAGCTACAGAGTATTACACTGACAAGAGCAATGATGACCATGTCTGGTACAAGGACATATTTCCAGAATATACGCTCCTTCCTGCCTCCAAGCTTCCATCCAACTGTGGTGTGGGCTTTTCTTTCCAAACGTGTCTGGTGAATCCGGATGTGTTTCTGCCCTGGCTGCAGAAGAGATTGGAGGGTCTGGGAACAAAGTTCATACGTGCCCAGGTGAAGAGCCTGAATGAAGCTGCACGGCTTGCGGGAGGTGCCGCAGTGGTTGTCAACGCCAGCGGATTGGGTGCCAAAGAGTTGGCATCGGACGAGGCTGTCCAGGGATACCGGGGCCAGACCATGCTCATCAAAAGCGACTACGATGAAGTTCACATGATTCAAGGAAGCGAGTACACATACGTCATTCCTCGCCCTCTTACCGGAGGCGTCATTATCGGCGGCGTGAGCCAGGAAGGACAAAATTCTGGCCAGATTGACATGGCTCTGCGCCAAGACATCTTGGACCGCGTCAACAAAATGACAAACAACAGGTTTGCTCATATTGATCTAAAGAGGGATGTCAAGAGGGATATCGTTGGTATTCGCCCGGGGAGAACGACAGGAATCAGAGTCGAGAGAGAGGGAAAGGTAGTGCATGCTTATGGATTCAAGGGCGCCGGTTACATATACTCATTTGGTGCTGCTACTAGGGTGCGGAAGTTGGTGTCTGATATCCTCTTGCCCCAGGCTAGTCTTTGAAGGGTCTTGCGTTTCTGAAGATTTCTTCCTATTATATTAATACTTGTTGAACTTACAACTTGTTCTCTTCGCCCGAAGTACATTGATACTTCCTCATCAGATCTTCGCTTACCAAGACAGCATGAACCAAAAGCCATCCAGCTTCAGTTGCATGATAACAATCCACTTTCAAGGTTTGTTCCCTTCTTGAGGCATGTATTTAAACTGCTCTTTTAAGAGCATTGGTGCGCGTAGTTTCCTCAATTTCAATGTTCTCGTCATTGTATGATGGTCCGCTCACGAGCCAGTGAGCACAACCATGGACTATCACAACCACAATGAAAGATGAAGTGCATTCAAGGAGGAGAGACAAGAGAAACTAGCAACGAATCACATATGAGGGAAAATGTTGTGGCAGAATATTAATTTATTCGACTGGTGCGAATTAAACGACCGACTTTTGGGCTAGACTCATCAAACTCCATGCTAACTAACTTTTCCTAAGGTGATTCGAACAAGGCTTGTGATTGAAAGTAATGTCATTATTGGTGATAGTTGTATATGTATGCTCAGCGTCCCACAACCTTGAGTTCCAAATATCTCAGGGGAGGGAAGATGACCAAGGCAAAGCCGCAGCCCAGCCACATGCCAAGGTCAGCCAGAGACGCAGCCTCGGAGACTGGTCCGACGTACCAGACCTGGGACATGCCAACAATGGCGCCAGCCCAGCCGACGAGAAAACTAGCCAGCGCGGCCCAGCCGACGGGGAGGTAGGATTTGTCCTCCCACGCAGCCCAGTCAAATTCCTTGCGTCCACGGAAGAAGGCATGCTCAAGCCCGACAATGCAGATCATGAGCATGACCCAGTAACCCATGAGGGCAACAAAGTTTTGGAAGATGACGAGCAGGTTCTCGCGGCCAGCCAGGGCGAGGACCAAGGCGACCAGACTCAGGACGCAGGACCACACCCAGCGCGGCACCATTTTGCCATAGCGGCCAAGGACTTGGCATCCCAAAGCACCAGAGTAGATGGATGGGGTGCTGTTGGAGATGACTCCAAGGGCGATGATGACGGAGCAGAAGCGACCAAAGCCGCGAAGAGGCTCAAAACCAGCGACGATGAGCGCACCGGTGCTGACGGCATTGGCGTCGGCCCAATCCTGGTTGTTGACCAGGCCGGTAGCGAGTCCGATGGCAATGAGGTAGACCAGAGTGAAGGCCCCGGTGAGTCCGGTGGTGGTGAGCAGGAAGATCTTGAGGCGCGAGGTGCGCTCAGGGTAGTAGACGTAAAAGTCCGAGGCGGCCGCTGCCCACGAGTTGGGAACGTAGAAGCAGAGGGTGAAGAATGACAGGCGATTAGCCGCGAGGGTAGAGCCCGACACGGTGGGCTGGGCCGAGGCATCAAAGTAAGGACCTGCCGTGCCGATGAGGATGGCGAGGACGATGACTTGGGGAATCCAGGCGTATCTAAGGCGCGAAGCGTGTTAGATCTGGACATTTGGTAGCCAAGACAAGATAGACAGTGAGGCGTACCTTTCGTAGTGGTGGAAGATGGCCATGCCAAAGACGGCAATGATCCATGTCACAATGGCAACGATAATCACACCAACGAGGATGGTCATGCTGCCGCCGCTGACGGCAGACAGAACTTGGCCGCCGATGATGCAGTCAATGGTGGTGTAACCGACCATGAGAATGACATTAAGAAGAGTGGGGAGCTTGGCCGGCCAGTATCCCATAAAGTAACGGAGGACAACCTGTATGGCGATTCCGGCGTCAGCAACAGTCGGCACGGATGCAGCAGCCCGGACTCACCATGGTGCGGTTCCCGCTCTGCGGGCCCCAAGTGGCCATGTAGGCTGTCGAGCAAGCGCCGAGTATGGTTCCAAACACTGCCAGCAGCGCGCTGTCGAGGAAGCCCAGGCCAAAGACCATGGGCCCGAACAGGCCGGTGGCGAGGTTGTTGAGCGACAGGTTGGCGCTGAACCAGAGCACCGCGACCTGCAGGTCGGCAGAGTACGAGGCCGGCTGGCGCTCGTCCGGGGGCACGCGCTCGATGCCTCTGGCCTCGAGGCCCGCGAGGCCTTCGATGCGGCTGTTGAACTTGCCAAGGGCCGAGGCCGCGGCCGGCGACTCTGTCGAGCTCCTGTTCTCGTCCACCGAGCTCATCTGCACGCCCTGCTTGGGTCCCATCTCGGGGTCGCACGTCACCGTTGCCATGTCGCGCCGGGCATACGCATACGACAATTGTCCCCCTATTATCCGCTGCAGAAAAGAAATAGGGACCAGATAATAACAATGCTAACAATAATAGCAGCAGTAGCAAGCAGTCGGGGGAGCTCGCACGTGTTGATCGACGATTTGTCCGATTACCTACAGTGGGATCTGCAGAATGGCGCAAAACAGGAGCCGACCGACAGAAGCAAGGGAGAAGGTTCGATGGAAGAAACAGCAAAAAAGCAAGGTGCCACAGAGTAGAGTTGGGGAAAAGCAATCTTCTTTTAACCCAGCAGACGGGGTACCCAGCCCAAAGGATTCTTCTGTCTGTCTCAGGCTGGTCCACCAACCAAACTCCACGGCCGTCGTTCGCGGGCATGCCACGCACGCGATGCCTCGCCTCCCAGCCTCGATCAATACGACCTTTGCGTCTAGCGCCCAACCCCCCCTGCCACGGCCACGGCCATGCGCATGGCCAAAACAACAGCAGCGACCAACAGACAACCCGGCTGCGCAATTAAATGTCACAAAATGCTTTGCCCCAGCTGTCGGTGTCAAGTCGTTGTTGGTTGACGAACCCTTGTCCCTTCCGCGCTGCATTAGCCGCATGTTGCCCACCCCAAACTACTGCAGTGCCGCAAGCCTGGACTCTGATCCCCGGGCGCGCCATGTCTGCTTCAAGTTTAGGCGAGTCAGCAAAGGTGCAGGAGCTGAAAAAAAAATTGACACGGCAGGTTTTATTGTTGGGTTGACAGATGAGCCTCCAACTTGGGGTTCTGGTGGTTGGCCATTTCGCTAATTATATTCATGCTCTAGTTCATGTACTATGTCGTCCATATATGCCTTCAACGACTCAAATACCCGGTTCATTCCAAATTACATGTCCCCTTCGTGCATCAGGATTATTTCCACTATTTTCTCTTTTTTGTCTTCACTCTGTACTAGTTATGTCCACCTTTGTCACCACCGTTATACGATCGCCTGTATTGTAGCGCTGCAGGGGACCACAGGTAATCGCTGCTTGGGTGTGATATGGCTGCTTCACCAGGTCGGGGCTCGATCGGTCCACCAGCTCGACCTGGCTGTCGTGCGCCGGTATGGTCGTGGTTTGCATCGTTTCTTCATCGTCAAACTTGGTCCAGAGGGACAGCGGGTTGCGAGGGAGGTTCGTTTTGCGTCGGGAGGAACTGTTCGGGTACGACGGCGTTTGGTATGAAGGGCTTGACGAGTCGCCTTTGGAGCCCAGCGCGAGCCGGATAACAGGCCAGCAGAGCGGTAGGTTGCCGACAAACATGGCTACGCCAACCTCGGCGACGTACCAGTATAAAAAGACATAGGAATTGGGATACGTAAAGTTGTAGTATCGGTTCAATACGGCGGCAAGGATCTGTCTATTTGTCAGCGGGAGCGGTTGATTGGAGTCAACTTGCTATTCTTCTTACATTAAAGACACCCAGGCCAAATACGCAGCAGAGGCCGACTTTCCTATATTCCTGTCAGCCATCGTGCCAAGCTTCTGTCACTCAAACGCAACTTACCTCTTTCTTGGCAGGCGGATCTTGACGATGATGGGAATCGGGATGACGAGCAGCATTAGATCCGATGAAATGTTGCAAGCTGTCGCGAATATCATGTGGTTGTAGTAGGTTGCGCATTGCACTGCATCCTTGTTAGCAAGTGATGATAACTCCCCGCGACCACCACAACGTACTAATCTTGACGGGCACCCTCCAATATTCATATGTTGGATTGCACCAGTAAAATATAAACATAAAGGTGACGATCAAGTATGTCGCTATACAGTAGCCAGCAACAAATGCCAGGCCCCAGCGCTGTCGTGTGGATGTGCCGTCCGTCAATCGGGCGTAGAGTATCAGCAGACACGCCTTGATGGTCCACGTCGCCGTGAGCGTAAAAATCTCGAGAACAAATGTCATGATGCTGCCAAACACTGCTCGCTCCACGCCCTCGGGGGTGAGGGCCGCTGCCACCTCAGGCGGCATATAGTTGCTGCCATTCTTGGCGACTTCGTTGATACAGACGACTACTCCGGTATAGTTCACCTGCACAAATTAGTATTTCTGATCAGAAAGCGTTCATGGAATAGAACGCACGAGAGCAAAGCACATGAGATAGTCTTCGACTCGGAGAAGCCTCCAGTTGCCAATCTTCATGCGCCGAGCCACGCTGTTGGGTTGCAAACATTAGCCATCGTGTACCTGCATGAGCGTTGTGGAGGGGTGCGGGCGTCGCCACTCACAGCCGGCAGGCGACGATTAACACGCCCAGGGTCCAGAGTATCCACGACTCGATGAGCAGCGAGCTCTCGCTGAAGTCATCCATGGTTGCAGCGAAACTGGGACTGTCATGTCATGACTTGTTGTTCTGCGGAGGGAAAAGAAAACATGACGTGATGCAGAGATTGAGTTTCCCCGTTCGATCAGATTCCTCAGCGGAGCCAGAAGAAGAAAACGATCCCCTCTCCCAGTGGACATGGATGGCGAGGCAATAAGAACACGGCCAGCCAAACAGCTTCTCTTATCCCCCTGGTCTGGTTCTACGGAGATCAACTATTGAAGGAATGCTCGACTGGGTCCCCCCTCGCCCCCAAGAGCGGGAAAAAAGAGGGTCCCGAATCCTTCACTTTTTTTTCAGCTCTCCGAAAAACATGAGATGCGAGCTGCTATTGTTTCTCGTTGCGGGACATTAAGGGCCTGGTGACTTTGTTTTTTCCGCGCCGATGTCCCGCCTCGGTGATGGGATAGGCAGCCAGGAAAAGGAAGGAGACAGACTAGAGAAGAGACATCAGGACTAACGGGTCTAGATCGGCTGGGACAGTGGATTCACGGGCCGTCCCCTGCTCCTGATCCCCCGCGTTTGCGTCTGGACGGAATCGCGCTCAGACTTTGCGCTGTCAGTTTGCTGTCAGTTTACTGTTAGTTTGCATGTATCAAGGCTGATCGTGTCTCAATCTATGTGTAACCTTTATATGAGTTGAGAGTACAAATAGCCTTTTTGTTACCACCCTTCTGATATTGCAAACTCGCACCAGCTGCTCTTTTCGCCAACCATGAATCATGGGACATTCCCAAATCTCCGCTTTTCGGCCCCATCAGCTCCACCATGACAAGCCGATGCAAGGATACCTACCCAACTACCGATACGGCGGGAATCGCCACCACTCAGGAGATAAATCATGAGCAGCGTTCGTATAAACTTCGTTTTTTTTTTTCAAGTATGGGGGAAAACAAGCAAAAGAGGCGAAAAAAGAAAATATCCCCGTATGATAAAGCGACCACGGGACTGTCTTCAACGAGCCTCCCGCATCCTTATCTCGGTAGCGTATGTGTGGTTGAGGATGGGAAAAAGATGCAGTGGTCTTGTCTTCTCGTTGACGAAAATAACCCCCACGCGGCCATGACTGTTGACTGTCTCTGGTGCTGTAGTAAACCGCGTGTCAAATCCTTGCTCGCGTCCCTTTCCTGCATCGTGGCTTGTCAGACCTTGACCAACTAGTTGGTCCTCAATTCCGACTCACCCGGGAGCGTCTGACAGCCCCCAGCGATCGGTATTGGCAGCACAAAGGGACCCCTTATTTGCGGCGGTTCAGTTGAGAACACAAATCCATTATACCCCATTCACAATGTGTAAACGTCGCTTGCCAGTTACGGGCACCGATTATCAGCCACTTACTGCATCCCCCTGAATGGCGAGGGCCCATCCCCAGTAAACTGCCGGCATTGCAGCCAATCAATGCACGTCACTGCCGCCACCTCGGTCACATCCTAGCTGTAACGAGAGAGGCTTGCGGCGGCAGTTGAGCCCAAGAAGCAATTGTCCCACACCCATTGGGCCGCGGCGAGGCCAATCCGGCCTCGGGGGCGACTGGCGCTAAGCGAGACGGCGCCGTCAGTGGCTCGCTTGCGCAAGTTGTCGGAGAGTGAGCTCAGCCGCGTATCTGTATCGCGGCGGGGTCGGATTCCGACCTCCGCGACCCAGGCCTTGGGCCCTAACCCAGCACTCCAACGTTTTATGGCTTGGGCTATCGACGAGATAAGGTGAGTTGCCGGCCGTAGTAGCCTTGTGTATAAGTGCCCGTGGAGCGCAGACCTAGACAGTTGACGGCCAATTTAGGCCCATCAGATAAAGGAAGGAGAAGTAAGAAACAGAAAAAAACTCCACACCCACTTCGTCATGAAGAGCGTTCCGTCCACCGTCAGCGCGGAAGACTTTGTTCGCCACACATACGACTTCCTCGTTGTGGGCGGCGGCACTGCTGGGCTGGCCGTTGCCTCTCGCCTGGCAGAGGCCGACGCCTCCCTCGCCATCGGCGTCCTCGAGGCGGGCGGCGTCGCGCGCGACGATGAGGATATCGAAACGCCGGGTTACTACGGGCGCTCATTGGGCGGCCGCCACGACTGGCGCTTTGAGACGACACCGCAGCCGGGACTCGGGGGCCGGAGCCTGGCATGGCCCCGAGGAAAGGTGCTCGGGGGCACCAGTGCCCTGAATTTCATGGCCTGGAATCGCGCTAGCAGGGACGACTACGATGCATGGGAGGCCCTGGGGAACGCCGGGTGGGGCTGGGACCAACTCTTGTGAGTGCGGCCATGTCTCTCGCGGGGACCATGATGATGAACAGCCCCGTTTTAACCACTCTTGTCGTTTAACAGGCCTTTTTTCAAAAAGTCCGAGACATTTCACATTCCCAGCGATGCTGTGCAGAGCCAATTCAATCTGTCTCACGATGCCGCCTCGTTTGGTCACTCCGGCCCGATTCAGGTATCATATCCCACAGACTACTCGCCATCACACGAGCTGTGGCACACCACGCTGAACGCAGTCGGCGTCGAGACGAACCCTTCCCATGTCGGTGGCTCAAACGTGGGTGTCTGGACTTGTGTCAACGCTGTCGACCCTCAGTCAGCCACCAGATCCTTCGCTACCGGGTACTGCTCATCTGCACCTGCTAACCTACACATCCTCACTTCGGCCACGGTGCACGAAATCGTCATCGAGCATGTTGCTGATGAGCTTGCGGCCACCGGCGTCCGCTTTACATGTGATAACAAGGAGCACATAATTTCCGCTTCTCGCGAGGTTATCCTGTCTGCCGGGAGCGTCAAGTCGCCGCAGATCCTCGAGCTATCGGGGATCGGCAACCCTAATGTGCTCGCCCGGGCCAACATTGCTGTCAAGGTGGACAACCCCAATGTGGGAGAAAACCTGCAAGACCACTTGAGTAGGCGCTTACAATATTATGATCTGCCCCCGCACCTCCCAATCACTTGGCTGACACATTGATTTGCAGTGCTAGCCATGATATTTGAAGTTGACCCCCTTCTCGCTAATCGCGATGATTTGCAGATGGACGAGGCACTCGCAGCTGCTGCCCGGGAGCAGTACGCTCGGGACAAGTCAGGACCCTTGACAATACTGCCGTGCTCACTCTGCTATGTGCCCCTCAATCATTTTGTGCCGAGCGAATCTCTGGCAAACTTGCACACCAAGGCCGAGGCTGTCAGTGCTTTTGGAGTAGAGAAGAGGGCTATTTTGCGACAGCGCCTCCATGGCAATGCAAAGTTGGGACAAATTGAGTACATATTTGACCTTGGAAATTGGAGCCCCTACTTCCAAAGCGAGGACGGCAAAAAGTACGGAACAATGTTGCAAATCCTGCAGTATCCGTACTCGGTCGGCTCCATCCACATCCGTCCCACCGGCGACAAGGCTGCGACGGGAGAGGACAAGCCCGATATTGATCCAAGGTACTATGACGGTCCACACGGAGCTTTAGACGTCGAAGTGATGAAGGAGTGCGCGCGCTTCGTAGACAAGATTGTCCACACGGAGCCCCTCGCCAGCATCATCCGCGCTCCGGCCTCCCCATCAAAAGCAACCCTCAGCAACGAAGACGGCCTCAGAGAGTGGATCGTGCAAAACACAATCACCGACTGGCACCCGGTGGGCACTTGTGCGATGGGCGGACGGGCAGGCATCCGCGGGGGCGTGGTGGACGAGCGGCTGCGCGTGTACGGCGTCAAGGGGCTCAGGGTCATCGACGCGAGCATCATGCCGCTTCAGATCAGCGCCCACTTGCAGGCCACTGTGTATGCGATTGCGGAGAAGGGCGCGCACATGATTCTGGAGGACTTGAGAGACGCAAAGTAGTTGGCGAATGAAGAACAACAATTTGGTGTTTTAAATGCTAAAAGCGCAAACCCAAGCGGTTGTTGTAAGCATTAATTTGGACCAAAACCTCCACTCATTGTGACACAAGTATGGGGCAAACAAATTAAGTTCTCACGCCTGTTGGTGTGTAGCTAAGCTAGACAGCGGAGAACATGTGTAGGCTTGCTGCTGGGCGTTGCTTTTTTTTGGACCACATGTTACCGGTTCATATGAAATGATGCAATCAGTGAACAATAGGGTAGCAATAAGAGTATATTCAGCATGGCCAAATTTTGCGCGGCATGTATAATTCCGCTGCTTCAAAATGCAACATTTTGAATGGATGGAACGGAAGTCTTAAATTGGTAACTTTACTTTAGATATGGCCGAGAGAAGTTGCATTTGGATATTGGGTTGTTTTGAAGCCTTGAGCATAGATAAACTGTGGGCGTCAGAGCGGCAAGGACACAAAGCCCAATTTATTGATCCCCCTGGAGCTAATCCCGTACCCACATCTGCACTTGCCTCTAATTCACTTTCACTCATCAATCGTCTTGACTCGAGGCATTAGTGATCGCCAACGTCTTGTATAGAAGTCCATTTTCAGAAATTGATAGCGATAATCAACCCAACGAAATAGTGATGGCAGTTTTTTATCCGATGGTATACAAATAACTGGCGATTGTGGAGGTTGTAGTGCATCACAGTGGTATAACCTTCGATACCAACCCATTTGCTCCACCACCAGCTTCGTAACACTCCACGATGAGAAATGCGTGCTCAAAGTCGGCTCCAGGCAGTGAAGATTGCTGCCATAAGTGTGGCGTGGTTCTGCAGTGGCCAAAACTTGCTCACTCAGCATATCCCAAGACAGAAAATCCCCTATCCATTGTTCCAACCACCACCTTGCGTTGAAACCTACCGCAATATTTCAGTGTGATAAAAATATACTGCAAGTTCGGGTTTAACGATGTGCTGAAAGCCGATGGTTCTTGACGTAGTTTCACTGTCACTCAAACACGGAGTGGCCTTGACCCCTGAAACTAGTGGCGCGCCAACAGCTGGCAACACGCCAACCTTACCGATTTTGTCAGTCCGCTCTCTTGGCATCGTTCTTGGCAGTAAGGTTGCTGGTACAGAGTAAAACAAGCGAGTTTGGTATCCAGTAGGATTCGTTTGGGAGCGCCATGTAATTACTCTGGCATGAGTTAGTGTGGAAAATGAACGCGGCTGAAATTGGGTTGCGCCACATACCCACATAAAGACATCAAGCAAACTCAGCCCCTTGATTTTTGGCTGTTCATGCCACTCACACCGTTGAAATAATAATGGAGAATCGCCTTTAAACCACCACATTTCACAAGCATTCCATTCCCACGTCATCACACTTGCAACATCCCTGCCGAACTTGCAACATCCGGTGCTGAAAGAGGGCATCTCTGAATCACCATGCGAGCAGATGTCTACTTTTTCCTTCTCTCTGGCGCAAGCCTCGGCATGGCTAAAGTAAGTAACATACCAGGTTTCCTGAATATTACATTGACGTTCAAGCCAGCAATGCGTGCCACATGTTGCATCTAGCCGATCGCTTTCCCAGTCATTGATGACGACAGACTTGACAACAACTACAGTGTCCCTCACGACTACGGAGCCTACCACGAGCTCAGACCCTGTCACGGCTACGGATTCTTCTACTGCTTCAGCGTCCGTTACGACGGAATCTAGCATTACTTCGGATTCCACCACGGCAGATTCGACAACGAGTGCAGATTCGACAACGAGTGCAGATTCGACAACGAGTGCGGTTTCTCTCACATCTACGGCGCCTGCTACCACTGTAGACTCAACCACAACTACAGACTCCACTCCAACTGTAGATTCCAGTACGACTATAGATTCTACGACGACTGAAGATTCTACTACGACTGTAGATTCTACTACAAATGAAGACTCCACCACGACTGCAGATTCCACTACGACCGCAGATTCCACTACAGAGCCTACCACAACGACAGAGTTTACTACTCCTACAGACTCTCCCATTACTACATCAACAACTTCCTCAGTCATGACTTCACAGTCCTCGTCACCGCAATGTGTCGCGAACAGTGACTGCACGCCCGGGTTTGCTTGTCAGAATGGAAGCTGTACCTGTGATAGTACATCTGACTGCTTGGTTGGAACCTGTCAGGGTGGAATCTGTATTGAGGGCGCCGACTGTGTTTCAAGTAGTGATTGTCTCTCAGGACAATCTTGCTTCGGCGGGCAGTGCGTTGGGGGGTCAAAGTAACGTCTTCTCTTGCTCCAGCTTGATTGGGCTCGGTTGTGCCACCGCCTTGGTCAATGGCGGGATCAGCAATGAGAATGTTTACATCAACTTCATCGGTCCAAAGTGTCGCAGCAGGCGTGTCCGCGGCAAAACATAGCAGTGGTTTGGAAGACCGCAGCGCAAGGCCATGAGCCTTCACCAAGACCGGGACTGCAACCGGAACGACCAAAGTCATATATACAATCTGTCGGTGCCCGACGCTTGATAATACTGCCACTTGTCTATGCGAGATGTAATAATGCGATCACCCCGGGTGTCTATGGGATGAAGTCACGTGTCGTAGGATATTTCTCTCGGCTGTGGCTTTCTTCCCTATTCCCACATTTATATATGAATTAATATGTATTCACTAAACAATAGCTTAAATGTCTGGAATATTTGATTGAATATTTTGGGACCCTTGTGCGTAGTCCTTGGCCCCGAATGGTAATAATCGAATCGTTTGACTTGGGTGCACTTAGAAATTAGCGACTTAATGGGCTCATCAAAACCAACGCAAAGTTAGAACATGTGTAGCTTGCAAGGCTTTGTTATACCACAGATGCGTCGGCGCTTCCCTCGCGATAGTGACCGATACATGGTGTGGTTCTGCAAGGGTTCAAATGTTAGAATGAAGACGCAATCCAACGCCGTAACCGCATAGGATCATGTTTCCATATGCTCACTGACCTTTTTGAGTACAATGTCTGATATCAAGATATTTTTGTGCTATTTGATAGAAGGAGATAAATTTGGAGAAGCAAACAACCCAACACCCAACGCGGCCCATCTGCCCCATCTGCCTCATCTGACCGAGGCCACATCGCATAGACAGCAGACAGAGTGTAAGAGTATGCTCTGCTCCCAATTGAACTTGCTGTGCACAAAGTCTTCCTATCCGTCGCGCACACATAGGATTGAAGATGGTGCAAACTCTGCTGCTCTGCGTAATCCGATGTTATAAAGGTCAAATTGGGACCAATTTGGAAGTCATCGGTGATGCATTTCAAGTAACGCAGTGCAATAATGCCGGAAACCAGGGTCATAACTCACCATCCGCTGGTGTCGATGTAGTGAGGCTCAAGCTGCTGGCAGCTGTGGAGGGCTGATAGACATTGCTTGCAATGTGTATGATGTTAAATGCCTGAGGTAAATCGTCGGCGTCGATGGCGTCAATGCTGCGGAATTGTGTTTGCGTCGAAGCCTAACGACTCGTCGTCGTTGTCGGCGAGAGATCTGTGGTCGTGGTCTGTGTAGTAGATGTTATTGTTGAGTCCGTTTCAGGAATGCTGGACGATACAGCAGAGATAGCAGCGGTTGTGGATATTGACAGAAGCCTTGTGATTACGCATGTGCCAGTGTAGGATATAGGCACTTGGGAAAGAGCCAAAAGAGAGATAAGCGAGGAAAGCCGAGCTTACATGTTTGCAAATGGATAAATGTAGACTTGGAATAAATGAAAGATTTTCCCTTGGATAAAAGGTGCACCTGTGTAAAACCTCCCGCTCATATATTTTGCATGAATCAATCAAAACACCCATCGGTAGGAGAAGGGTAGAATATGTGGCTTCAAAACGATGGAATGCTATGCTTTATTGGGATGTCTCAGTGGAACTAGCGTACATCTAAACTACATACTACCTTGTGAACTCATGTCTCCTACCACCTATCTTTGTGAGAAAGGCAAGGAAAACGGCAAGACCGCATGTTAAATGGAATGGGCATAGACATCATTGAAATCCCCACCGGAACAAGTGCACACTCGGACAGAAATTTTGGTCCAAGCCAAACAAAGTCTGGGTACACATGCTGTTTCCTCCATTTATTCAACCCAATCACCTTTGACTGTTAAACATTGCAATTTTGCCCACATTCAGGCTGCCGTGTGTATTGCCGCGAAGAGTAAACAAGCACCCTTTGAAAAAAATCAAGAAGAGAGACCAGAGTATATTCAAGGCGTGGGTGCGAGAGTATGCCACATATATGTACTCCATGGCCCAATTTGGAACCCTTCATAAGCTACGTAACTCAAACAATGGTCCTGGAGGTTCGGAATATGGCACTTCCTACGGAGATACGGACGCGAAAGAAGAAAGTGTACCGCAGTATTTAACATGTATCACTGACAACTGCCCCTACTGAAATGTCCACATGGCTATCCGATTTGGTCCAATCATTATTGAGAATGGTGTGGCCAAGTATGTATCCCGACAGAAGATGTTTGAATGCACAGCTACCATCTAGCAGCACTAGTGGCGGTGTTCTCATCACTGGCCGGGATCCAATGGAGCTACAGATCATTCGAGACCAGCCAAAGGATATTGAGCACAGCATTCTGCTGACAGGGACTGACCACCGCACAGTCTATTCCCAGACTCGACCCCGTACCCGCAAGCGATACAAGGCCATTATGAAGCAAGTTGTTGGTGGTGCGTTTTGCGGCTTCATGGATCATGGCACTGAGCGTGGCATTGTCGATACCCTTATTGAAGAGACCAACAGTCTTCAGCTTGAGGGAATGGCAACCTCGCGAAGGACAGAAATCCTTGACAAAGCCACCAATCGGCTTTTTGAAAGACTGAACCCTTATCTCTCACCACTGGTAAATAAATATTTGGACAGCATCATAAGCCGACTCATCGATCCTGCATTACAACTCCGCTGGAATCCCAAGACAAATAATTGTCAAACCTTCTGTGACAACCTGATTGATTTCGATACTTTCGGGCCACTCTTTGCACCGGTACAGGCTACCGATGAAAGCCCTCTTTACCTTATGAGTTTTGTGTGCGCAAGCACGAACCAGGTTTACACACGACGTACCGAACGGTATCATTGAGGAGTATCTCTTAAAGTTTCGCTACGGACGCCATGATGATTCTGATGTGATCGATACGCTCCAAGAATACTGGTATGACTAGGGCAATTTTGAAGGCCCTATTTATCCGTACGAAGATGTTTTCCCTTGGGACTGTACTGAGGTATACAACAGATATCCGGTCAAGTGTGCAGAATGCAACATATCCAAACATGTATGGGCTTTCCCGTTTGATTCGTGGTCAATCATATCACTTCATCTGTCCAGAGGCCGCCAGTTCTACCCCCCACCTGGAACCATTACGAAGCTGCCCAGCCAAGAAAAATCGGGAGCCAGGGGCTTTTCTACAGGTCTCATGACAGATTTGGATTGGTTCCACAACCGCCTTACCATACTTCTCGGCCAGGATGCGCTGTTGACAGCCGCAGCGGGCATGGCGAAATGTCCCCAGGTTCGCAGTGCCACCTCGTGGATCCACCAACAATCGGATGAGCGCATGGATCGGCTCAAACTGGTTGGAATCCACCGTGCGCAGCTATTCAGCCACCACTTTGAAAAAGGCGCTTACCAGCAGTTTTGCGTTGCGGATTGGACCTCTCTCCCGCTTTCATAACGCATCGAAGCCTATGAGCATCTCCGTGATGAGAGGGCTACCCAGGCGGAAGTGGCAGGCCGCGGGAACGGTGGCAACCGTGGAGGCAAAGGTGCTAGTAACTCTTCTTCATGCGCCAGCTCTGGCGGCATGAGCGTTGCTTGTGGCGTATTGCAGACGGGATGTGCCGGAGGCTGTTCGGCGACCGGGGCGGATCTCTGCGGGACCGGCTGTGTTGCTCCGTGTGGCGGAGGCAGTGAATGTGGAGGGGGCGGCGTAGGGTGTGGAGGAGGCGGCGTAGGGTGTGGAGGAGGTGGCGGATGTGGATGAGATCGTGGATGAGGGCGCTGAGGGGTGTAATACAGCTCGTTGCTTTTGAAATACACTTGTGGGTATTCAATTACGCTCTATGTTATCTGAATGACGACATCTGTAAACTGTCCGGATGGGAAAATGTTGGCCCGGGTCCTCTTATCAGCAGTTACATGATCTAAGAAGAATAACTCAACGAGCCTCGAGGTCATGGCGCTTTTCGTGGGCTCAGTATTGCTATGAGTAGTGTATGATATAGTTCATAACACTCGGCCGAATTTGACCATCGGCTGAGCACGGTGGAACTGGGGTCTCCAAAGATGCACCGTGCGTGCTTTGGTCATTGGGATCTGCAGACAAGGCTAACCCAGGGTTGCATTAAAGTTCAATTCAATCTCTCGTTTGCAATTACAGAAGAGTGGCTGGAGTTTTAGAATTCAAGACAGCCAAGAGATGGTTCGATTGGGACATCACGGCATAAGTGCTAGAGAAATACACACAACGGAAATTGAAGCCTAATTTGGGCATCTCAGTTTCTTCACAGCCATCTCGATGAAAAGAAAGATGAAAAAAGAGAAAACAAATCACGTGGCCGCTGTATGTTGCACCAATAAAACTCAATTGACAACTCAATATGCAGGCAAGCTAATCTCTTTGGATCGCCAGTAAAGCTGGGGCACAGCGCAATGCTCTCCGAAAGAGGTTCACTGACCCGGTTTATTTGCAATTCCCTGTCTGCTCTTGAGCTCCACACGGGGTTTGCCGAGCCATATTAGGCTTCAGGGCCGACTGGGCCGCACGGGTAACAGTCAAATTGGAGCAGGGCCTCGCGGCAACAACTCTGCCATTGGACAAGGTCACAAAACCGTCATTAGCGCCTCCTTTTGTCACTGCAGCCGAGCGATCCGTAGCAGGATAGAAATCACGTGTTTATCCACTAAGTCGACGGCGGGCAGAGCAACGGGTTTAAAATAAAACAGAGGCGGCCGATCCTGCATCTTGTGGCAGGACCTCGTCGCAAACCACCAACCAACCAATCCTGCCCGGAACAGAGAGACGAGAATTAGACGACTAATGCCATCCCTGATACGACAGCGTCACTTTGCTGTCTGTGTGCCCATCCCCAGCGGTCTGCCGCCCCACCTGGTGCTAGCCCATCTCCAGACTTGCACGCCGACTCTGCGCCATAATGCCACGGCGGCTAGCTTCGAGGAGCACGCGCCGGACCCGAGTGCCATAGCCGAGGACCCCTTCTTCGCGCCCTTTGACGAGACGGTGCGGGCCTTCAAAGTCCGCGAGATAAGCGAGCTGGTGCCCGGCGCCAGGATGACGGCCTGGTGGGCGGTCTACATGCAGAGCACCCCCAACGGCCTGAGCTTCCGCGTAAAGACGCGGGCTGGCCTGACGCTGTGGGCTCGGTGGACGGTTCAGCCGCGCGCCAACGTCCCTTCCCCTTACTCGGACGCCAACGTCAGCTCGCCGAGCGACGCCGGCGACGAGTGGGAGCTGTTTGACCAGCTGTCAGTTGAGTGCAATAAACTTCTCATGCCCTTTGTCTGTCCCTACGCCGAGCGAGTCCACTATGAGGTGTGCCGACGGCTTGTGGACGAGGTGTTACAGAACTACATTAACGGCTCATCGCCCGAGTAGCCTTTCCTGCGCAACGGGTAAGTGGCGGAAACCACAAATCAACTTGTAACATGATGGCCAACCTCTTTTTCTCTCTTCTCAGGTGCAGCAGCAACTATACCGGCGTTCTTTTTGCTTTGGTCTTCGTTTCTACGTTTCGACTTTTTGGATGATTATGCGAGCGATTGGCGGAAACTGATACCACTACCCTTCTCTTCTCTCTTCAGCGGCGGACCCATTTCTGTGAGGTAAAACACGATGTGCGAATAGGAAGGTGCGTATAGACTAGCGACTCTTTAGCATGGCTAGCCAATGGCGTTTCTCTGGATTTTACACGACGATGGCGTCGATACCCCCGGACGATTTTGTGGCTTTGGTGGATCGATCCTTCGGAGCATGGCCCGGCCATTGGCTCGAGAAACAAATTTTTCAATAGTTCTAACTAGCTGGGTGTGACAAAAGGGATGCAGTCTGCATCAGATTTGTCCCAGGCACGCAAAATGCAAAATAGGTTAGCGTATTGACCTCTGCCACGCCTGAGCTGAGACTTGGCAATCTACAAATCGATAGTTTTGCAACTAGGCCGGGCCGCGTTTGCGGGATGCTCCAGTGCGGACCAACATCTTAAGCGCTTGCTAAAATTATTTTGGCCCCCACGCTTGTGGAACTGCCTCCTGCTCCATACCAACTGGTTGCCCAATGTAGTTATGATATTGTACCGTCCACTGTTAGAAACTAATGATGCACTTTCCCAGGATTGATTCACCCGGTCATCAGTTTTCCCTTGTGACGATGTTTGGCCAATCAGAATGTCCCACTAACCACACAAATACCCTGGATCTCAAGCCACTTGACTGGGCTGCCTCAATATCACGCAGGAACAAAAAAAAGTTCCTAGTTTAAATTTGGAACTATCACGAATATGGTATAATGCTACCCACCCTCGGGCATAAGAATCGGTTAATGAAAGAGGGTTCGCATTCGCTCTAGAGAATCGGTCGCGTTGATCAACGCAGAGTCGAGATGACAATTTTACAAGATTTCATGGAACGTTCTGTTGACCAAGCCTTATCCATACCGCATGGGGTAAATTTAAAATAACAGTAATGATTCAAGTTGCACAATTTATCTTCATCTTGATGTTGGATTATGTATTACTATTAAGGGAATTAATTGACGGGAATACTGGGCTCGTGTCCCACCATCGCAGTTGGACCCCACACGATCATTCCATGGACTCGACCGAAATTCGCATGCTATGGAAAGAAATCGTATTCTCCATAACAAAGCTCGAATGCACCATTGTGGTCGTGGTGATAGACCAGCCCACAAAACTTGGCATCATTACACAAAGGTTGGTATTCGAAAATAACCCTGTATGCTCCCAGAATTGAGTCGTCCGCAAATCCTCCAATGTGTGCTTCCATCATGAGTTCGTTGTCGCAATGCGGAAACCATTCATGAATGTCAATAAAGGCTTGGGGATCACCATACTCTGCACATGGGTATGTTAGCAGCGTATGCAGAGATTGGAATCTAGGAACACATGCCCATTTCTTTGCCATCAGCCAGTTGCTGCAAGGCCAATGTGATGGCCAAGGCAGGGTGCTTGGGAGTAAAGGAATGTTCTCTGACACCACCTGAACGAGATTATGAGAACCATTTCGACGGCCTGACATGTACTTGTAGGATGAGGAGACGTACCTATGTGACAAACGATATTGGATTTGGGAAGGTTGTCAATATTCCAAATGGGGGTTAAGTCGTTGAATCTAACGTTGCCGGATGAAAGAATGTACTGATCTTCAGCGACTGGCACCGCAGCGGCGAGTCCGAGAAGGGGTAGCGTGACTAAAAGGCTACAGGCGTACATGTTGACTTAGACCTGGCATGTGCTTGTTGAAAGGTTACGAGTGAATTTTAATCAGGAAAAGAGGGCAGATTAAATAATTTGCTAACATGCCAGGACCTCATCTGCGAAACATGCGATTGTCCAGGGTCTGCTAGTTTTCGTTCTGGCCGCGATCTAGGTTTCAGCTCAGCTGGCCACATGAATCAAATCACAAAGACTGGACTGATTCAAGAAATTCATCACATCAATAGTGCCTTTTGCGCCATTATTCGCATGAGGTGTGTGTGGGGGAAGCTCGCGGCCCGCTCCGTGCCGTCATGGGGCGGCCGTTTAAGGCAACGCGTGGCTTACGGGCCATTTAATTGGCGTAAAAGGCTCCAACTACCCTGGGTAGGCTGCTGGTATTGCCTTGGATTTGTGGTAAGGAGATGGGTCGTGGCAGACTTAACACTCCTGGTCTGCCTGTAGACGTATTCATCCCGCAAAGTTGATGTTGCGACCATGATGTAGATTTCTGCGCCAGTACTATGACCGGCTTGAAGGATAAGGGATAAATGATGGGAAGCACGTGTACATCTCTGAACACTATACTGAGAAAAGTGTAAGAATTAATTCAAATTATATGTGGCCAAATATGGAATTTGGACAGAGCGGTGGTTGTGATGTCAATACGGCATCCTGCCATGTTCTCATTGCAATAGAACTATATAAATGAATTGTTTGTGCATTGATAATTTGACGGTGTATTACGTTGAAGTACTAAATTTATAATGTCTAAATTTATCTTTCGGATGAAATCGAGGTTGAACTCCAAAATACGGCTAAGCCTGTGTTGTGCCTAAGCAGCCAACGCTCTTTGACGTCTCCTTCTTACCGTGATGGCGGTTAATATGAAAATTGTACCGATGAGCAAATCCGCGCCGGCAAAACATTGCGCACCAAGATAATTTCCATCCATTGCCGTGACAATTGCGCCAGCAATCGGGCTCCCCGTCAGTGCGGCAAAACTAACAATGCTGAAAACCATGCCTATTCTCGTGCCTCGCTTGCTCGGATCTGATGTGAGCGAGCTAGTAGCAGCTGGAAATAGGTTTTGGATGGCACCGGCAAATATGCCATAGAAAGGCGACCATATATAGAGCTTTGTTGGCGTATCAATAACAATCCAAGTCAGGATCGCAATGCCGGAGAGCAAACAGGCAGGGGCCATCAGATTGAGTGCACCAAAGCGATCGGCAAAATAATTTGGTACCAACCGCCCAACTAGGCCAACTCCATTGATGATGAGCAACAGGTTTAGGGAATTGTTTGTCGACATTTGTGGGGTAACTTGAGATTTGCTGAAAGCCGAGATGTAGTAAAAGGCGAAATACAGCCCCCAGAAACTCTGGAATTGGTCAGCTGTCACACGCAAGAGAGAAATGCGTCTTTTGGGAGGTTCAACGTACAAAAAACATTCCTGCGGCATAGAACGAGTAATCCAATTCCTTGAATGCAGACCATTCCACAAATGGGCCCTTTTTTCTTGGTGGAATTCTTGGTTTGATCAACAACGTTGCGACGAATAGCGTCACCAGCTGCACAAGTCCAATGGACCGAATGCACCACCCAAAACCGATACGAGGCAGGAGCTGCCTTGCCATTGACGGAAATACCAACCCGCCAGTGACAGATCCCGATGCTGCAAGACCGATGGCCAACGACGCCTTCTTTTTGAAATGGGTCGAGATGACTGAGATGACGGGCGTGAACATGCAAGAACTTCCGATACCCATACAAACACCTTGGGATAGAAAGAAATGCCAATATTGGCTCCCGGCTGAGGTAGTGAAAATGCCGAGCAGTGTGAGGGCGACTCCGGTCAAAAGAACCGGACGGAAGAAACCAGCATCTGTCAGCCTCCCTGTAATTGTTCCCATGAAGAAAATCAAGAAGACTTGGACGGATCCGATCCAAGAAATATCCGAGGGTGCAGAATCGAGCCTCTCTGCGTACTGCTACGCGGTTAGCAATTTGGATTTCCTTCAGGCCTATTTGCTCTGTTCCGTCTTTGTCCACGTTCACCCCTTACTATCTCGCCACCGAGCAGCACAATTGAGGAAAGCCATTCTTTTGGGGTACATCACCCAAACCTCAACACGATTAAGAAAGGGCCGATTTGAAACTTACATAAGGTTGGAAAACGCCAAAAGAAATAATGAAGCCCCAAGTGTTCATAATTACGAGGTGACCTGCGAGACCTGGAACGTGTTAACCCAAGCAACAAGACACCGTGGAATACGTGTTTACGCACAAGCTGACCAAGCATCCCAGCCTTTGTCAAGAGTTGGTTCCGCATTTTCAGAAGTCGGCTCGCGAATGCTTGGCACGCGAGCTATTTCGCCTGCTTCCACAGCGCGCAGCTCCTGTCCCATTGGTTCCTTTTCGTTGTCGGAGCTATTGTCGCTTGGTAATTGTAGTTGCTTCTCTATGTCTGGAAAACCTTGGCGCGCTGCCGCTTCATCCTTTGCGTCTCCATAAGCCGACAGTGTCGCAGTAGGTGATTCCGATACTGGAGGATTTGCGGAATTTGTATTTGTCATCTTGGCTCTCTGATTTTTTCAGGGCCTCTGGTGCCGATCCGGAACGACGTGGATGCCTTTGTCGAGACGTCGGCTGGCGCACTGCGCTGGAGCAACTTTTCGGCTTGGAAATCAATACAACTGGTGGGTCGCCGCATAAACCGGCATCTAGAGGTGAGTCAATTCAACAAAAAATTGGGATTGATGACGAAAATAAAAGCCGGGGGTTGCTATCACCTTTTTGTTAATTCCGTGAGCCGCGGAAGATAGCCGGGTTGGTGTGGGCCTCGTCTAAATTAGACGGCTCCCCGGCATTCATCCCGTTACCCCGCAGCGGTGAGTCGGGGGCAGACCGGAAGGCTTACTAAACGACGAACGGCACTTGTGTCTTTGTTCTTTACATGGTGTGATGCGCTTGTTGGATGCTGATTAGCAACCCAAAACTTTGATACTGGCCAAGAGTTGCAAAAAGATATCTGGTCTAGCATTGATCATTCTCTGAAATTTCGCTCTCAATAACAGTCTATCTCGTCTCTGCCCCAGGTTTGCGCATTTCTGTAATCAGCCTTGGCAAGTTGGCCTTGAAATCATCCAGAGTCCTTAGCTCAAAGCTCCCCACCGTGCTAAGCATCCTGGGACCGAGTTTCAACACTTCGATGGCTGCTCTTACAATAAGCTCTCTGGAATCAACGCGACTGGCTCCGAGCCAGTAGAGCTTCTCATGCAGGAGTATTATGGAAGCTGATTGAACCAACAAGAATGGGATTACCTTTTCCTGCCAGTCCTGATCCCTCTTTATTCTGGCCGATGCCAACAACTTGCACGTGAGTAACCCAATGCCTGCTGTTCCACCAATAACACCCGTAAGAACAACCCCCGCGCCCGCAAAGGACACCATGAACATCCCTCGAAAGAGTGTCGCAGACAAGCTGGCACCCGCAAAGGCGGGTAGAATCGCTCTTGTTTCATCGCATTCTAGTTGAGGAAGGTCCTTCCACCACTTAGCAACCGCTTTGTCCTGGGAAAGTTCCGGGAACAAATCGTCATAGTTGTCGAAACTGACTTTTTGGGCTATCTCGATGCCATATATAGAAGGCAGTTCTTTTTGGAGACTTTGCCTATACTCATTCAAAATCACCGTCCATCTGTGAGGGTCACAATCAACTGCCACATCGCTTGTTGAATTGTCATAATACACTGCCTTCAGGTTGTCGAGTGCTTCTCCCGTGCTGGATGTTACAATTTCAACGACTTTTTGCATGTTTTGTGCAATATGGGAGTCCGTTGCCTTGTTAGATATTTGAAGAAGGATGTCATCTGTTAATGAGTCGCGCGTTTTCTTGCAGAGACGTTCAACAAGATCAGGATCTAAAAAGAGGGAATGTCAGGACATTCCTTGTATTCCAGTACGTTTGGAGCTGCACTCACAGTCGATGCTGACAACACAAATTTCGCATATCCCATTGGCTAGATCTTTCCAATACTCGATTCCTGACTCAAGAAGACAGTCTTTCCGAGTTTCAATAGCTTTCTGGGCTTGAGGTGGTACTCGGTTTGGTCTGAATTGCGGTTCGTCTGGTTTTGCTTGTTGATACTCACGACAAGCCTCTTTCAAGCATTGCGATTCTAGATTATCGTATTTGGTTAGTAGAAAAATGATTCTTTGACAGCCAAGGCTTCTCGACCGGAGGAATCTAATATCGGCTTCGGAAATCCGCCCAGTAGAATCACAGCAATACCTGAACATCGTGCATCAATATTATGTCCAGAGTTCCAAGGGAGCAACCTACCAGATGCAATGTAATTGGTCGTTAAAATTTCTCATATTCTCGCGACTATTCAGAAACCTTTGCACCATCTCAGAAGTCTCTGTCAGACCCCTCTCAAAACCGACTGCGTCGTGGAAAATGAAGTCTTTCGCTTTGGCCGTGGAATCAAAATTCGAGAGCTCAAGCTCGATGTCGTGCTGAACTGAATTTGGCCCGTTATTCTCAGACGACTGTTATAAATTCAAGATGTTAGGATTGTAGTCTCGCAAGAACTGATTTGGGATAGACTCACAGCCTTATAACCCAATATCTCATTAATGAGGCTGGATTTTCCAGCACCCGAGGGGCCACATACGAGAACCCTTATTCTGCTTCGATAGATGTCGATATTTCTGGAATAGCTTTTGTTCCAATACAAATCTTCACATGGTTCCATGATGTTGTTGATCTGTTGGCGAAGCTGGCTGCAGCAGGCTAGAGGGTTAAGGAACGCGATGCCGAGAGGGGTTGTATCGTCCATAAAATGCACTGAAGGGTGTACGATCGTCGCTAATGAATGATTCCTGAGTAACCGCAATTTTCGATTTGTGCGTCATACGAGAACTCACCTTGGATGCCGGAAAACTGTTCAAATATAGCTCTCTCCGATGTACCCGATAATTTGGTGACAATCGTTGGGTAGCTCATAACTAGCTGAAACACCGGTTTTGCAAATTGGCTCTTAAGATCCCACATCTTTACATGAGTCCCATTTTGGAAATTGATCCGTTGAGGTGACTCTTCTGGGGGCATAGTGTATTTAATCGGGTCATCAATGTCCAAATGCGTGGTTTTCATCTGGCTAGGTGTGATGAATTCCAAAAATAGCCCATATTCAGACGCTTCGCTCAGAATCCACTGGAGAGGCCAGAGCGCCAGTCCGTCTTGGCGGCAGCCTCCTCCAATATTGGCATGAAACCCTAGAAACCAAGCTTCTAGGCATGTCCGTTTGGCGTCTCTCGATGGTCTCTGCACGCCATCTTCACTGATGACTCTCTCTGGCTTGAAGGAGTTCCTGTTCTCTAGCAAGGCCAAAGCGTGACGTACATGATATATATTTTCGTTCAGAGAAATATCATAGACGTTTTCGTCCTTGACCGATTTTACAGTATCAAAGACGCCAATAAACTGGATTCGAGGGGCAAGTTTGTAAACTCAGAGCTGTGGATATCCTAGTTAGACCAGTTCTGTCACTCGAAGATGGGAGAAAGAAAGTAACGAACAGGAAATGAAAGTCCTACAAGCGCTAGTTAGTATTCCTATAGGAGCTAATTGGGTTTAAATTTTGTTTACCGAGTGCTTTTGTGGATTCATTTGATCTTTTGCTCTCAAGTTTCTGTACACATTTAATGCGCGGGAAAATTTCTTATCCCAGCCGTCGACACCACGCTTCAGAGTGCCCAGATGGGAGTACAGGCCAGCCAGAGCTCGTACAATAACTTGAAGAAGGTATGTTTCAGCATCTATGTCTCTAAATTCCAGCGGCATGTTGAGCTTACAGGCACCGCGACTATAGCCAAAAAGGAAGAGCTCATCTTGAGAAGGACAGCACTTGTCGACACAAAACTACATGCTTGTGTTGATGACAGTAGAATTCTACAATACGAATCGTAAGGGAGCAAAAGATTGTACATCGCTATTGTCAAATAATAAAGCGATGGTACCAAAAGGGAAACATATACCTTATAAGCTTCTGCTATGATAGTATCGAATCCGCTTCCAGTAGCTCCCTGCCAGTGCCTCCTCCAAAATGGTTGTTTTGTTCCAGGACCGCAAATATACTTTTTTATCTGTATGCTGGATTAGATTTACCGTAATAAATAACAGGCCTCATCCTCATGCATCCTGCAAGGTCGTATTGGACCACTTACCTGATTCCAAAATTTCCCGTCTTTTCCCTTCGTCACACCATTTCGAACAGCTAACCATATACGAAAGACATTAGACGCATGATTTTCTGAGGCACCTAGGCAGACTATTTTAGTAACTGGGACTAGACTTTCGTGGAAACATGCCAGTCTACCTTCTTGGCCATCTTCATCCATCCAGGTTCCATCAACGCAAAT
This sequence comes from Calonectria crousiana, assembly GCA_013406985.1. Lineage (NCBI taxonomy): Eukaryota > Fungi > Ascomycota > Sordariomycetes > Hypocreales > Nectriaceae > Calonectria > Calonectria crousiana. The sequence goes on from VTGD01000074.1 coordinate 243,619, forward strand.
CACCAGTCTGCGAGGGAAATACTTCCGGCTACAGTCCTCGCAGTTTGGTAGTTGATGGGCTGCTGCATCGTAGCCTTCATCAGAAAGCTGTGTAGTAGTTGTGTTGGTCGTGTTGTCGAGCTCAACGGCGAGCTCGGTAAGGGATGGGCCTTCCATTGATCACGGTAGCGTTAGTTGATGATGGTGGTCTTGAAATGGCAACTCCTAACATTTTGCCATTAAATATCCCATCGGATTAACCGAATCTCGATTTCTTGGGGAAAATGCCTATTGGCTGAGAAATTGGCCAACGGCGCGTAGCCTCACTCAGACCATAAACGTGGCCAACCGTACTGGATCACTTGTGGCGTTCGTACAGGCGCCTGTATTGGGATTTACCGCTGCGGTGTGGTGTGCTAAATATAGCGCTCGCTTACGGTCGTGCAATAAAATGCCAAGGGAATTTTCATTAGTCTACTTGCGGGTAACGGATCGAACGTTGTGGTTGGGTCTACAGAATCTTACGGCAGGGTCGGGAAACAAGGCTCGGGGACAAGCCGCCAGTATGCATGACCACAGCCTTACTAGCCGCCGCGTGATTTGGGCTTATATAATAATAAAAAAAAACCAAGGTAATCAGTGCGCCACAGCGCTACGCTACTGTAATGGATTGGTTGAGAGATATGACTCATATAACCATGCAAGGTTGGAGAAGTGAGGCCAAATCGGTGTTTCAACAACAACCATGGCCAACCAATTATGAGCAAAGGAAATGGTGGGCAGGCGACCTGGTAACGCATTGGGTGGCTCACTGCACAAGTCTAAAGGATCAAGCCAGCCAGTCATATGGATGTAGATTGAAATGAAATGAGCGTTTAGCGCCATCGCTATCCAACAGGAGTCACTGGGGCGGTACCTTTCCGTGCTGAAATTTGCACGATTCCGTACCCGCACCAGTCCTCAAGCAATCAAGGCAAACACTAGACTTCCTCTCGATATTTTCCAACTTTCCAAGAAGCGTTTGATCCAGAGGTACCGATTCATGGTAGTAAGACATGCTAAAAAGTCCACCAGCATGGCGTTTTCTTGCCATGTCTTTGGTTGGTATTGCCTTCATCTTGTCGATGACCTCCAACACGGGCACCTCCATTATTTTCAACGGCTGATATTCCAATTGAAGTAATGCATATTTCTCGCCGTATTCCTTGCCCCAACCACAAGTACAACCGCTATTTGCCGACTTCAATATGATCTGGGTTACTTCCGCTCGTATCTTTGTTCTCCTTTCTGCCAATATATCTATACGAGTCAATACTCTTAATTTTTTTATTTTGACTTTGCCTCTTACAGAAAGTTCTCCAAGGAAGTATTTGACTGATATTGTTGTCATCCAGAAGATCCAAGTACGTTTCTTTGTAATTAATGATGAGGTCGAGGCTGCGAGCCACGAATGCGTCATTATCGCCAAATAAAAAGGCTGCAGCCATGAGATAAGCGATATCCAGCATGTTTTCATTGCCTTTGGGCTTCAGCCATTCTGCTCTTGCATATTTGAGGGCCATGCTGAAATCATATTTGTCTGCCTCAACGGCAATTTGTAGGACCTCCTTGGCTGTCAGAGCGCCTGGAATATCAAAGTTTTGGTGGTGGAGGACGGAACAAATCAGGCGCATCGCGTAAACATCGTCATCGACGAGAGGAACATCTTGGGAGGCTTGGCCGGATACATCTTGACCATTAGTCCAACGAGCGCTGAACATGGAGTCGAAGACTTTTGAAGCAGAGCGGAGGCACTGCGAGTAAACCTTTAACCGTGCCTTTTGTTCTCCGACGACGAGCACAATGTCGCCATCGGGGGCGATAGGTTCAATAGAACTTGCCTCCTCGCTTAATGCTGCGTCCATCGCCAAAGTAAGCTGTTGAGGATGGAAATTAAGAATCGAGAAGACACAAAGGGTGTGGTTATAATGGATGACGTGCAGAAGAAAAACAGGGATGCGTTTGGGCCAATGGTTTTGGCTGAATAATGCTCATCACACGGAACCAATAGGATCAGTCACCCAAGAGCAGAATCATACCCAATATGCCAGAGTCTGACGTGTGCCATTTGCCCAACAAGAACCCCGCATCCAATTCTCGCACCTATGACGTGGGGATTCGCCCATCTGACCTGAAACTTGAAAACCGGGCTATCTGAGCAAAGGAACCAAGGGTACAAGGTTGCGCGGCCTTGCGATGGTATGAGGGTGACGGAAAGTCAAAATGCATCATCCAAATGAGCATCTATTGTTTTACAATACAATACAGGATCATATTGACGCCTTGTGGTTTCTTCACATACGTGGAGTGTTTCCTTTTTTTGTCGTGTCATTATGCAAGCCAAATACACCATGATGAACGCAGTGGCTGAGTCTGTATTGACTCGCCCCAATCATTCCATCATCGCAGACGACTATCTAGCAGACCCCGTGCAACCTGAGTGCCAAGTCCCTTTACACAAGCCATATTACGCCCAGCGCCTGGACGACTCATTCCTCCAAACCTGAAAGATTCCCAGCCATCATGGGGCTGTTGAGCACTTTCTTGTCTTCAAGGTAAACTTGCAGTTTCTTGGGCTTACTATCGGGCCCTATAAATTGTGAGCTTGATTCGTCGTCTTATCTTCTACCGTGTGCTGCTTACCTGGCGCAAAGTGGACTTGCCGTCGTCATGTATGCTCCATTCTAATTCGCTAAACAGCTCGTATAGAACAACCCGAAGCTGCATCAATGCAAAGGTGACTCCCAAGCACGCCCTTGAGCGGGTCGTAAACGTGATGAAAGCGGCTTTCGACTGCTGAGATCGGAACATGGCATTGATGCTTCCGACATCGTTTCCCCACCTACTGGGCCGGAACGTGAGAGCATCCGAGCCCCAGACGCGGGCATCGGTATGGACTGCATATGCATTCCATCCAACACGTGTACCGGCGGGAAGGACGATGTCATCTCCCAACACAACGCGTTGTGTGGTGCAGCGGTTCGTAAATTGAGGGAAAGGTGGATGGAGACGCAAAGTCTCGAGAATAACCGCTAGAAGGAGGGGAAGCCTTTCCAAGTCTTCGAGATTATATGCGGCGGGCACCGAAGACATCTCGGCGTGTAATGCACATTGGATCTCTGGGTTCTTCGCAATCGCTACAACGGCCGACAGGACGGCCGAGTCAATTCCATCAAAGCTAGCAAGAAGCAATTGCTTCATGTTAGAGCGATAATGAAACTCTGAAATTGTCCCTTCTTTCCTAGCGGAGTTCAGGCGATCCCTCACTGTGTTGCCATCAGTGTTTGGCTCGGTTTTTGTGTTCGACTTGCCGATTTCGAGAACAACTTCTTCGAATTCATTGACCAAGCGCCATGCTCGACGGTTCGACGGAAACAGCCAGGGCAGTCGTTGCAACACTGGAAATACCATTGTAATCCCTGAAATGATGCCGGACTTTTGGTCTTTGATAGAACGAGTCAGTCGATTCTCAATGCCAGGTAGGCTCCCTATATCTGTGCCCATGAAGTAATGGCAAGATATGGCAAGTACCCAGTGCTGCACATCCTCATCAATGTTGATGCCACTCATGCAACCCATAGCCTGCGTCTCGTACTTCTGCCACAATCTGGCCCGTAACTCTGAAGATTTCTGCTTCGTGTACGCAATGTCGAATTTTCTTTGAATGGCTGGCTGCAAAATCTCCCTTTGTCGCTTCCATACCTCACCCTGTGTATCGATAATATTTTCCCCAAATAATGCACCCAGAGGACCCCATGGAACTTTTGTGTAAGAGCCAGTCTTGGCGAACGAGACGTCATCGCGGAACACCTGCACCAGATATTCAGGTTTTGTGACGTGGACAGTCCATTCCCCAAGCTTCCAAAGCAGAACCGCTCCAGCTTCTTCGGCTAGGCTGCGCACATGTTTGTTGTAAAAGCTCAATCTTGAGATTGGATAAAAGGCGTCATAAATTTCAATCCAAATAGAAAGTTTTGGAATGTTTTTGGGCAGCCTGTATGAAGACGTGGCAGCATACAGGACAAAAAAAAGAATAGCAAAGGCAAGCATATAGGTATCCATGGTAGCCCAAAGAAACCAAGCATTGATGTAAAAAGGAGTCGCACGACACCCGACTGAGCTGTAAGATAGGATATGCTATCTGCGCATGTACTTGACCCGATCTAACGAGACTGCGCGGAATTGCTATGCATATATGGCCTAGCCCATGAACCAAGTCTATAGGGTAAGGAAAAAAGGAAGCAGGGGACTGAGGTTAAGCGAGGACCTGGCCGATATCTGGACCGAAGGGAAGTGGTTGGGACTTGGGGGAGAGAAATCACTGTTTTTGTTGAGGTGTATGAGTAATATTCACCGTCATCGAACCGCAGTAGCACGCGTCGCTAGTTAGTCTTTTGTAGGTGATGTGATGAAATAGAACCGGGGCATTAGCGACATGTGACCAACTTGAGACGCAGAGAGTGAAACCCAGACCTCCTTTTTAGTGTGATGTGGGCCCTCGCAATACAGCTCTTAAGAACAGACCGGGACATCGGGTCTATGACCGGAACATCGGGTCTATGACAGAGACGTTGCATTTGTGGCTGAAACATCGGTATCTAGGAATTCTACACCGACAATGATCAGCGACAAAATCTACACTACTGTTGCGCTAGCATGCAAGGGCAGTTATCAACATTTCAACTGGGCCGAGAAACTTCATTGGTGTGAATAAATGTAACTGGCATGTATGGAAGTGTCAACGAATCAATTGTCAAGCACTAGGTACTAGCTTGTGAAGTGAATGCCCATTTCTAGAGACTGACACGCTAAAACGGGCTAAGACACGGCTTAGTAGACACGGCACAGCAGACAGACACGGCACAAGAGACAGACACGGCATAGCAGACCTAGATGCGGGACGGTAGATAGAAAGTCGGCGCATTGATAGTCATTAGACGAGCTGATCAGTACAGAAAAGATGATGAGTTTTGAATGCGACAAATGTGACGTGGCAATTATTTAAGTCCTGCTAGATATAAGCAAAAATTTCTGCATGAATGGGCGGCTTCCTGCCTGGGCATCGTTTATTGATAAGGGATTCCCAAAATTGACATTAAATCTTGCATCTGCGCTCTTTCTGATCGCTTCACCAATTTTCGACCATTCCCTAAACACACAATGGCTCCTCTAAAGATAATTGGCGCAGGCTTTGGCCGAACGGGCACATTGAGCCTCTGCTATGCCTTGGATATGCTTGGGTAGGCCTGTTCCATACCTATCCACCTCGCACTGCACGAGCAAGCACGCCGAAGCTGACTTTTGACAACAGATATAACTGCCATCACATGGAAAAGCTGATCCTTGACCCATCGCAAGACCCTCGAGACTTTGAGGCTGCATACCACACTCGAACGGCAGATTGGGACAAGATCTTTGCCAACTATGACGCAGCGGTAGACTGGCCGTCGGCCGAATTTTGGCCTGAGCTCTTGGAAAAGTACCCGGACGCCAAGGTGATTCTCACCGTACGCGACCCAGACGACTGGTACGCCTCGGTTGGCAAGACCATCAAGGAATGGCCGATGGATTCCACCACCGTGTGGCCAGAGCGCATGCTCAAGGCGAGGGCGATGGCGCGTGTCATTGTCAAAGAGGGGGCCCTCAAGGACTACGCAGACAAGGATGTCATGATTTCCAAGTTTATGGAAAATGTTGAGCGCGTCAAGGCGACGGTGCCCGTGGATCAGCTTCTGATCTTTCGGCCGAGCGATGGCTGGGGTCCCCTTTGCGAGTTCTTGGGGGTGGCTCAGCCAGGCACCGCGTTTCCTCGGTCCAACCGTGGCGAAGATTTCGTCGACAGATTGCGCTGGGTGAGAGAGTCGATTGAAACTGGAAAGTATCTTGCAGCCATGTAAGCCGCTCCAATAACCCCATGAGGAATTAAATGACACTGTACTAACTAGAGCACTAGGCCTTATAAAGGGGATCTTATTGGTGCGAAGTGAGAGTAGTACAGTTGGGTATAGTAAAGTTCACGATGTGGTTATTGATTTTTACATATAATGACTGAATGTCTACTGCTCGAGTTTGATTTACGCTAATATAACTATCCTGTTATATGAAATGATTTGAGCATTTTATGTTCATTTTACTTAATATTAAAGTATCACCTGGAGGGCAGGAGGTTGCTTCCAATGTAGGATTGTAAATTACGAAGATTGAACGTTGACTATCCGGAGGTCTCAACCACCTTCCACAGGTCACTTCCTAATCTTACGGTATCCCCGCAGTTCGGAAAGCTTCTATCAAAAATTTCAGAGCAGGGTAAATGATCCTCCCCAATCGTGATAAGTCTTGTCCAGCCACCCGACTCCGTCCACTTCCATCTTTCAGCGGCGATATTCTCGCCACGTCTCACAATCCCCTGGCAAAATTGTCCCAGAAGTATAACCATGCCTTTCACACCATCATCCTCAGTCAACTCCAACACTGTGACCTTTGATTTAGTAGAGTCGACGGCCAGAGGCTCTTCATCGCGCCACAGTTCTTCGTATTTGGTATCTATGCCGGTCTCAGGATTCACCATGGAGCCTTTTTCGAGAGTCGTTCCATCAGGCTGAGGGTAATTGGTACCCTCATCGTAAAGTCCATCTGTCTTTGTTGTTCGTGAATTGATCCAGTGGTTCCACCGCCCCTGGGTCACACCCTCTTCGCCAGTAGGGGCTGATGAAGAGGTTCCTGCGATGGCCCAGTCTAGACCATCCATAGAAATTCTCTCTAAAGCCTTGTTAGACCAGTTTTTAGTCACTCTGCCGTAACTTGCCTTCTTTCGTTGGCCAAGAAGATGTCGCAGTCGACGGTCGAAGAACTCGGATATCGACAAACCGGCGTTCTGGTGATGTCAGAACCAACGTGGAAGTCGGTTCAGACGCTTCGTCTGGCACCCAACGGATAAACTCTCTAAATGAAAGGCTACCCATATTGATTCAGGTAAAGATACTTGTAATTTGGTACTGTCGAGATGAGTAAGTGACTGCCGATGATGATGAGTGCCCCAATGGTGATGTCGAAGATAAGCCCTCAGGCGCCTTTGAGGGGCTCACTGAGTGAGATATTTTCCCGACGAGAGATGAGTAAGGGCAGTTTCTGAAATTACGTCAAGGCAAGTGGCAAGATATGACGATGCATACCGTCTACCGAAGATGCCCCTCTACTCAATTCTCTGATAAGCGAGGGATTGGTCGATGCACAATCTCGGGCTTCGGTAGTTGATGACCAAAGATTGCTCCTCTCCAATTCAGTGCCTAAATGGGTAGCTATCCGGAGAAATGCGCGTGCCCACTTTTTATAGCCCCTCCTAAGAATGGACGAATAGACAATGGCCAATTTTGACTAGAGCATTGTAGGAGGCTTTACGCTCTCCAATTTAATTCCAAAAAAGGAAATGGTTTGGAGAAAAGGAGCTTACCCACTTTTGATTGTGCCTTGCAGGTCCAAACTTGTAAACTCTGTTGAGGCCGGGAATGGACGTATAAGTAGCCTTGAAGTGTTGGTATTTTGGATGATTTAAAAGTTTCTTCCAAGCATATCCGATCCATGATGTTATTGTTATCTTTACCAGTGCTCTGTTTTATCGCCTTGACAAGCCTAGCTGTCTTCCTTTGGAGATGCATTTCATCCCCATTGTGGAAGGCCCCAGGCCCGTTTTTATCCCGCTTCACTGCCCTAGAATTGCGGCTGCACGAATTTCGAGCGGACAGAACCCTTTATATTCACTCACTACATGTCAAATACGGACCTGTCGTTCGCGTGGCGCCAAATGAAATTTCCTTTACTTCCTATGAGGCAGTAAAAGAAATTTATGGATCGATGGGCAGTGGATATGACAAATCTCCATTTTATGACCTTTTCAAGGTGTTTAGCCGCAGGTATGATTTCTTAAGAATTTAGAATACCCAGCACTGACTGTTTAGGACCATGTTCTCAACGCTCGATAAAGAGAATGTGAGTCCGTCTAAGCTTGGAGGATTTGATGTAAACTCACGTTAGGAAGCATGCAACAAGAAAACGGCTTCTGGCAGATAGATATGCAAACAGCAATGTCATGAAAGCCGCCTCACTCAACGGGATTGAAAGTCGAGCCAAAGAATTTGCGAAACAATGCGAAGAATCTGTTGACTCCAATGCTGTAGATATATATGTGCGTCACATAGGACATATTCTTGAGTAGCCTTCACTGATAACATTTCAGGTTAAATTGCATGCATTTGCTTGCGACGGAGTCACCCATCATCTGTTCCAACCCTATGGCACCGATTGCTTGGCGAGCTCTGCTGATCGAGAGATAATGCATGAAGTAAATATGGACGATAGTCTTCACAGTGAGTCAACACAGTAAACGCCTACATTCTCGGTCTAAGCTCTGATTGCTATGGAAGGCCGACTCCTGATGCTTTATGCCCCGAATTTGTACAAGCTCTCGTCCGCAATTCTGGATCGCTTCGTTGAGCGCCGGGCCACACCATTAGCCGATGATTTTGCTATTTCTAGGAGCGAATTGGACGGCGCAGAGGAATTTACCCTTCTCAGCCGTCTCCGCGGGAAGCTTGGTGGAGAACTCTCTGAAGGGGACATTGCTTCAGAATGCCTTGATCACATGGTAGCCGGCATTGATACAACTGGAGATGTCTTGTGTTTCTTAATGTGGGAGTTATCACAGCGGCGTTCCATCCAGTTCCAAGATGAGCTTCGGAAAGAAGTACAGGAGAACCCCGACGTCGCATTTGACAAGCTACCTATTCTCGACTCAGTTGTGCAAGAAGGATTGCGGTGCTTTCCAGCTATTCCGATGTCGCTCCCTCGCATTGTACCAGAAGGGGGGCGCATCATTGACGGCTCATTCGTCCCACAGGGTATGGTAGTGAGCTGCCAGGCATACTCTGTTCAGATGCACAACACCAAAGTGTTCCCGGAGCCTCACCGTTTTGATCCTCACAGATGGGTCCCAGATGAGGGCGATGCGGAGAGAAAGAGGCACCTTTTTGCATTTTCTCACGGTGGACGAGGTTGCGTCGGAAAACAGTAAGTTGCCCTGGCATTATGCTGCATCTTCAGAACTAACAAACTTGTAGTCTTGCAATGGCAGAGATGAAGATGTTGCTCCGAGAGGTCTACTCTCGGTACCGAACTGTCCCAGACCCTTCAATGACCGAGGAGTCAATGAGGTTTCACGAGCAAATTATTTCAGCTCGGCCATTCGGTCAAAGATGCTTGTTATGTTTCGAGGCTATGCAAAAATAGACCAGGTTGATAACTTAGTTAAGGAGTACTTTTTACACATGACTGGTCCCCTAGTTAATTACTGCAACATATATCAAGACTTGCAAGTCATAATATTAGGCACAATATCATATGTCCCCTTTTCGTGAGATCTTATAAAAGCAGATGTTACTGAAAAACAATTATATAATCTAATCTAAGCCAAATGGCTTGTAGATCTGACCGCAGATCGCTCGTCGATTTGCTCTTTCTGTTCCTGCTGCTCGTGCTCCTCCCGGTGCTTCTGTCGATGAAGAACAACGAGGTTATCGCGGAGGCTCGTGTGCTTTAGGGAGAAAGGGTGCTGCGGCACAACAGCCATTGCAGCACCCACAGCCTGCCGCGGCAGCTTCGTGATGTCGACGCCGTCGATGGAGATGCGAGAGCCGGAGTCGACTTCGAGGAGGCGCAGGATGCAACCCTGGAGCGAGTTCTTGCCGCTCCCACTCCGGCCACAGATGCCGAGCTTCGCACCGGCGGGGATATCTACGGTCACGCCGCGCAAGACAGGCTCTCCACCACCGCGCGCATCGTACGAGCCTACTGGACTCCCGATGGTGACGCGGCCATGCGTCGGCCGGTTCTCAGGCTTCTTCATGGGCGTCGATCTTGTTTTTATGCTCTGATCTATTGTTAATTTAACCCAAGAAAAATATAAAATTGTATCACATCTCAAATAGCAGATCGTATTCAGCAACCTTTAGGTTATGTCTCTCTTCTTACTTCCAGTCAGGGAATATATACCTTGAGAACTTCGGATGAGAAAGAGGCTCACCAACTTGATCAAAGCATTGACCCCACGACTCAACCTCAACATGATCCAACATGAAATCGGAACTCTCGGGATTTTATTCCTAAAATTTATCTAAAGAAAAAGATTACTACGGCCAGTACCATCGCTGATGATCAAGGCAGTAACACGGGGTGACCTGCTTGTTCCCAACTCCGAGCTGTAACTCGCCAATCTTGCTCAGACCCGTTCCAGAATTCTTGCAGGAAGTGCAAAGCGTCACGAAAGTTGTGAAATCTCATCTTCTTGCATATTCTGTCATAGAGGTTAGATATAATGCCTTGCCTAGTTGCATCTTCTCGGGTCTCAACCCCGGCAATGAAGAAGGGCCATGGAAGAGTGTGAAGCCATGCATCAACGGCAACCATTTCCGATATTTGATCGAATAAACTATCCACAAGTTCCTTTCGCTGGTTTTGGATATCAAGATCGAGGCATCGCGTAGCGTAAAGCAATGCGGCGTAGTGGTGTATGCTGACGACACGGATAAAGTCTCGGCGTCGACTCTCGGGCTGGATGCCAAGTTGTCCCGCAGCCATCAATGTTTCCCCTTGCGCAATTTCAAATTGCACCCGGATTCGGTTCAAGGTTAATCCCGTCTTGGTCCAGCATGTTGATGTTGGTGGCAGCTGGCGGGAAAGCAAGGTAATGTCATGTAAATATGAGAGATAGGTAGCAAATAGTACGGACTGATCCTTTGAGTCGGGTAAAACTACATCCTGCATTGTTGATGGATCAAACGATGTAGTGCAGGCTAGAACATCATGTATACATAGTTGGTTTTTGAGAAAGTTTAGCAGGACGCCACCGCCGCGCCCTGTTGTGTGGAAGGTATTCACAAGTGACCTTGCGGCTCTCCTGTGAAAGTCTGCTGCTACTGCACCGGAGTTCGCCATCTCGTAGCATGACAGAAGCAGCATCGAAGCCAAGACACATTCGACAGACTTCTCGTCCAGCTTCTTGCCCAGTTCATTACCGCTCATCACGTGGTTAGTGATGTCCTGAATGTAGGCAGAAATCATACTTACGGCCTCATTACGGGCCTTCTCGGAAAACCCAGTGTCTCCAATGGAACCCGACACATGTTCGGATGAGATGGCGGCCATGGCTAAGCCAATGATGGGGTTGCTATAGGCTAAAGGAGTGATGTACCGTCGATATGGATTTTCGTCTGAGTCGACCCAGACCATGAGGCATGCCACTTCTTTATCCCAGTAATTGACAAGCTTGTGCAGGGTCTTCTTGTCGAGTGAATGAAAAGAGGACAAGGCACTCCAGTGGTTATTCACAAGAGATGACTGAGATGATGGTCCCGATTGAATGTGCACGGTATCTTCGCGCTTTGCCAAACGACCCCGAACCGCAGCACCACCGGCCCATCTTATCCGCTGGCCATATCCCGGACAAACCAGGCCTTTTCTTGAGCATTTGAGGCAACTCGGTGACCCAAAGTCACATTTGATTCGTCGCCGCTCGCAAGTGTAGCAGCCTAGTCTATGTCAGCGTATGCTGCGGGCGAGATGAAAATTATGAAATCGCCACCTTTCTCAACTGTTGGTTGCTGGCTCATCGTGACAGTCAAGGCGAGGTTGAAGAAGGCAGAAATTGGACCAAATGAAACCAACCTCTGAAGCGGGGTTCGCCACCGAATGCACTGGGTGCACAGACCACCTTGACTGATATACACTAAAACCAGAAAAGGGAGGATGAGAAGAGAATGAGATCTGATAAAGCGAATTGAAACGGGGGAAAAACACAACACTTGGTCGACCACATGATTGGGATACATCGGGTGGTTTCGTTAACATATGAGCTTAATGTCATGGCCTGATTGTGGTTGAATATGATTAATGAGTTGCCAGTGCAAATTAAGAGCAGATGCTTATATCCAGACATCCTACTATGGAACCACTAACTCAAATCCATATCGCCTTCAAAGAGGCCACTGACCCTGACATCAAGTCTTTCAAATTTGCACCGTTTCCAGTCTCTTCATCGGTTTCCGACGGCCCATCAGACACACACGATGGTTTCGCCAAGAATAATTGGCACAGGCTTCGATACAGCAAATCAGAGCGAATCAGATACAAATTGGATGATAAGTACATGGAAAATTCAATTGGTGGTGTCACTGAAGTAGCGCTCTTGACTAGAGAAAAATAAAATACAATCGGTCAAAACAACATACCCAATTCTCAGACCAATCCAGTCTCCATTAACCAAAAACCTCCAAAATAAGTCGTCCCTTAAGCACACTCTTTTTCCATTCTTCCTCACTCAAGCCACCTGCTTTGCCCTGTCGTCTATCTTCCTCAATGAGAATAGGGCGCAGTACATCCAACACACTATCCGCCACCTTCTTGCCACTGCATACCATGACAACTGCATCAGATGCCCAGTGCTTCGCGATTGTCCCACGGTGCTTGGTGATTGAATCTTGGACATATTTACACTCTGCGTCATTGTCCCGGCTGTATGCACGATGAACTGAAACAACGCCAGCACCCTCGTACTCATCCAGAGTATCACGGCAAACATCATCCATGTTTTTGCCGCGGCACCCAAAGAAGAGAAGACAGGGCGCAAGGTTTCCTCGAGGTCCTTGCTCCAACTCCATAAATCTCTGCTGCAAAAGCCCATGGAACGGCGCCAAGCCGGCGCCCACGGAAATCATTATGACTGGCTTCTGTGGTCCGCGCAGCGAGACATGAGTTGTCAGATCCGAGACAGAGGGTTTCAAAGACACCAAGACCTTGTCGCTTGGCTTGAGGTCAGCCATGTACGACGTTGAAACCCCACCCAAGTTGTGGCGAGATTGTGCGTGCGCCGGATCCGGGTCTACAACCGAGAACAGGAGCATGCCTTGTCCGGCTCTCCAGGCCGGTGCTGAGGCTAGAGAGTATGTGCGCGGGCGCATCTGTGGAAGCATGGACAAGAATTTGGATATAGGAAGGTCTATCGTTGGGTTCTGGATCAGGACGTCCAAAACGGACATTTTCTGTGCAAGGACAGTACCGCTGTATGAAGCAGTAGCAAGATTGTGCAGCTTCTTCTTGGTGACAGCGTCTGAAGTGTATTTTGCCAGGGTTTCTAGGTTTTGCTGGCCGATGACTTGGGAGAGCTCCACGAGCGAGCCGAAGAGGTCGGCCGCGGCCACGGGGGTGTCGACAGGGAGATATGTTGGCAACTTTGACAATATCGTCAACACGCTTTCGCGATCGACGCCAAAGTGCACAAACACTTCATTGACGAGGTCGGGATTGTTCATCGGAAGCACCTGCAAGTTGTCGCCCGCCTTGTACGCCATGTCCTTGGGCAGCTCAAGCCAGAGCCGCTGCTTCTTTGCTACTCCAGGGCTGGTGAGGAGCTGGTTTTCAACAACTTTGGCGTTTACGAATCCCTCTCGGAGAGACGTCAGCGGCCGCTTTTCTATCGTGACTTCGAGGTCGACTCCAAGTCTACTGTCGGCGTCTGCCGAAGATGCCGACCCAAAGCGAACAGCTAACGAAGGCCAAAGATGCTGGCTCATCCAGTTTTCAAAGTCAGACTGGAGTGCGCCCGCACTCGCGTCAGCAGATCCCATGGTGGCGAGTCTCTCGGCGCCGAGGTCTGAGAGGCTTTCGTCAAGATCCTTTGGAACTTTGAATAACGTCGATGTCCAGTCTTTGTGGCCTGGTTATACAAGTTAGCAAACTCGCTCTCGCGGGTATTGTGGGGCATTGGGGAATACACACCACAACCAAAGACTGCATATTGGACGCCCTTCATGTCTCCAGCCTTCATTCCCTCCAACCATTGGACAAAATCCACCGCGTTGTCAGATGGCTCTCCGTCGTACGACGCGGCGATTATGATCATGGGCCCATCCTTTGGCAGGTTTTTGAGAGCCTCGTTCAATGGCTTCGGCGTCGGAGAAGCGAAGCCGAACGCAGCGCACTGTGAGCTGAAGGATTGGGCCAGCGCTTCGCAAGTCCCAGTGTTTGATCCAAAATATACGGAAATCGGCTTTCCACTCCCGGACATGGCAGCCGGTACGCCGTTGGAAATGGCACCAGCCTGAGTCTTTGCGGCTGCCTCGCTCGTCTTGAACATGCGGCTTACCTGCTTCCCCTCCCGTAGCGTTGCGTGCATGTTGAAATCGACGGGTTTGATGGTTAGCGACTGCTTGATCTTCAACTTGTAGTTTGAATCCGATTTGGAAAGGTCAAAGTTCAACAAAATCATCGAAATAGCCTGTGCTCGCCAGAGTCAGATGATATTCTGCACCAGGGGTCAATTAATCTTACCAGCTGAGACTCCTGCCAAGCAAAGGCCCGGCCGATGCAGCCCCTCATTCCATTGCCAAAGGGCTTCCAAGCATTCTTGGGCAGCTTCTCAAACTCCTCATCGGCCATTCTCTCCGGCCTGAACTCTTCGGCATCCTCGCCCCAAATTTCGGGGTCTCGATGCACTTGGTGAAGAAGTGCAAACAGCGGGGTACCCGCCTTGACTGGATATTTTCCATCTAGGATTTCATCTTTAAAGGGAGTAAGGTAGAAACCAGGAGCTGTGGGCTGCAGTCTGAGCACCTCTCTCAGAATCATGTCGATATATGGCAACTGCGGAAGATGCCGCACGTTCAGGTTTCCATCGCCAACTACCGCATCAACTTCCTTCCGCGCCTTTTCCATCACCCGAGGGTTTTCAAGAAGGTAGTAGAAAACAAAGGACAGCAGACCGGAGGTTGTTTCGTGGCCGGCGATGAGGAATGTGATGAGATTATCGATGATGGAGTCGTCGCTCATTGATTTTCCAGTCTTTGGGTCCTTGCCGCTAATCATCGCATTCAACAAATCGGGCTTCTCCACCGGATTGCGTCGCCTATCGCTGATGAGCTGGCGGCAGAGGTCTTTCATGCTTTGCGTGTGCTTCTTGAACTTGGACACCGACCGCACCCTGAGAGCGGTGACAAATTCTGGGAACAAAGCTTGCTTGTCAGCCTCGACGAGGGCGGCAGTCATGCTCTCTACAAACGGGTGCATCGTGTCGTTGCTGTAGAAGCTGTTGAATCGGAAGCCCATGGTGCACAACGCCAGCGTGTCTAGCGTCAGCCTGGTAAAGTCGCTTGAGACCTCAATCGCGGTCGACGGGCCCTGTCGAGCCCTAAACGGGTGTCAGCGAACGTCGTTCTCAACGACAACGGGAAGTTCAGATGGTGATTACCATTTCAGACAGAGTTGCTCGCAGACATCTTGCATGCCCTCGAACATGTTGGTGATCTTTAGTGGGCCAAAGAGCGGCATCAGCACCCGGTGGGCCACCTCCCAATCATGGTTGTTGTGCTGTGCTGTGAATAGGCCGTCGCCTCCCAACGGTCGCAGCTTTTCTACACCTGACGAGACGAGCTTGTGAAATCTCTTTTCGTCGCACAATTCGTTCAAGATTCTCCGGTTGCAAACCATGGTCTCCCTGGCACCTCCAAGCTCCATGGCGAAAATAGGTCCTTGCACCAATATTAGCAAAGGCTGGCTGGAGCGGTCTGACTGTTAGCGTACCATATTTTCTGCTCATGGCCATCAGGGACGCAATTGCATCGTCCAGGTCGATATCGAGCAGGTTTCCCACAATGGGGAGCGCTGCAGCAAGGTTAGCGGTGCAACGGGCTTTTTTTTTGGATGCTACTTGCGTGACGGTCCGGGGATCCGCATCTTCGTCGTCTTGGTCTCGGTGGCCGACATGATCGGTTCAGTGCCGAAATTAGTGACTGTGTGCTTTGCGGGGGAAAAAACCAAAAAAATTAGAGAAAAAGCGCTGGTTGGAATGATTGTAAGTTGGGATTGCCTGATGCAGAAGAGGAAGCAGTTGAGACGGGCGACAGCTTCGCAGTTATACCATCTCACGAAAATGCAACCCCAGTCTTGGCGTTTAGGCACCGGGGTTTGAAAACTCGGATCATTTCGAGTCTTCGACTCGGTCGGGTCAACGTGGAGAATGGAGATCCGCGGGCCCCCGAATCGTGCCCTAGTCCTGCATACCTACGCCATCGCGGGGCCAAAAATAGCGTCGTAACGCACCGTGGCATAATGATACGTGCACAGTAAGCAGGGATGGTCCCATCACTAGTCTGGTCTGATATGGTAGAGATTGCGCGACGCGGCATATTTCGCATCGTAAGTGTACTTTGGCAGGTAGAGAAACGTCGCTTAGATTGTGAATTGAGCGTCTATGCCATGCCCGGAAGCAAACCTGGCAAAAAAACATCGGTAAAGTTTGCTTTTAATTTCTTGAAATGAAATTTGCATTTACTATCTTCTATTTTTCGGAACCCGATTAACATTGCTACACACAAAATTTGCTGTCATCCAAGATTTCTCGATGCAAAGGGTAAGCTTCGGCTATTGCCTCTACTTTCACAAGCCATTCAACACTTAGTTTGTGGCTCTGCGGCTAAGAAACCATTCAATAGCCATGGCGGCCTGGACACCATTCCACAAAAATACCACCATCATGCCCACAGAAAATGCCCACGTCATGGAGATGTTGACACTGCAAAGCCCCATGACCACAAAATCATCAAATCCGTTGCTCAGTGCGTAGCTTGACAGCAACAAAACCAGCTGGGTTACCGCCACATCCAGATATCCAACCCAGCGGGAGGCTCTGGCGCTTAGTCTAAAATGGAACCTGTTCTGGCGTCGCATGAGGAATAGCACAACCTCAACCACCGTGAACACCGCAGCAATGAACCCCGTGATCTATATTTCGTTATTTTTCAGTCCCTTATTTTGGATATCAAACGGTCCTAAACCTACCCCATGTTGTGTCTGGAAGTTTTCAGACGTTCCCATCGCAACCACGCCAGTCGAGATTCCAGCCGCGGCCAGAGGCACGAAAGCGAAGATGTACAGAATCTCGTACCATTTTCCAAACGTGTGTTTTCTGAGCGGGCGATCCACAAGGTCGAAAAGAATGAGCAAGCTTTTGATCAGCAGCATTATCGGGTATACGAGAAAGAAAGCGACTGCGGAGGTGAAAACTGGTGACTGTTAGTATCGATCGAGGTTCGTGAAGTATCAGCAGAGCAGAAGCGTACTGTGGATATAAGTCAGGACAAGATATGTCGATACGGAAAGACCATTGACCGAAAACGTGTTGCCGGTAAGGTCGATGGAATATTGGTTTCCAGAACTGGAAATATTCAAGTTTCCCTGCGGTATGGTGATGTTGTCGGTGGTCACTTGCGATATGTTGGCGTAGATGACATCCAGTAAGCCCTTGACGCCTTCAGGATACCAACAAACGTTGTCGGAATTCAGCTTATTGATTCGGCTCGTGAGGAGTAGCGTGATGTAAAGTTCGTCAAAAGCCCCGCCGAGAGATGCGTCCACATTTTCGCGGCTTTCCAACTCAGGCCCTGATTTTCTGACCACAACCGTATTTCGTTCGCCCACGTTCATCAAGTTGGGCTTTGGCGCTCGATCGAGTTGGTGGGGATTTCCAGACAACACCCCTTCGTTCTCACTGTCGGGGACGCCAAGAACTCCTAGCGCGACGTCTTGGGATTCGACATAACTAGACCGATCATGACACGGCTCATGTGCACAGTTGCGTGCGCTAGGATGGCAAAGAGTTGGCAACCCTCCAACAAAAAGAATAAGAAATACATTAACAAACAACATCTTGGCGAGCCATGCGGACCGGTATCGAGTGAGATGGCATGGAGAAAATGCCGCTCGGGACGAAAACCAGAACAGCTAGACATAGATGCTATTGTAAGCGGCACTTGAACAGTTTCACGGCTCTGGACAGGGAATATTCTTTTCCCAAAACGGCGGCCACCAATCAGTTGTCCCGCTGCCAATCAGACAGGGCCAGATGACACCTCGAGCCAATCCTAGAGCTAACTAGACATACCCTTAATAGATAGCCATCCATGGAGCTTGAGATTGAAAGCTAATTACCATTCACCGTGCCCTCGCTCGTCCCTCTTGCTTTCATGGCCTCGGAACTTCCGCGCATGAGGCGAAGCCGGCGAGCCTAGCCGTGGAGCCGTGCACGCCTCAGCCGATATCCGAACTAGCAATTATCAAGGATTTCTGACATCAGTTGCATCCGTTATTGGGCAGCACCAGGGCACACGCCTGGCTTCGCCTTCGACTCATCGTCATAAAATGCCCGCATTAATGTGGGCAGATCCTCTTCCCCAGACTCCCGAGGACCCGCGGGCGCCGAGCCAAAGATGAGCGCCCGGTATCTGTGGCTCGGCAGACGTTGCAACGCAATGTGCCGACGGGAGGGGTCGTGCTTGTGTCGCTCTCAACCCCGTCCATCAGCCTGTCAGAGATGAACACCATCTTGTGTAATACAGCAAATGAAACGCCTTGAGAGTGTCCCCCCGCTTTTTGCTACCAGCAATGCTCGTTTCTGCATTTGGGCTGTGCGGCTGCCCTATGAATGCACACGTTTTTCGGATTTGTCGGGATGCACGGGAAGATCGGGTCAGGTGGAGACGACGCGAAATAAGCTAGGCACTGTGTCAGGGATTCTGGATGCATACGCATGTATTGATTGGTTGCCAGACTCGAGAAATCCAAAGATATTATGCCAGGGTCTGGCCTTGTTGCGTTTTCCCTTCATAAATTAGAACCATTTAACTCCAAGATGGATCGCGTATGTCGCATTTCGGTTAATCCAAGAAACTCTAGTTGCGGGATGGATCCAACGTCTCGCGCATAGCGCAGTTTCCATGAAACCGAGACAATTGGTGGTTGATCATTTCAGAAGCCGATGAATCAAACTAGGAAAGCTCGGGGTTGTAAATTCTAGCACCGGCTTGGTGTATCCGCGCATAGCTCACTCCACGTGTTTCGCCTTAGCCAGAAGATGGTGAGAGAGATAACTCTCCCCTCCACTCCAGCACGGTTGCATACACGTAAATATGGTCCGGTGTAGTTAGTCCGCATCAATCCCAATTGCGCTGAAGAAGAGCAAGAAGCGATCACGGCAAGTGCACGGAGAGGACACAAGGGTGACCCAAGGCGAGGGTCGCGCGCAATTCAGCCACATTCTCAAGGTGACCTCAGGGTTGGCCCAGTGTTTTTCCTGCGAGTGACCAACCACCTACCACTGTGCTACCCTTGAGTAAACCTGGGTTTGGAGTGCGGCGATGGCCTGAGGGTGAATGGTTGGGTTGAGGGCGATGCACAAAACAGCCACATTTTTCGAGTTGGCTTGGGGATTACTTTGTGGCTGTGTTATTTGTCACGCTCTGATCAGCCACGAGCCCTTAGATCAACTGAGGGTGAGCATGCAGTGGGTCACCTATGGGTGGAGTGAAAGAGTGGAGTGAAAGGCAAGTTGAGCTGACTCCTTTGCCAGCTCAACTGAGGGTAGGTCGACCAGTTCAACTGAGGGTGATGCCAACTACCATACTACCGAGCCAATCAGAGGTCTCATCTCACCCTCAGCTCAGGTCACGAAAACCCCAATTTTCTGGCATCACCCTCAGCTGAACTAGTTGACTTGCCCTCAGTTGATCTGGCAGCCGAGAAAAGTGGGTTTTTTTCTCCTCCCACAGGTGACCCACCTCATGCTCACCCTCAGTTAATCTAGGCTCGAGGCACAGTGAAACAGAATAAGTGGGGGATTTGAAAGTTGAGCTGAGGGGGATTATGTCTCTGATTGGCTCGCTTAGCTACCGGCACGGACCCACCCTCAACTGAACTTGGTCGAAGCCCACTTATTCTGCTCCAGCCTTTGCTCACCTAAAGGAGCACACCTAGAATCACTTTCTCTTAAAAGATGGTATTTGTTATAGCGTGCAAAGCCATATTTCTAGCATTTAATCCATTTAGGCTTGTGTTATTTTATACATTTGAAGTTGCTTACAATTAATTGACCGACTGCCCGTCAGTAAGGGTGTAATGTGCAAAGAAATAACAAATATTCTACCAACTAAACAACTACCATTGCTACAATCACCCCAAGTAAAAAATCGTGGTTCGAAACGCCTAATACAATTAATAATTCTTCAATAAAACCTTTTGATTTCTGGCCATTGCTATTTATGTAGTTTAACTTTAATGATCATTCTCTCAGCAAATATTCGCCCTTACAGGGTAGGGGAAGTTTCACTTGGAATCAGGAGCGCGAGCGGCTCAAGACATCACCCTGCAACGTAATACCGCACAGGTGTGATGCAGCTGGACACAGCGGGCGTGCGTAAGAATAAAAATATGTAAGCTTGTTATGCCGAATTTGGGACCGACAATCGGAAAACCGTAAATGCAGTCAATACCTACCCGCTATAGTTGTACATGCACTGGTCAGTTGCTAGATCAAATGTAACAAGAAAATTGGCGACGTCTAGATACCACGTCACACTATACGGATCGGTCGCATCAAGCAGTTGAATTGAGAAGTGAAAGGGCATTTTCTCCTATGTAACAAAGAGCGGTTAGCAGGAGACTTTTTGTAGGACCAACAAACAATGCGCAGCCAATTGCTTGGACGGTGACTGGATTGTCAGGACGAAAATTTGTGTGCAACCCAGACCAACTAGACTAGATGGTGCTGTGCGGTTCATTGACCGCTGCACAGGCTCCGGTGGACTGAACACTGCTTTCCCCGTAGACTTGATTAATCGGTAGACGAGTAGACTGTGATAGGAAGGGATGAATAAATTCTAACTGTGGCTGTGTTTACTCTGGACGAAAATCAGGGAATGGGACCGGATGGCCTGTTGGGGTAGCGGCTGCGTTGAAAAACATTACCAGTAAGAGGTCCTTATGTTTACCTCGGAAGGTGAAACAAAAAGCTTGGCGCAATGTTTCGGGACATGAGACTAATGCAACAGTTAGTGTACCAAAAGATCGCTTTACTGTCTTGGATAAAACTGAGAGGCAGCGGCAAAATTATATCGCAGCATCACAATTGGCCATCTGTGGCATCTGGGGACTACATGTGACGAAAGGACGTTTGAACTAGGTGAAAATCAGTTTAGTGTCCGAGGAAATAGACAGTATCAGCACCTCTACGAGATTCTGGCCATGTAAGTAAGCTCTGTCTTCAACGGAGGAAATAAGGGTGGATCAGCTGTGACATGAAGTATACTGGTATTTGCCCCTAACGGGGATATAGATAAGGCGCAGTTCACGAAAGAAAGAAATTTATTGGCAAGAAATGATCTTTTTTATTTTATTTTTTATTTTAGGGAGACAGAAGGTGGGGATGGTGTCTTGGTTTTTGAGGTGGACCGCGCACGCTTGGTTGAAGAGGTGGATATTTTTGGACAACTAAAATTCTGGCAGAGATTTGAGACTGGGATGGTTCCTCGAAGCCTACTGAACGGCCGCTAGTATAGGAAGGGGCGGAATAGCTCGTCGACCTGCACTCGTTGGTCACTCTTGTGTTGGTGAGGGAGGAATGTAGGAATGGGCCGGTGGATTGACAAGTGACTGTATTGACCTAACGAATAGACTTAAAAATCCGCGACACTACCGTTCCATCTCTGGACGGCTAGTCTTGTCGCAGCGTTGTATGGTTCATCCGATATATAAGCTTAAGCTTACCATATTGTGAAGCATACTCGACAGCAGCGCGCAGCTGCCAATGGCATTCGAGGGAAAATGCCACTCCGCCGACAATGTCACCGGGTATTCGGCTCGTCGCGTCACAGATTGGAGGCTGACAAGGAAATTGATTGTAGAGTTTTGCCCGCTAGCAAGTGTCAAGATGGAAGGCGCTGACGTTGCCCGATTCCACCATCGCCGCCGGCTCGCGGCCCGCTGATTGGTGGGTTATTGAAAGGCCGTGGTTTGGAGGAGCACTATTGCGCGTGTGGAGAGGCCAGGGCTGCGATACGCCGTACTGTGAAACGGGATGGAGGGTGATTTAATTAGTTAGGGGGCTTGAAACGCGGGTTTATCGCCGTCTTGCTAAGCACAGCAGCCCACTTGCACCGCTATCCCGGTCGGTTTGGGTGGATCTCCGGTGCCGAGTTCCGTTGCGGCGGTTGTATAAGTAAAAAATGCATGCTTGCGGCTCTGGGAAACGGGCAGAGCTTCTGGTATCTTTTGTTTGTTGCGACCTGTCATTCTTTTACTGCATCAGTCGTTGTGTTTATTTTCTTTTTTTGAAAATTTTATTTCTATTTTTTTTACATTCGTTAACATGAGATCTGCTTGCCTTCTCGCGGCGGCTGTGCCGTCCGTTCTGGCCTGCTCCAACTGGCGAACCCACGCGTGCGGCGGGGCTCTCGTATCCTCATCAGCTGAAGCACAGGCCTTTTGTGCGACTTTCACTGCCAGCGTAGTAACTGCTACTGATGCTGTTCCTTCTGCCTTCCTCTCGGCCTGCGATGCCAATATCAAGCATCTCTCAAGCGCGTGCTCCTGCTACGTGACTGGAGGTGCGGCTACTACTGCGGCTGCTGCCACTTCGACGCCTGTTACTTCTGTCATTGCGACGCCTGTTGCCACGACTGTTGATGCTTCCAGCGAATCGACTTATTCTACCCCCGTTGCATTCAGGCCCTCCCAGTCGTCTGGCTTTTCAACTCTTGTCACTTCGACCAAGTCGGCTGTTGTTGAGTCCACACCTGTGGCAGAGTCCAGTGAGGTCGCAGACTCCGCCGCCGCCGACTCTACTCCCGTTGCTACCGTCGCTGTCGGTGCAAACGCCTGCACCGTCACTGAATACGCTCAAGTTTCGTCCGCTGTGGCTAGCTGCACCGAAATTGTCCTTTCCGCTCTTTCTGTTCCCGCATCCTCAACTCTTGATCTCCAGGGTCTCCAGACTGGCGCCGTGGTCACTTTCGAGGGAACCACTTCATTCGGAACAACCGCCGACGAAAATTTTGATCCCATTGTTGTTTCCGGCGACAGCATTACTATCCAGGGAGCTGATGGCCATGTTATTGACGGCAATGGCCCTGCCTACTGGGATGGCCAAGGCTCCAACGGTGGAAGCTCCAAGTAATTCTCCACTCACAAAGCCCCCTGCTCATCAGATTCGCGATACTAACATGGTTTCCTCACAGGCCCGATCATTTCTTTGTTGTCAAGAAAACCAATAATGCCAAGATTATTGGTCTCAAGATCAAGAACTGGCCTACCCATTGCTTTTACATGAACAACAACTACAACATGGAGGTCAGCGATATTACCCTGGATAACTCGGAGGGCGACGAGCCCAACGACAGCAGCGACGGAAAGGCTGCAGCCCACAACTCTGATGGCTTCGATATCTCTTCCTCGGATACTGTGACTTTGTCCAATATTTGGGTGCACAACCAAGATGATTGCGTCGCCGTTACTTCGGGTTCCAACATTGTCATTGACGGCGCTTATTGCTACGGAGGCCACGGCCTGAGCATTGGATCCATTGGCGGAAAGAGCAACAACACTGTTGACGGTGTCACCTTTGCCAACGCCCAAATCATCGATAGCCAGAATGGCGCGCGTATCAAGTCCAACAGCGGCACAACCGGCTCTGTGGCCAACGTTACTTACCGCAACATCACCATGTCCGGAATTACTAAGTACGGCATTGATGTGCAGCAGGATTATCTCAACGGCGGACCCACTGGCGAACCCACCAATGGCGTCTCCATCACCGGCATCACCTTCGAGGATGTTACTGGTACCACGACTGGCTCGGCGTACAACTACTACATCCTCTGCGGTGACGGATCTTGCTCCGATTTTACCTTTACCGGTGTCAGCGTTACTGGAGGCAGCAGCGGAGGTAGCTGCAACTACCCATCATCTGAATGCCCATCCTAAGGATTGTGTCGTGCAACCTTTGGTGATGCTGGCGTTGCGACATCCTGTTCTCTGTATCATAATTGCATTCTTTGGTGGCTGGTACTGGAAATCTACTCATGTTATGGCACCGATTAGAGCCAGCAAATTGTGTATTAGTAAATTTATTTGTAAATAAACATAACTTCTGAAGCAATTGGCCTCAAAATGGGACCGAAAATGGGGGTATGGATATATACCTTAGTCTGATCGCCAGAGAAAGGGATCCGTTAAGAATAGTTTTAAGATGAGCAGCCATTTCACAAGATGAGACTGGTGATATGAACTCCATAGATCACCCAGAGTATTCAATTGAAATAATTCGATTTCTGCATTGAATCAGGCTTGGAACAGATTTGACGGGTCTGCTGATTCTTGTGTGGCTGCAGTACCGACAATTGAAGTTGCTAGACTATCGCATGAAATAGGGTTTCAGATATGTCATCCCCATTCCAGGTATTCAATAGATCATGCGAGAAATCCAGATGATAGATAATTAATATCATTGTGGGAGTGACCACACGAATCTTAAAATTGACTCCTCGGCAGACGTATACCGGCAAGCATTGGTGTCTTCACACTTGTACGGACTTGATGTCGATCTGCCATTGGCCGTGGTCAACCAAACCAAACCCCGCCAGAAAGTAGCTTTATTCCCCTCAAATGCCCTCCTTTAGTCAAACTTGGCAATCCATTTAGGCTAAATCGGAAATGCACAAGAAATAAGCTTGTCGGTTCAATTATGCACGTCAAGTACCGAAAAGTCGGAAAATGAAAGACAAATCCGACAAAGTGATGCAATGGTGGAGCTGGCGTGGTGTTAGTTTACAGCATAAATACGATGTGCTATTCCTCCATGGCTGAAAACGGCCGCGACACTTGGTTTTGCCGTATCTTGTACCAGAAGATCCCAGAAAAGTTATAAAGTTATAATGCATCTCTCGGCGCAGGGGTTGCCCATACTGGGCTTTGCCATGCTGAGTGTTGCTCAAAACTCAACCTATCACAATCCCATACTCTCTGGCTTCAACCCTGACCCCAGTTGCATTTTTGTACCAGAATACGACAACACCTTCTTCTGCGTCACTTCTAGTTTCCTTGCTTTTCCTGGGCTTCCGATTCACGCCAGTCGCGATTTGGTCCACTGGACCCATGTTTCAAATGCGTTTAGTCGACCTGATCAGTTGCCAGGCATGGCATTTCTTCCCAAGGCTACGAGTGGAATCTATGCCCCAACTTTGCGGTTCCACCAAGGCACTTTTTATCTCATGTCGACACTGGTAAACCAGCAGCTTCCTCGTGTAAATGACTCGAG
Organism: Calonectria crousiana; assembly: GCA_013406985.1. NCBI lineage: Eukaryota > Fungi > Ascomycota > Sordariomycetes > Hypocreales > Nectriaceae > Calonectria > Calonectria crousiana. Next base: position 268,823 of record VTGD01000074.1, read on the forward strand.
ATGGGATAATTTTATCATGACATCGACCGACCCGTACAGCTCAGATGCGTGGTCGGATCCCATCCATTTCAACTTCCCCGGCTTCGACCCTTCGCCTTTCTGGGACGACGATGGGACTACCTGGGTCATGGGAGCACATACAGCAGCTTACTATCCTGGCGTGATGTTTGCCCCGCTCAACTTTGAGACGGGAGAGATTGGGGACATAATTATGCCATGGAACGGAACGGGCGGTGCTTCACCAGAAGGTCCTCACATGTGGAAGCGAGATGGATGGTATTACTTGTTGCTGGCGGAGGGTGGCACGCGAGAAAACCACATGGTTACTATGGCACGCTCCCGAAGTCTCCGTGGTCCCTATGAGCCCGCACCAGGAAACCCATTGCTGACTGCGGCAAATAACACCGAGTCCTACTTCCAGGCTGTCGGACACGTTGATCTCTTTCAAGACGCCAAGGGTCACTGGTGGGGCTCTGCTCTGGCTGTTCGAGCTGGGGGTTCATACGGAAGTGGCAAGGGTCCCTACTTTGCCAACTTGCCTATAGGAAGAGAAACGGTACTCACTCCAGTGACGTGGAAGGATGGTGAATTTCCCATCTCCAATCCTGTTGCTGGAACTATGTCAGGTTGGTCGCTGCCTCCGACTTCAATTCTTGAGGAGGGCGAGGGCGAGCTCAACGGCGCTGATGAATTCGTCACCTTCCCTTCGGGGAGTCGACTTCCGATTCACTTTGTGCACTTGCGTTTGCCAAAGAGCAGAAATTACAAGGTATCGCCTTCTGGTCACGTAAATACACTGGCGCTCAAGTCCTCTGTTCTAAATCTCACCGGGTTTGATGGAGACTATGCTATGGGCAGGGGACAGACCTTTGTCGGTCGGCGAATGGCCCATTCGATATTTAGGTATAGTGTCGAGTTTGAGTGGGAGGCGTCATTGAGGAAAGAGGAAATGGAAACGGGCATCTCACTGTTTCAAGACCAATCCCAGCATTTTGACCTCGGCATCGTGATGCTGAAGCCAAAGGGAGAAAAGAACCTCCAGCCCTATTTGCGATTCCGCGGACATTCAGAGACGCCATACCGTGGAAGATCCAATATTCCAACTAACCTGATAAAAGTACCAGCAGAATGGGAACAAAAGAAACTGCGATTGCAAGTTGAAGCAGTCAACAGCACTCACTTCGCATTTAGTGCTGGCCCATCCAAATCGGCAAACGCTCGTTCTGAGATGCGTACCCTTGGGTATTGCAAGGGCAATGATATTGTGCCATATTATTCTGGTAAGCAGATGAGCCATACCAATTTAATCGGGCCCTGAATGTGAATGCATATTGAAACTGCATAGGCGCGCTGCTGGGAGTCTACGCAACAACAAACGGCAAACATGGAGAGCAGGCATTCGAAACATACGTTTCCAATTGGAGGTATGAAGGGCTGAATCAATTCAGAAGTCAAAGCGACGTGGATAAATTTGATTCCAGCAACGCATGACCTCAAAGGCAGACAGAATTCCCATGGTAAGATGAAGTCTAATATCCCATGTACATCAATCACTCTGAGCTCATACTCAAGTTAAAAAGATGGTAAAGTTATGATACTACTATATACTATGAAGTCTTAAAACTCGTATACACAAGAAATTAGTAAACGGGCATGGGGAAGGCATCCAGATCGTAGTGCCAGTTGTCAATAGACTTCTGGTCATAGACACAGGTAAGGTTCTTGCCACCGTCAGTCCACAGCGGTCGAAGAGGCCACCCGCAGATCTGCTGGTTGGTTCCCTTGTTCTCACCCTGCAGCACAGTGGCGTTGAGCGTCTTGGGGTCCACACCCTTTTCGACCCAGTCAATCATGACAGCCAAGTTTGTCTGAGGCCAGACTCCGTTGGGCTCGTAGACGTTGTAGTTGCAGTGCGAGCCGCCGGGGACCAGGAAGAGGCGGTAGAACTCGTCCATGGCCGCGGCTCCGTCCTTGTAGCTCAGGTTGGGGTACAGAACGGACCGGACAGACTCCCAGTACCGGACGGAGGAGGCAGTGGGAATGCTGAAATCCGACTCTCCGTGGTAGTGCAAGATCTTGGCGCCAGAGTCGCGGTAGTTGCTCAGGTCAGGCCAGTTGGTCATGAGAACGTCGTTGTACTTGTTCCAGCCCTCCCAGATCCAGTCTCGCAGGGTATCATAGGTGACATCGTTCAAGTTAGGCATGTTGTAAGAGGACGTCTTCAAGAGTCTGAGCAAGGTCTCGACAAAGGTTCCTCCCAGACCAGTTGGAGTCATGGTCCAAGAGTTGCTAGCGCTGTCCCAAGTCGTCTGAGCGTCGGTCCAAGTGCTGGACTGGGTGTAGGTGAAGTAGGCACGCTTGCCATCAGTGGTGTGGAGACCCTCAAGGATTTTCTTGGCCACCTTGATAGCCTTGGCCGACACCTTGCCAGACTGAGCGGGAGTGCCCGTGGATGCGGCACACGAATAAGACTTGCCAAGAGTTGTATCAATATCGAAATGCATGTTGCATAGATCATTGCGAGAAACGACACCATCCTTGCGGCCATCAAGCTCGTCACAGGCTGCGATGGTGGCGTTCATGATGGCAAGCAGCTCACAAGGGGGTGGGTAATAACCAATAGTCTGCTCGACAATGCCCGAGTACAAGTGCTGCACTTGCTGGAACGCAAAGCGGAAGGCGGGAGCGCCGATGATGGCGCCGTCGAGGTCAGTGAAGCGCTGTACCTGGCTCCAACCTTCGCGACCGCCCTCGGAGCATCCCTGGTAGTACGAGTAAAGCTTGTCGTCATCGGTGATGTCGTAGAACAGCTTGGTGAAGGCCTTTCCGACGAGAATCTGGTCGTGGATTGCCTTGTACCCAAAGGCGTAGATCTTGGTCCAGTCCTCAGTGCCATTGGCATCGAGGAACTGAGGAAGAACATTTGAAGCATCTGCACCGAACCCGCCATCCGTAGTCGTGCTGACGGCTCCGTACATGACACCACCCGGAAGCGACGTGGGGCTGGTGATGGCGTAGCCGCCGCCGCCGGTGGCAAGGTAGCGGTTCTTGAAGTCTTTCGGAGCCGGAAGCCAGACGGTCAACTTGACCGTGTCATCATCGCGACCGTCGTGGGAAAAGGTCAGCGTCACGTTGCAGTAGTCGAATGTGCCATCGGGATACATGACATTGTCTGTGGCTGAAGCGTTTGTCACCGGATTAGCCGTCACAGCAGAGCTGTCAAAAGTGAGGCCTGCTACGAAGCCATCGGCGGGAAGGTGAGCTGCGACATATTCCGTGGTGCAGACGTCATCCAGGGAGAGGGCTGAGCGGCGCACGACAGCAGCGGAAGCTGAGGAAAAGAGTGCCGTGGCGGCAACGCCAGGAATAAGAGATCGCATATTCGGGTCTCTGATGAGGGCTGCGGCAATGAGAGACAACGAAGAACCTGGGGGAGCTTGTCAGGATTGAATTGAAAGTATAGGGGCGATCTACCAGTTAATATACGGCATTTCTTGACCTGATCGCTCTGAGCGACCTGGCCACGACGAGCCAGGCCATGACGCCTGGTCAAAGTCACTCTTGGCCGACTCGGCTTTACTTCTGGGGTTGAGGCTGGGGTACAGGTGGTGATTAAATGCCTTCTCCAATCGGCTGCAGTTGAGCCGCTACTTCCCGGTCCTTGGAGATGCCCGTCTTGGTTAGTAGCGTTGCTGCGACTCCACCGTTCGAAATTGGTGCAATACCCCGCGCATCCCCGAGGCCAAATGAGCCGAATTCCGGGGAAATCTATGGCTTGCCCCACCAAACCCCAGCTTGGGGTAATGGTTGACCCCAAACGCGGGAATCTGAGGCCGTCTTCGGGGCCTGGTCAATGGCCACTTGATCGGGAACTACGACGGATGGAGAACGTGGTCTTGGCTGTAGATCCGGAATGGAAGCCGCAGGACAAATCAGCTTCCGTTGCTGTTGGGGTTGCCGACGTAATCATCACAGGCGTTATATTGATTCACGAAGCACAATTGGTCCGCTGGGGCCGCTTTTCTAGCCGGATCAGAGTGCCGGAGGTAAGTTGAGAAGCAATATCATCATCATACCCGGCTGTGATGTTGCCGCCGGAGACTGATGTCCATTCGCATCACATGCTAAAGTCGGCGTTGAGATTGAGGTCGAGGCTTATTTGATGGAGAGGATTTTCATTTTCCGAAATATGTGCAGCTTTTTCTGCTTTCGCCTCATTTCTTTAACAAAATAGTTGGTCGTTAATTTATGTCAATCGCGTGGGCCCCAGTTCGGGGAAATTTCTGTTCACTCGATGGCACCACTTCATGGGAATGAGTCTACCTCTTCTGAAAATCTAATACCAGAGTTATGGATTACGGCGCCTGTATTCTCACATGCTAATATAAGTCAGCTAACCGTGTCATTGATTATTTTACCCTTCGTTCCTGCCACCTACATAATCAGAATCCACGGCCTCCATTCTGAGTGATGCCAAAGAATGTTTGCAAAGAAAGGCCCTTGTCAGCCATCTTACCAATGATGAAACTCATCACGTTGTATTACGAAATCTTACCATTTACTATTTTCTTTTCTTTCTTCACGAACGATTACGGCCATATGCGGGTGAGGAATGCATTTGGCAAGGAGTAGGTCGATGCTACTAGTTGCTAATGTCTATATTTATTCCCCATGCGATTTTTAGCAGTGTAGACTTGGAGAGATTTGGAGCCTGTGACGTTGACTCTTGACTCAATCATGATAATGTCATTGGCTCACCATCACAATACAACCAATGGTAATGATCTTTGGCCAGCCGCCTTCTATCTTGCAAGCTGTCATCGCTTCATTCAAATGCTACAGAACTAAACATGGATTTTTATTACCAGAAAAATTGGAGTTATTGGATTCGCGTTTCGCTTATAGTTCAAACACCAGAAAAGTGCATAGTGAGATGTCCTTGGCAAATCTTGGCTTCGCGACTTTAGCAGATGGGTTTGGCGGCGTCAAATGGCGTTTCTATAATGGGATCTCGTTAGTACAGGGCTTGGAGGTCTCGCTTCGCCTTTTTTTCCTTCTGCCCCTCCATTTCTCTACAGAATCGAGACTCCACGCCACCGGTGAACATTTGCACAACAATTCAGATTGGGGTTTAACTTCGACCCAGTGGATCATGCACAGGGTTGATAATTAGAGCAGACTGCTACTATGGACTTTTCTTTGGAATTTATTTTTAAAATGGTATTTTCAGTAGAGTGGCATGCTCCACTTATCTTCGACTACCCGCGGTGTCACGTTGATGAATTACTTGGACGTCTTTATCACAGGCAAAAGGTGCGCCGTCGAATGGAATGATTTGGTCGCAAATAATTCCTCATTCGTCACTGATTTCCTTGTGCAAAATATAAATAAAGGATTCACCATTGCTCAAACTTGCCTCAAATGCCTTGCTGAAGCTTCTGGGGGCGTGGGTGACTTAAATCACTTCATCAACTAATTTCCTATCTTGCCTCTGCATACTTGGTCCAAAGTGGCTCATCAAGCAGCTTACCCAGACAGCTTGATTCCACACCAACCAAAATCTCCATGCCGCCGTTGGGTAGTGAGGGTAGAACAACCTGGAGGCCGTTGATGACACCGACATGTGGCGCACGAGTAGCGTCGACCTTTCCGCCGAGCAGGGGACCGAAATCAACGGCGTGAAGGTTGAAGTTGATCCAAGAGGTTTGCACGCAGTGGTATCCTGGAACATCGGTAAAGGCTGTTGGGACAAGCTTGTCTACGTGATCAAGCTTCTCGACGAGTGTCACCACATCGTCAGTGAATTGGTCGTCAGCACGGATAAGAGCCTTGCGAATCAGTAGAGCCAGGTCGGCAAGCGTAGCTGAACCGAGCATTTTGCGGATTGGGGCTGAGACGGCGACGTACTCGAGGAAACAACCTAGCGTCTTGGGGTGCACGGGCGGATCAGTTCGCTGTCGCCCATCGATGGCGATATTGAAGACGGACACTGGGTCGCCTTCAAGTGTCTCAAGGGGATTTTGAACCGCCATGACAGTGCGCCAAAGAAGTGCCGAAAGTGCGTCATTGGTCGAGATCCACGTCTGATCCGATGGCTCGGATGCATTAATAGGCGAAGCATCAGCCTTTAGAGCTCTGAGAGATTCGGGAGAGAAATAAAAGACCTGTCCGCGGTGGTCCTGAGACTGCATTTTGGGCGGAGCGCCCTCTGGGACAAAAGGGATAGATAAGTATTCTGGATGGTTTGCTACCAAACCTTCATTCTTCCCAGAAGGCTTCATTATGTGACGTCTATCCCGCAGCATGGCTGGATCGAGCCTGTAAGGTTTGAAAATGTCAATCTTCTGTAAGCGCCGACACTCTTCTGCCCAGATGTTGGTCCACACTTGAAATGTCGCGCCGTCGCCAGCCATGTGGAATATGCACCAGGTAAGAAGTAGACCGCCTTGGATGAAGTTGGCCTGCACGAGATTGATGGGCAATCGCTCGCCAACCGAAGGCCACACGGTGCGGCGGCATAGTTCTTCGGCATTGAAAGCAGATACAGGGAAAACCTTCTGTTTGAGCTCGGCATAAGTGAATGGATATGCTCCGGGGGCTCGTAGATCCTTGGTCAAAACATTCTCGATACCACTGTTCTCGGGGAGCTTTTGGAACTTCAAGACGCCGCCCTGGCTGGCATCTGGGTTGGGGAGAGCTTCAGCACCCATCGTGCCAATGCGCTGCTTGGCGGCATCGAAACCACGTTTTAAGATGGAGGAGATTTCATCGATATCGTAGTCGTCATCCAATTGAAAGGGGAAAACGTAGCGGAGATATCCCTTGGGCCCAATTCTCTCCAGTGGCGTCATGGGAGGGATATCGGAAAATGAATTCACACAATCCATGGCTGTAACTCGTTGGAAGGTTCAATATCAAGAAAGTGATGCTTAATAGGTCGATGTTTGAGGATTAGTGCGACTTTTCAAAAGAATTGACGCAAGGAATATTGATGATCTGGCTAAAATTGTGAAACTGGAAACAATAGATGTTTGATGAGGGCTTCTTCGCACTTTAATCCTCCGCCCCATATCCAACGTAACATTTTGTCGTAGCATACATAATTTTTTGGGTCACGTCGCTCATGCTTTTTGCCCAGGGTTTGTGGGAGACATTGATGCTGTTGGTTCAAGAGTGTTGGTACAAGGGAAATTGTAACCGAGTCTCCACATACTCAAATATTCAACCGGAACAGTCGCCTATTGTGGCAACTCCAGCGACAATCTCTTTTTAATTTGTCCACTTAATCCGGCCAAAAATGGGACGATGCGACTTGGGAGCATTTTCATGTGGTTGAAGATCCGATTTTGATACCTTGGCCATAGATGCACGGTGTGTAATGGCATTGTCGCTAATTATGAATCCTAGCACCCAATAAAGAGATCAATGAGGCGAGGTCAAGGTTTTCTTCCAAGTAGCAAAATCATGATCTTTAATAAATTATTTCGCACACGATACAGCAAGCAACTAATCGAAGTGATCGGTTCATGGTTGGAGTCAGTCGATAGTCTGGCTATGCACTCGTATTCCAAGCAAGCGCCCGGATGTCTGATACGGACTACGCGTGTACAAGGGATTTAAATTACGTTTGCATTGCATCGTCGTCATTAAAGAGGTTGAAAGGACCAATTAGCGATAATAGACGGTGCTATCAGGCCCACTAATCAATAAGACCGTAACTCGAACCACCGAGATTGCAACGGTGGTACATATTGTTGGTCCTCAAGACAGAAAAGCTGGGAGAGGATGGTGTGGTATTTTGCATTCATGTGGATCGGGAATGAAGGAATAACCCCACGTGTGAGGAGTTCCCACCCATTCTAGTGCTATTCCCTGACATGTTTAGCAGGGTTCGACCAACAGCCAGCCAGGGGGAGAACATGGTTCTACCTTGTATATGGATGTAAAATCCCCGTTCTAACTAATCAGAGGCACTCTACCTACCATCAACGCTATTATAACTGAGTTGAAGCGTCGCATTTATGCACGAATAAGGTCTAAACTACTATACACACAAGGGAGGATAGTATATAAATTCCTAAAGGAAGATCTATAATGAACGGCGTCTTCTGCAAAGGCCATTGGTGAGCTGTTGGTGGTATATTTTTAATGTACCGCTACACATAAAGTACATGACCCCTTGTGTACCAAACCAATACACTTTTCTAACTTTCGTCATGCCTTTGACCTATTAAACTCACATTCAGCCATAATCCTGCAAAACGGATAACGAGATAAAATGACACAGCAGAGGCAAAAATCAATGATGCGATGGCTACTCGATTATTGCACGCTTATTCAAAGGGGCTGGGCCATGTCCAGAATACACGTGCATTCTGACACTGCCATCGGGCATAGGCCAGAGCACATGCATCTGATAGGCAAACACAACAGGACCCTCTGTCGTGAAATATTCTTTCACATCTCGCTCTGCCTCTCGATAGACGTGAGGAATTTTAATGCCAGTATGATGGCGCACCTTTTCGAGTGCAGAGTCCATGGGCTGAAGTAGGGTCTTCACCAAAGGAGCCTCTTGAACAAAGCTTGTGCGCACTGTCTCGCGCAAACCGGTGATGAGATAGACAGGTTGCATACCTCCACTATTGGTCTTGGAAAATTCCAACACCTTTGGGATGTTGATAATGGAAACAATGGCATCGGGGCTGATGGTATGAGAGAGCACGCTCACGTTATGCTCATTCACGTGCATCCTAAAATTCCAGTGAGAAGAATCGCGAGGATATACATATTTAGGCTCGTTATAGGTGTTGGTGGAGGGGAGTTTGATGTGGGCGTGTTCTTGGACTTGGGCGAGCGGGTCATCGAGGCTGTAGGGAAATTTGAGGACGGTGCCTATATGGAGCTGTGACTTGACGGCCAGGCTCACCCTCTTTTCATAAATTGGAAACCAGAAGGGTTCTGCCATTGCTGCTTGGTGGGTTCAACTTGGTAGGTTCAATTGTATGATGTTCGGAATAGTCCAAGATTGAGCTGACCCCGCGAACAAACAGGATCTAGAGAATGTGAATTTGCGGGTCACTATCTAAATATGCCTTTTTGAATGTGATGCGATGAATTTTGAGATGTCACTTGACCTCTTTGTCAATGATTCCTTTGTCATTTTTATCACCACATTGTTGATCACACAGCGAATAACCCCAAATCACTGAAGAACAAAGAAGTATATAACGGCTCACTTTGAGATCCCCACTAAATAGCAGAGTGGTTGATGTAAATTCTCAGAGTTTGGCATGTCAATCTGCTTCTCATCTCCAGTCATGTGAACCGCGTACAAGGCCATTATCATATCGAGGAGCCCATGAGCAATTCGTAGTGAAACGGCCAAAAGCTAAAACAAAGTTTCAGTCTAGCGACAGAAAATGAGAGCTCTTGGCAACAAGCGGAATCTGATATCCATAGGTGATCATCATTTAACAATTAGAGGGCCAAGGGGATTAAAAAGAACATCATAAATGGAACAAAGCATGTTTCTTTGAGATATAAGTGAGCTAAACGTATATTCTTTAGTAATGGAGAAGTTTTATTTGGGTTCCTTTCATGTCATGAAAGAAACAGGCTATTGCCGATAAGTGTTCATGCATTAGAATGCAGCAACGTGAAATCTACTGGAGCCAAAGGAGACTAAGTAGACCAGTTTAGTCGCGCTTGCTTTACTACAATAGACACTATCAACACTGAATTATTTGCGCTCAGGCGAAATAGACTACCCAATACTCGAATTAATCTTGGCGAGTCGATTGACTCAGTACCAAAGCTTCTTGTTTACAGAAGTTCCCTTCTCTTTGCAATAATCGTAATATAATTTGGCAAAGCTGAAAATATCCATGGTTTCTTTCACACTTCCATCCTCATGGAGAAATTCAAGGCTTCCATCCACAGTGAAGATAACTTCAGCTCCGGCGCCGAGAAAGAGGGTGTGGCTCGTGCCAGGGTGCTCAACCACGTAATCGCCTGGCCCAGAAACCCAATCATACCTGTATCATCAGAAAAGAAAACGCGAAAAAGAAATTGGGTGGGGTATTTACTCGCTGTATCTCCAATTTCCCGAGATGGTGTATGCTGTAACCAACCCGCGGTGCCGATGCTTTCCCAGCGAAGCATCCTCTGCAGTTCTCAGGGCCATAACAAATTGGCCCGACTTCGACTCGAATCGAAAAGGTTTCATTTCAATGGCACCTATCCACGGAAACCAAAAGGTATCCTTGGTACCATTGATGTAGACATCCGGGACACTGTGTGTATCGGCGAAGGCAAACTCTTCACGGTCCTTGTCAGTGAGCGGAGCCATTCTGATGGCCTGGATGATTGTAGGGTGCGATTGATGAGTTGTTGTGTGCGGTCAAGATATCAGTGATGCAATGAAATACTCCAGAAAATCCAATTGCTTTCTCTGCTTGAGAGTCTCAATGGCCGCAGTGTTGGATGCAATGCGGAAGATTAGTTCACCTCCTTAAATAGGGTCGCACTCGAAGCTCAACCACCCAAGGACAGTGGATTCATAAGCCATTCGTACGTGTCAGTAATCAGTGAGGCGGGGTAAAAAAGTCGGTATGTCTTCTCCGTTACCCTATTGCTTCTCTTTTCGTCTGACTGCATGTTGCAACTCCACAATGTCTTATATGACGAACGTGACACAAGAGCCCAGCGAATAAAAAGATGTCAAAACAACACCGGTCAGTCTGACCCCAATACTGCTTACGGTGTTTCATTTCCGAGGTGTTATACATTGTGTCAACATTTGATATGATTTTCATGGTATGTATGAGGCATTTGATGTGATAGGGCTTTTGGGATGAATGCAACAGGTCAGCAGGTTTTATCCCCCCCGATGCCCGTCTTGCGGTCATCGCAATACTACGACTATTGATTGGCTATTTTAATTGACTCAGTGAAGCCTGTGGAGATTTTTCTTTTTGTTTCAAATTTCTATTTTTGTCATTCCTGCACTGCGGTTGCCTACCCATTGTCCATAGCGTCGCTCCAGATGAGAAATCACGCCTTCACCCTTCTCCGCACCGCCTAGTTCCATCAAGGATAGCATATACCAATTTGCCATAATTTTGCTGGCCATTTCCAATAAAATAAGTCAACGTTCTTCACAGCACTTCTTATTTCTTTTTTCTTTTTTGAACATAAAATTAATTGTGTGCCACGTGTCTGTCTGTTGTAAATAGCAAACCAATTGCAATAGATTAGAAGCTAGCAAAGACGTAATCGAGAAAGGAGAAAGGAAATGTGAGATGGTCGTGCTGGGACTGTATCTGTTTTGTAAATGCCTAGTGGAACTCAAATTCTATTTGCCATGATATGGGGCGTCTTTGATCCTGAACTAACCGGATATAGAATACCAGCCTTTTTTAAACACGCGGCTGTCACATTTCGGTCAATAGTGTCTGCCACAGCAATCAATAGAACATGAAGAGAAATCTTTAAATTCCATTGCTAATATTAGAAAACTTTGCTTTTTGAAATACCCTAAAGCTACCGTATATCTAGAGATCCTATAGCAATTTTACGAGATCAAGGACACGCTCATGCACATTGCTGACAAGATTAGGGCGAAGAATCATATCTAGCCAGCGGCAAAGTGAAAAAGGCAGTCCAGGATGTTGGCTTTCCTGTTTAAAATCCATCAAAGTTATGTTACTCTCACACTTCATCTCGTCTCCCAGACAGTATTTATAGCAAAGGAGGATCATCAAATGGAAGTAAAAGCATCTATCAAAAAATACCGAGGTTTAGCATCTTCAGAAGGCTAGCATCAAATAACCAAGTGGAAATCAGTACCAATCAAGGTGTTAAGTGGCGTTGGCACAGTCCGTCTTGGAACAAACTCCATTCCCAGTCGCCATTCCACCGGGTAAAGATGTTTATAACAAAGGTCAGAATTCTGCTTAGTTTTGGCCTTATTGGTCAATTCCTCATTGGAAACAATAATAAACTCAAACGTTCACCAATACCTTACCCTCTAAAATCATAGAAAAGCGCGGCTGGTGTGCCGATCTCTCGCCTTAGAAGGTAGTTGGAACTAGAATGGCATGTCAGGCTTGAACCTTAATTTCTTTCGTGTCTATATTGCCTTTAATTCCCAATTTGGCACTAAGATTTGAATTCTAGAATACTGATTCAACTCAATTCCATAAAATTTCAACACAGAAGCGCTCCGACATGAGATATTTCGAGAGTGTAAATGCTCATGGGATCATGTTTAAGATGTGTTGATGAATTAATCATGTGCACATAATTATAGTACAGCCGCATTTCCCAGTAGTTCCTGCCGCATTATGCGTCGGAGAAGTTATCACGACGACATCGAGATTTTTAACCTTTGCTCATATTTATCTCATGCCATTGAGCCTGATATATGGAGTAAAATACATGAGCCTTTTTATCATACTGGAGTTTGGAATCAAGGTTGATTCAGATCCGAGTGTCTTTGGCTTCACGTATTAAACTTCCAGGCCAGCCACCAACAAGTGCCCACATTCCTCTTACTCCACAGTTTCTGCAGTGACACTAGCACATTCATGAGCACTTTTCTCAATAGGCCCGATTATTACTAACCACACCGAAATATTTGACCCTACTGGGTCTTGGATGTTCAGATTACGTCCTGTGGTTATCACACGGTGTGAACGATGTGGGGGCGTTGTTCTGCTCAATTTGGGTGAACACAGTTTCCAAGACAATTGTCGGTGTGGCTTAATTCCGTCTGATAATATTTTCCAATTCTGTTACATCACCATCCTTACAGTCTGGAAAAATACCAAGGTTTGCCAGAATTTACTGAAGCGCCAAATAGCAACATACCCATTTTTGCCCTCATCATTTTCACCTCAAACATTCCCATAGCCACAATTGGGGTTGAATCGGATTGGGTTTTAGGCAACCGTTCGAAGTGGACAAAAACTTTGAAGTACGTGTACCAAGCCCCGTTTTGCATTAAGGCGGTAATCATATCCAGATTCAGCAATAGCTCAAGGTTGAAGCAAGTAAATGTACGTTTCTGTCAGTTTGTGAGTGGTTGCTCAGTAGCTCTAGTAGCTATTCAGAATTTATGCTACACATGGTTAAATTGGTCCTCATGGGAAAGTCAAATCACAAACAAGGTCTGGATGGAGGCTGGGTGAGGGAAATATCATGAAATTATGATCAGGATGATAGATTAGTAAATAATAATGAACCTTTCTTACTTAGTCATCCTCATAAGGAAGAAGCCTTTATAACAAGCCAAAACCCTCGTCGTTCAAGTTTACTCGTGCAGACTCAAGGTCACCCATCCACTCTCGGTATCGATCTACGAGTTTCCCCGAGCTCATTTAACACTCATCCAACATGTTTTACTCAACTGTTTACTCCAAGTGCCTCCTCCTCGTCGGCATGACATCACTGGTGACAGCTGGTCCTGTCGAGCGCAGAGATTTATTGGGTATCAACAGTCCATTCAGCATTGCCAAAGGTTTCATTGTTCTTTCAGGGAATCCTGATACTTCCTTTTTGAGTATGGTCGGCAAAAGAGAGGCCGATCCAGAACCCTATGACTTTTTCGGTTTGAGTTTTCCCAACCTGTTTCCTGGCGCCGGAACCCAAGGGTCCGTTGTGACGACCAGTTCAGCAACATCTCCTACCACTACCGCTTCAGCCGCCGCCAAGCCTACAAGTTTGGATGCGATCAAAGGCTGGACCATGCACAACACTGCCAGAGCTGCCAAAGGAATAAACAGTTTGGCTTGGGACAGCTCTCTTGAGGCGCAAGCATTGGCTTACGCAAAGGTGCTGGCCAATCTCGGCACACTTGTACATTCTTCTATCACCACGCGCCCCGGCCAAGGTGAAAATTTAGCATACGTCGGGTGAGTCTTTCCATGTCCATTACATAGAGGCTGGGGACCAACAGAGTACAACCCAACAGCACAACCAATCCCTACACCAACGTCATTCAAAATCCCATCGAGATAGGAACCTCCGGGTGGTGAGTCAAATGCTGTTATTAGAGTCGCATAGACTTGAAATACCTAACCCAAACATCTTTAGGCTAGCAGAGGCCCTGAATTACAACGGCGAGGTGATTCCGCTGGGTAACTTTGCAAACTACGGTCATTACAGTGAGTATCTGCCAGTGATGAGGTACCATGATGACTAACAATACTCTTTAGCCCAGGTCATGTGGAATAGTACCACTAAGGTTGGAATTGCGGCAGCCACCAATTGGATGGGTGCATGGTACATTGTTGCGCGATATTCGCAACCCGGAAACTTTGCTGGACAGAAGCCTTACTAGTCACGGTTATAAATTACCAAAGAGTTTCATGATTCGAATGTCATGGAAGTAATCTATTAAAAGCTACGTATCATTTATTAATCACTACTTGAAAGATTGATTCTCTTAGAATCACTGCCGATAGCTGTTAGATTTAATACAATAATTATTTTAGATCTTATTCGCTTAAGATTTGATTGCTCCCAACGGCAAGAAAAGGGGCCCATAACACTGAATACATTCGATCCCGGAGATTTGTGCGAAGAATGGCCTGGCCTAGCTCCACGTTGGGGCCCGTAATTTCAATGTGGATGGATATAATCTTAAATTCACAAAAGCATTTGCCACGAACCCGCGATGGTGTATCAACGGAGTTTAAATTGTCATTCTCGCCCAGAGGAACCTAAAAACTTGGATGTGAGCCGCAGAAGATGTTACCGCACTTGCGGGAGTGGTGACAGCCAGCAAAATAATTGAAGGAGCGAGTGCAGGCGGCTTCGTCACACATCACAGAGTTAATATCATGCTTCCAGTTGCCACAATTGCGCTCTCTTGAGTAGTTGACGTTAGCGCCTGATTTTCTTCATGCCTGTTGATGCCGTCGCGCTTGTTTGATTCTTGGCCGTTATCGTTGGTGAGGTGATGATCTTGCATATCTCTGCGATGCTTCTTCTTATCCTCTTCCCATGCTAAAAAGAAAGAAAAAATAACCAAAAGAACTACCTTCTTCTTTATACAACTAGATTCTTGCTATGAAGGTTTTACTATCCAGGTTTATAAATATAGTACGATCATTCTTGACTGGGCTCCAATCTATAACACAACTATAGGATTTATGTTTATAAAATTGATCAAGTATCTTAGGATTAACCAATATAAAGATCACAACAAGAAAATCATTATATTCAGTAATAAGCTGATCAGTCCAAGAAAATAATTAAAGGTAACCAAGTTATATTGAAAGCTGAGTTGTACCCAAGTAGCAGCAACTTCTGGACGGATTTAAATACTACTTTTCTTCCGATAACACCAAGAGCAAACATGAGAGCTTTAACACAGCGGTCGCAAGTGACTGTTAAAATGGGTTTAGTGTTAAGCTGCAATCGCGGTTGGCTTTATTATAAGCCCAACTATTATAAATAAAAGTAGGTCTTATCCAGACTTCTGCCAGGCTGCTCCGTGGGTCTAGCCCATAACAGCCAATAACGCAAAGTTACAAAATAGTTCCCTGTGTTCTTCACAAGAGGAACTGGCCGCTATTGGTATCAATAGATGCTTCTGTAAGGTTATGATCTCTCATGCAATAGATATAAGCCTCAGCTACATCTTCAGGCTTGCCGATAGCGCCAGTTGTTGTCTTTGCCGTGGTGAGAGCCACAAGCTGTTGCTTTTCTTCCGAAGTCCTGTCGGCCCAGTATGACTGGAACGTATCCGTGCTGACGACGCCCAATGTCACGGCATTGACGCGCGTCGGCCTGAGATAGAGAGCCAATGCTGCAACCAACCCCTTAACACTGCTGGGTTACTGCTGTCAGAGCGGGCCAGTTCGGGTTCGGTCGTACCGAAGCTGAGCCCGAGGTCAAGGTGAGGCTTGAGCTGGGACCAGCCGTGAGATACTTTGAAGCGTGCTTTGCCAAAAGCATTGCAGCAAAAGATCGCACCAGAAAGCTGTCTTTGATGTACTTGAGATCAATGTCTGCCAAGGCTTTCGGAATGGGCGTGTCTCCAGCAGTGTAGATGATGTGGTCAAGTTTCTGCGCCCCATTGTCTGTGGCGGACTCAAGAAGAGCCACAATGTTGATTTCGAGTTTATCTTCTTGGGCCAGATCGCATGCAAAACCAGAGATTGTAGAGGCCTTTGAAGGGTAAGACGCTTGCAGACGGGCGACAGAATTCTTGACTCGCGTTGGGTTGGAGCTAGAAATAATAATCGCATGGGCGCCTTGCTCGACGCTAGCTTCGGCGACAGAGTAGCCCACGCCAGCAGAGCCACCGACCACTAGAATGCGGCTTCCATGAAGTTTGGAGGAGAATTTGACGACGTTTTCCATGTTTTTTTGCTTCTAAAAATAAGCGGGCTGGGGAAGGTATTGAAATGATGATGAATAGAAAGCATATGATGGCCTTCAGACCTATATTTTATATACTAGACTCATCCTAATGGCTTACACCCCGTCTGAATGGCTTGCATCCCGTCTGAATGGCTCATATGCCATCGGAACGGCTTACATCCCATCTCTATGGCTTATGCGATGCCAAGCAAGTAACCCGATGTTAAGTGAGCAACAGGGTGAATTCCGAACAGAACCTACTGGAAGATCTGTTATAAATGTAATTGTACCAGGGTGACCCTTGCCGAATGAAGGGATCCACATAGCTTACTCAACAAGTTACCTATAAGGAGTAGGCGTCTTTTTATAGTTTTGCTGAATTCGTCTTAGGTTCTATTATACTTTAATACCTTAACCTTGGTAGCAAGGACTTGGCCCTGATAGGTGTCACAGCCTGAGAGCCTGAGGGCATCAGGTTTGGCGATGCCGCACCCGATGCGGCGAGACCTGTTGAACCTAACCGTGTACATAGTGGAACGTACACACTCGGAAACGTGCTCCAGATGAAGGAAACACACCTCGGCTGCACGGAACATCGCTCGAGTGCCAAAAAAAAAAAGAAAAAAAGGCACTTAGGTTACGATTAGTGCACGATTATGTTATGATTTTCTTGTATTTAAGACAGCTAGCAGATTCTCTGTAGAAAAGGACAATCAGACAAGTTCTTCAAGTCATTCATCCGTTTTCACAATCTTCTTGATGAGTGGCGTCTCAACAGGAGCTAGCGCCCAGGTCATTTTTCGCATCACACTGCGCGGAGCACCCTCTGCGAGATCAGTGTTTACCGGGACTTGCTCGCTCAATTGAAGGGCCACGACGCTTCCCTGCATCGTTCACATTAAAGGCTGACCCGGTGATGTACATTTTGTGGACGTGCTTTGGACCAGAGGGAATAGAATCAACCTGCTGGAGAAGGGCCGAAGCGACGCTGTGACCAGGTGGGAGGAAATGGCAGCCAAACTACACCAACACTCAAGGCGAGGATTACAATCGCTCCGGCAACAGATGCAATTGACTTTTTACAAAGGGGAAGAACCCTGTTAGCGCTGTACTATGTAGAACAAAGTAAGGGACCGGTAAAGGCTAGCAGCTTTCGGCCCGCGTGACGTGTCAGGAATGGCGGGAATGTTTTGACGGGGGAACGGTAACACGAACACCCAAGCGGCTACCCTATAGTGTAGTCTGGACAAGCAATGAACAGAGATGAGAGGAGTTCATGTAGAGTATCTGATGAGAAAGAAGGGTAAATAAATAAAAATAATAGAGAATAGAAGGTTTCTGGAAGCAGTAGCTTCTTTTAAGACTTGTAAGCTTACGCTTTTAATTCTTGGGACCTAATTGTGTGTTTGAACCGAATGTGATTTTTGACTGAAACCTCTAGGACCTGCGTTTTGTACTCTAGACCAGCTCCCTGCTTACGACCACAGCGCCTTCAGCCACTGAAGCTCACCAGCCACCGCCACAATGTGATTTCTGTCGACATTATGGATGGGATGCCTGTTGATAATTAGTGCTTGTTCACCTTAAACTCAGACACCCAGCAGAGATCCTCTCACATCATCATCCACCCTGTGCCTCGATTGGGCATGGTCGCGCATGGCGCTTCTAGTATTAAGTGGCGTCTTTGACCCCCTGTCCCCGCAATCGTAGCAGGGTGATGGAGGCATGTCGATCGTGAACTTGTGTAGAGAAGAAGAAAAAAAAACTTGTTCCCGTCTCCATCTCCGTTGCAACGCGCCGCCTCACATTCTTGTTTCGATTTTTTTCTTTTTTTGTTCCTTTTCCACGCATGCTCGGATCTCCCCGAGCGCACACTCCCGCTGTTCTCGCAATTACCGAGATTGGATCGACACCAGCTCTGCCCCTCCAGTGCTCTTCCAGTGGGTCAGACGAGTTGTCGGTGCGACCGTCTGGCGTAAAGCACAGCTCGCGACGAGCTGTGCCCCCGTGAAACATGAGGTCGCTGATGCAGCCCGTCCAATCCGTCTTCAGCCTTAGCCGTAACCTTTTGGCTGTGGACCCTGCTGGTTTGCCATCGGAGAATCTGCACCGGTTGCTGTTGCGCCTTGACGGTTGAAACAGCGCTAGCTGAGCTCGCGGCCTCGAGTTCACGGATGTTGTTGACCGACCAACTCCGGTAGTCAGTTTCATGTTCCGGGACCGTCAACGGCCTCATCTCGTCGTGATTGGTGCTTGTTCACATTGACATCCTGTCATCTCACTCGGTGCCTTGCTCAAGCCATGCAACGGCCACGCCATCGATCGCCTAGTTTTTCCTTCTTGTTTATTCCCCGGCGACGGCCCTTTTTTCCCCTTCGCACTGACAGGCTTCCATGGAATCTTCCCCACAGCTTCCCAAAGCTCCCCCCGAGTCATTACCGGCGCATTGAGCCCTAGGGCGCCCGGAAATGGGTCTTTGCCACCCATCAGATGAGGCTGCACACACAAACGATCTCATTACCTTGGAAGAATTACATCTCAGATTCAGGCCCGAGCGCAAAGCTCAGATGAATGAGCACAATCGAAACTGGCCGTGGCCATGCCATGTCCGGCTCCCCGTCTGCAGAGGTCCTTAGGAGTATATATCTCGGCGTTCCAGAACCGTCCTATTTCACCACACAAGCAATCGTCTTCTCTCGATCGATCAAGCACACTGGCTACTTTCCTTAACGATCTCTCGCCTTTTCTACCGCAATGATGTCCGCCATTCCAGATAATTCTGTGGTCTCTCCACAGCCCTCAAATCCTCCCAATTCAGCTCGGAGTACACCAGCTCTCAACGTCACGCAGTTTACGCCACCGGTAGCTGACAATTCTTCTTCAGAAGAGGCAGACGGCCCCGGCCCATCAACGGGGCTGCTCGAGGGGGATGCCAACCGAGGCTCCGACTCTGACAAGCCCACCTACATGCGACTCAGCCAAGATACACTTCGCCCGCGCCCATCATCTCGTGCTGGTGTCTCCCCGATGGGAATGAACCGACACGCCCGCAAGTACTCTCAGGAACAAGAGGGAGGATCTCAGTATCCTCCTTCTGGGAGGGGCACGAGACCTCGCTTCCGCGACAGCTGGGACTCTGACTACTTTGACGGGCCCCGCGAATATGCTGCCATGAGAGAATATGAGCGCTACCTCCGCGGCGAGCCTCGCCCGGATCGATACCAGCCTCGGAGAGCCCCATACCCTCCCCCATCCTACCTCAACCGAGGTCGTCACGTCTCATGGCACGACTCTGACGAGGAAAACTATGGCACCGATGACTCTCGCATGCCTCCCCGAGAGCAGCAAGAAGCCCCAAGAATGCGCCGCCAATTCACAGACGAAGAGATGGGTCTTGGTGTGGGTCCTGGGCGACTGGCACGACGACCTACCTCGGAGCTGTTCGGCAAGCTTGAATGGAGCAGTCTCTCCCGCGAGGAGAAGAAGGAAGTGATGCGTCTTCCTCTGACCCAGTGGATGAACTCGGACTTCAAGAACCACTTTGTCGCCAGTCTGAGTGAGTTTGTTGGAACCACCATGTTCCTCCTGTTTGCCTTTGCTGGTACAGAGGTAGCCAACATTCAGTCCAACGCCAACTCGGAGAAGACAACCACCGGTGAGGCCACTGGATTCGACATTACCGTCTTGCTCTACATCTCTGTCAGCTTTGGTTTCTCCCTCATGGTTAACGCTTGGATCTTCTTCCGTATCAGCGGCGGTCTCTTCAACCCAGCTGTTACTCTGGCCATGGTAATGGTCAAGGGCATTACCGTGATCCGAGGTATCTACTTATTTATATCGCAAATGCTTGGTTCGCTGCTTGCCTCTGTCATCGTCCGATACCTGTTCCCTGAGTCGTTCAACATGCGCACTACGCTTGGAGGCAGCACTTCACTGGTCCAGGGAGTCTTCATCGAGGCACTTCTCACATCGGAACTGGTCTTTGCCATCTTCATGCTTGCTAAGGAGAAGCATCGTGCTACCTTTATGGCTCCCGTCGGTATCGGCATGGCCTTGTTCATTGCCGAGATGGCCGGCGTCCAGTTCACTGGAGGTTCCCTGAACCCTGCCCGAAGCTTTGGACCTTGTGTGATCGCCGGTACCTTTGACACTGAGCACTGGATCTACTGTAAGTTAAATCCGACCCGCTTCTTTTACTCAAAATACTAACTTTTACACAGGGGTTGGCCCATGCATCGGATCGCTGCTTGCCGTCGTCTTTTACCGATTCATCAAGACTCTAGAATATGAGGTAAGCTCAACCCCGCTCAATTTACATATTCACACAACTAACTTGGATTTTAGATGGCAAACCCTGGTGCTGATGGTGATGATCTGAACGACCCCACCAAGAACCCCGAAAAGCGGGCTGAGATTGCAATGGGCAACTCTAGCGTCAAGACCCCCTCCATCTTGACCTAAACTTTCTCAGCTCCTAATGAATCATGACTGTCTGGTTTCATGACCAGATATGACGGCATGAATGTAAAAATAGAAGGGAAAATTATGGAACACACAATTACGCGGAGGCCGGCTTTAAAGCTGCTGCCGAGGACAATGTATTCAAGGTAACACATAAGCGGGATCGGAGTTTTTGGTTCTTTTTCTCTTTTCTTCCAAGCATCGCATTACATCGGCGCGCTTGGTACTTTTTGGGTAGAGCTTTTAGACATTTTTAGACTTTGTATGCTTGGTGCGGATAATTAGCTTAGAGGGTGCTCTTTTGCAGCCGGAATAGACGATATTGCCTCGGTTTTATATCATGATGCGGTGCAATATATACATTCGTGACCAAGCGATGTGACTTATGTCTGTTGTGCCTCTCTGGCTAGCGCCTCCCTTCTCCCTGTGCTCCGAGGATCGAAATACGGCCTCTCCCCGACGCTGACCGCACGCACGCCAGATCGATCTCCCAAGTCATGCTCGAATACAAAGTCCGGCGTGGCGGCGTGGTAAGTGCTCCTATTATCCCAGATGGCCACGTCATTCACATTGTTCCATCTGTGCCGCACCTGGAGGTCGTAGTTCTCGACGATGAGATTGGTAAACCAGTCGATGAAGTGGCGGCTCTCGTCTTCGCTGAGCCCGTGGATATGCTCAACGTGCTGACCGACGGCAAAAATCGACTTCCACCCAGTTACAGGGTTTGTGCGAACAACGGGATGGACGGCCTCAAGCAAGTCGCCTACATTTTCCGGTGCGCCACGCTCTGCGGTGTACAGGCTAAAGTTGTTTTCTTGAGCTGTCTGATTGAATTGTGGCTGGGCGTATTTGGCGGTCAAAGTCTCCAGGAAGCGCTGCAGCGTTGGTGAGATGCGATCGTAAAGCTCATAGCCGGACGCCCACAGTGTGTCTGCGAGACAGTTGAGTTAGTCACCAGTTCGAACCCCGAAGGCTCTGAAACCTACCTCCGCCTGTTCTGGGCAGTTCTGTCAGCCTTAGCAGGGCATAGTCACTTGGAATGGGCTCAAAGGTAATGTCCGAATGCCACTGATCCTTGAGACTTTGGCGCTTGAGTCCGAAGCCGAAGCTGGAATAACGACCAGAAAATAGCTTTTTCGCTTGTTTCGAAGAAACCACACTGATAGCGTCGTCGTTACTGCCGTGCTCTCGCGCCGAATTGTTGACTGGGTGGATGTGCAATCCCGAGGTCGTCGGCTTGCCGCTTTGCTCGCCCAAGCGCTGCACGAGCTCTTTTTGGAGATCATTGGTCAAGTTGTCCTGCTTGCGAAAGAAGACGACGCCGCGGCGTGAGACTTTTGACGTATGAGTGTCATAACTTGCGGCAGAGAGTTACCAAAACTTTGAGGGGCAGCATACTGGTGATGGCAAGATCTCGGATGAGCCGGTCCGAGTTAGGTGCTCGCAGCATGTGTGCGAGGTCAACGTCGACGAATTCCCGTCCAATAATAGGAGTCACGTCGAATGATTCAAACTCATCCAGCGCGCCGCCCGACTCGAGAGGTTCACGATGATCGGTACGAAGTTTCGGGACATCTCTATCCTGAGTATGATCGGACATGATGCTCAGAATCGAACAAGTCAAGATAACAATAAGTGACACGGGCCAAGGTTCGAGTTGAAGCCGAGGGAGTCGCGCTGGTTGATAAGGACAGAACTATTTGCCTCTGGAAGCTGTGTTGGAATTTTGCTTCCCCAAAAGCTCCGAAGGTGTAATCACACCCAGTTATAGCGTGACATCACAATACAGCACCTGCGGGGCTTTTAGCACAACCGGGCCCGCTTAGTAACTCGCTATAGAAGTTGGGATTTAGCCGAAAGCGGCGGATGCATCCTCCTCATTGTATAGATGCTTGAGCCTTTAACTCGCGGGAAAGATCAGTGGCTTCTTGCGGGATATTACAGTAAATTAACATGATAATGTTTCAAGTTAGGACGTAAAAATTGAAAGAATTGTGTGTTGTGGGGGATTGACACACGATTTCAGCCTTGACTTGAAAAATAGAGCCCCGAGTCTTCCAACCTCCGTAGTTGAACAGAGAAACAAGTGGAAAAAACATTTTTTACGTACATAAAATGAATCATAGAAAAGCAATTCTGGCACAAAACTCAAATTTGACTTTTCAGGTTTCGAATAGCCCGTCTTGGATATAAGATTGAGCGTCTAGTAGTGTATCGGCAATTTCTAGATGCAATTGTCGCCGATCTGCCAAGCCGAATCGTTTCACAATCTGGCCATGTGAACGAACAAGTACTGGATTTTGCTATCTCAGAGGAACAAAGAGAAACATCCCATCTCAGCCCATCTGGAGCCATTATACCAGTCCAGATAATTCGTCTCTCGGATAAAATATAATGGTAAAAAAAGGTATGCATCAATGCTTCGATGACTAAGTCATTTTTTTCCACTTCGGCTTTAAAGACACGCCACTGAATCAAACGCCCTAAAACATCAGATATGCATCTTGATCATCACGTGCCAACGTAGCTCAAGTCCAACAAAGGAGGTACAGGTCTGAATCATTGTCACGTGCACGGATTCATGCGAACCAGGCCTGATCTGCTTGCAGGCAATCAGCACACGCGTTGACTGCTTTTTCTTCTTCCATCTCCATACAACCCAACTCTTGGGATTTATCCCAATAAACCAACGGAAGATGGCCGATAATTCCAATACCGATATAAACCCGGATTCCCGTATCGGCGCAGTCATTTGGGGCAGCGGAGATGGCAACCCACCCCATTTTCACAATACAAATGGAAAGGCCTTGGTAACCTTGGTGCCAGCACTTCGGTTAACCTTGCAGCACAATGATGATGGATCCCAAGATTTCAACTTGTACAACCCTTCCCGGGGCCTGGAGAACAATGTCATCACGTTGATAGGAAGGAGAGGCATCGCCGTCATTACCGACAACGGTGAGGTCTGGAATTGGGCCCACAACTTTTGCCTGCACCTGAGCCGCTCCGTGGAAGTATTTTCAGTTCATTTCCCCATCAGACAAATCTCTCCAGAAAATACAATATTCAATGTGCCAGCTGTAAACTGCGTGGACATCATCAAGAGCATCATGAATGCCAGTGCGGACCCTCATCCGCAAGACTGGACGAGACTTGTCGAGTACCCCATTGAGGAAGAGAACGACGATGACGAGAACGATTTTAATGATGGCTCCGACGACTACGAGAATGACTACAGCGACATTGAATATGACTCTGATTTCGACTACGGCGACTGCGATGGCTACGATGCCGACGGAGGATACTACTTTCTTTTCCCATTTGAGTTTGAAGAGTAGTGGGGCTCTACCGACTACCTTAGCTACGACGCGAAAGAATAATACTGATTTCACTTTCCTTTCGATTCTGAAGATGGTACCATCATTTAGCGCCAGCTTGGCCGGCCGCTGGTAAATGGATGACCAAGAAAGTGATGGTGAAGTAGGTCGACTCATTTAACTAGCACTCGGCTTCTGACCTCTCGACAGACCACGAATCGACCATAACGTTTGGCATCTTGCGAAGTGCCAGATTGGCCATCGCGCGGAGATCAAGCTTTTGCGACATTTCCGCCGTACAGGAACATCATCGTGGAGGAGTGGCCACGCTGTCGCCTCGATGGGCATCCCCAGGTCAAGGCACAGCCTATCGGCCCGCGGAAAAGCACCAGCTATATTGCTTGTAGCTAGAAAAATGGAATTTCGATTAAGTCGCCTTCATTCTGTTAGGCAGAAACGGGGCGCTGGAAGTTATTTCTTTCCATGACTATAAGTTCCTCCAAATAAGTAGATAATCGAGATATCGGCGGCTGGCTGATGATGTTCGATACTTAATTTCTGTCATTCACGCAGCCTTAACATTTCCACCCTCTTATATGAAAGCACGATAGAAATTGGTGTAGATGAGTATCATGTGGAGAGGTCTAGATCGCTAATAGAGGCATATGTCATTGGGGAAAAGGACTGAGATCTCATTGATCCTCAGGTCGGCAGGCTTATTTTTCCAGCCTACATTGGTTTCTGTAGATGGCACTGATGGTGACCCAAACGCTGACGATGATCCGGAGAGCGACGGCTACAACACTTTTGAAACCGACGTCAGCATGAAGAGTGAAGGAAGCGACCTAGCTAGTGGCAAGGCCGACGGCATAAGAGGCAAGACTGAGAGCATCGAAGGCCACTGGGAACAAGAATGCAAAACTGACCATGAAGAAGGCTACAAGCACCAAGAATTCAACTACTAAGAAAATCGTGACTGCCAGGGCCATGAAAAAGCCCACAACTTGCTCTAAGCTGAAGTTCTTGGGCTGCTATTCTTTTTGCGTGTCGGCGGGGGTTCGCAACATGAGGGATCGTTCATTGGTCAACAAGTCGCGGCACCTGACTTGACTGGAGGAAATGGGTCATGTCGCATGTTCCGGGTCTCGCATCAACGGCACGATCCAGCAGCGTAAGAAGGAAAGAAGAACAGATCAATATGATCGCACACTTCTTTTCTGATTCGTTTGGTGTAGAACAACTGTGTTATATTTTTTCATGAAATTTTGGAGCACGCTTGCCTGTTTGGATGCCCAACACGGCAACTATACCCCTGCCCAATTTTTCGCGCTACCTGGAGGCCGCCAAGAAAACCCCGCAATGGTTCGCAATTGAGACAAGGCAACGACCCGTATGAACTGAATAAGTTCGCACCCATTAGCGTCCCTATCGTTTCGCCTTACGAGTCTCCAGTCAGGTCCTTCCCATTGTGGAATATAGCTTTTGCATCGGTATCGAAGTCTTGGTGCGGCGCCTCGTTGTACAATGTCTGACCTGTTGGCGACCGTCCGCGTTGCGGCCAACTTGTTCCAATTTGTTGAGTGCGGCTACCGAATCCTCTCACAAGCCAGCTCGGTCAGAAAAAGTACACATGGCGCCACCGACTCAAACTATGAACTTGAAGTCCTAGCCAAAGACTTGAGTGCCATGATGAGAAGTCTGCAGACTAGCTACCCCATTCCCGCCTCCTCAACATTGTCCGAATCCATCATACTCTGTGCCAACCTCTCCGATTCACTTGTTGAAATGCTCCAAAGTCTCAAGGTCAAACCCGAAGAAGACAAATTATGGAGACGGCTTAAGCTATCTGCCAAGACTCATCAAAAAGCATCCGAGATCCAGGACACGAGTGACCGGTTGGCCAAACTACGGTCGCAAATTTGTGATCACGTCAATTTCAACGCTTTGTTTGTTTAACCTTGCTTATAAAAGGGTCTCTTGGAGCAGGTTTACTGATATTCAAATTATAGGAGCACCCTTGTGGCCCAAGAGACCTCGGACAACTCGTTCAGAGTCTCTGGCATGGACAGGCTAGAGAGGCTGGCAAATCAGGTCGCTCATCTTGCTACTGACCGGCCATGGGAGACCACAAAGCCAGTATCCGAGTCCAAGAAGCACGATGCTTTCGTCCAATTTGTAACCGGAATAAACGCTTTGACGGAAACGTTTCCAAATATGAAGCGTGTTAACCAGGTTCTCAAGAGCCTTTACTTTAACCAAATCAAGGAACGCTTTTCGGAGGTTAACAATGCACACCCGACAACTTTCGCTTGGATATTTGGCCGTGACTCCCAGGCAAATCTGGTGAATTGGATGTCTTCTGCTGACTCGAACGGAATATATTGGATATCTGGAAATGCTGGCTCGGGCAAGTCGACATTGATGAAGTTTTTGTTGGATCAGGAGCACACCACGACAGCATTACAAAGATGGGCCGGTTCGCACTCTCTGACTGTTGTCAGCCATTTTTTCTGGAGTGCTGGCACTCGAATCCAGAAATCACAAGAAGGGCTTTTTAGAACGCTCCTGTTTCAAATATTCGTCAAGAACACGGATTTAATCCCGATATTGTGTCCAGATCGTTGGAAGAAGGATCCCTTTTGGCACCTGGAACCGTGGACCCGAGATGAGCTTTGCAGCACGTTTCGAAAACTCGCCGATATGGTCGACTGTCCAACGAAAATCTGCCTCTTCATTGATGGACTTGATGAATATCGAGGCGATCACAGAGACCTATTGAAATTGTTGTTTGATATATCCAGAGCACCCCACCTCAAGATCTGCGCGTCAAGCAGACCGTGGATCGAATTCAGACAAGCTTTTGAAAAGAGCACTTGGCAAATGGCGGTTCAGGATCTAACCGGCGACGACATACGGAAATACGCGAGGGAACAGCTGTGTCCCGCTACTCCTACTTACCCATGGATGGAAACACACGATACAGCTCTCGCGGGCACTCTTGCTGACGAAATCTGCCAACGAGCTCAAGGCGTATTCCTCTGGGTATTCTTGGTGGTCCGGTCGTTGCTGAAAGGACTGGCGAATGGCGATAGCCTACGTGACCTGAAAGACCGACTTCAAGAACTGCCCTCAGACCTGGAAAAATACTTTCAGCTTATGCTTGATGACATCGACCCCATATACCAAAGGCGTACGGCCAGAGTGTTTCAGACTCTTGTTCACACGGATGACTCTGTACCTATCCTGCTATTTCACTACTTTGACCTTGAAGAAGAAGACCCGGACTATTTTGCGAAGGAGGCCATCAAGCCCTTGACGGATTCTCAGGCCCTTGCTCTAACCAGGCCCAAAAGACATCAGCTGATTGCGCAATGCAAAGATCTTGTCAAGCTAACATGCGATCAACATGAGCCTGCAATGGTCCGAGACCGCCTCACTTTCCTCCATCGCACTGTTTCCGACTTTTTCCGCACCGGCTACATGGATGCTTTGCTGGATGCTAGGGTAGGCGAAAACTTTGAACCGAGAGTGGCTTTGTCCAGAGGCTTCATCGCCATGTTGAAATCCATCCCGCCTGACTGGATTCCGAGGGGAATCATCCAAATCAGCCGAGTCCGCAGATTTGCACTGGCTGTACTGACATACACACGCGAGATGGACTTGATAGATATGTC
Source organism: Calonectria crousiana (assembly GCA_013406985.1). Classification (NCBI taxonomy): domain Eukaryota; kingdom Fungi; phylum Ascomycota; class Sordariomycetes; order Hypocreales; family Nectriaceae; genus Calonectria; species Calonectria crousiana. Next base: position 296,646 of record VTGD01000074.1, read on the forward strand.
CGAGGAGACGTTCCCAATTTTGAAATCGTTGAGTTCCATTCTGGATTGTTTCGGTGCCGGGTCAAATAAGGCAGGCCAAGGCGGATGGGAATATTGTTTTCCTCGTTCTGGCTGCCAATCTGGTCTGGAGATGATACTAAGATATGGCCCCTTCAACTATTTAATTCACGCAGCTCCCTTGTTAAACGAGCAGGAAAAGCCGAAGCTTCTGCAAAAAGCCTTGCAACCAAGAATAAACATAGAGATTGGGGAAGGGTTCACCTACTCCCTCGATGATGACATCAACCTCGAATCTCTGGAAAAATTACTTGCCTGTGGCTTATCACCAAATATGCCTCTGAAACCCGGTAATGATGAGTACACTGTATGGCGGAACTTTTTAGACCAAAGAGCGAGAGTTAATAAAAAGGGTAAGGTTGTACTTGTTTCTGAGCATCTTCTAAAAAGCTAACGTCGTTTCTAGAGCAAACACCATCAGCGGAAAACTCGCAAGATGTCTTCAACACTTTTAACAAGGCCAGGAGAAAGGTTGACGACGCATTGCGGTCATTCGGGCTGAGCGAAACCATCCAAGAAGCACCTGAAGTTTCAATGGGGAGGAAATCCGATTCTATTCGATCGTCTTTTTCGTATGAATCGGAATCTATCCACGTCATTATCTCAGATGCGAAAGAATTAGACATAGCAGACTTGCCCCCTCGACTGGCAAATACTTATGATGCATGTCGGCTCTTAATACAATACGGAGCACGTGCGAAAAAAAATCAAAATGATTCTACGCAGCTCAACGAAGAGGCCATTTTACGGGGGCTGTTTGGTGCTGCAAGGAGTAAAGAGCTGCTTGCAATAAGAAAACGATACTCATTGGCAAATATTCGCTAGACATTTAAAGTTTAATATTAAATAACAGGAGAAAAAAAAAGAGAAACCCAGTTTTAGAAATAAAACTTGCGCTTGCATTGTCCGAATGAAATTTGCATGAACCGTTTGATTGATTCACGTACTATTTGCATTCTCTGATGTCACTTTGTTCCTACTAACAAAAGGCCGGGGTTGAAAGTGCCGGAATCAAGCCTCTTGTTTCATCTCAACGCACAAACCACTTAGTCACCCTCTCGAAAAGGATAGTGGGTGTCGTTCGGTACTACGGACAAATACATATTCAACCAGGCCGAAGCATTGACATTGTTGTTGCTCCCTGTGCGTTGGGTTTCTCCCTTGAGGTATCTGCAGTTGGATATTCCATTGAGCGATGATTAGTTCAAAACCTGGATTATCAGACATTGGGTGGTTTCAATAGTCTGGCGCTTGCGCCAGAGAACCTTGTGCATCGGGTGGCTTGCTTCCGGGATTTAGCTGCTGGAACAAGCAGCGACCTCGGGGTCCGCGGCCACCGGCGTTATGGTATGAACCTCTTACCAAACACAAGGCCGCTTTACTTGACGCCACGCCTTATGCTCTCCATTTTCTCGGAGTCCGGCACGAATAGTACGGAGCGGGGTATAAGCTTTTGGGAGTGGTCACAGCGTTTTAGAAGATTTCCATGCTGAGCCAACTGTTGAGCAATAGATAATGCAGGTTGGCAATCGATGATCTAGTTGGTCAATTCACCGAGATAAAAATAGGGATCGCCGATCCGAAATCTCCGGACCGCCACCCAGCCGATCTACAGGGACCTACAGACTTGCTTTCGGACTTTTCGGACTGGAAAGATGTGGTAGAAGCATGAAGTTCAGTGGCGATTCCTCCGGCAGAGCCATGATGAGTCTATCTCTAAGGTATATAAAGGGATATCATCACGCTTCGAGTTTTTGAAAATTACACAACACAACCAAACATCTGAACAATCACCATTCAACGATCCATCTCATCTTTTACCTTACAAATTTCACTTTTCGATTTCAACAAATCAACTAGACGCCAAAATGACTTTCCTGACCGTCGTCTACTCTGAGATCCCCGCTGACCACAAGGACGAGTTCCTTCAGGGTCTGCCCAAGTACCAGAGTGATATGGAATCCCAAGCTGGAGTTTCCGGTGTCACCATAGGACGAATCGTCATAGAAGACGGGGTGAAGCAATCCAACTTCAACATCCTCCAATCCATCGGTGAGCTACAAGTTGATATTAGAAAAAAGTGACACGGCTAAGACCTGCGCAGATTTCGAGTCTGCTGAAGCTTCCAAGGCCTTTGAGGAGTCGGCTTTTGTCAAGGACATCAGGGCCAAGTATGGCAAGCCGGGCGACGAGAAGAACATTCTCAGGTTTGCCCTTGGCCAGTTCCACGGCGAATACAAACAGACGCCCTTTATTCAATTCTCCACTCTCGTCTTGAGCGAGGATAAGAAAGGTGAAGAAGCCGAGTCTGCCTGGAACGAATTCGCAGCCGTCGTCGGGCGACAGGCTACTGGTGGTCAGAGCACAGAGGAGGGATCCCGAACTGGCTTGGGCTTGATCAGCTGGGACAGCCTCGAGGTGAGCGAAAACCAACTTTGGTCCTTTTTCTTTTGGCGTTGCTCACAATTTTCTTCCTGCAGGATGTCACCGCCGCTTATACCGACCCCAAGGTTCTTGCGGTCTGGGATAAGTACGAGAAGTTGGGCAAGGTCAACAGTGTGGTCATTGAGCTGCTGAAGTAGAGCTGGGCTTTCATTTTAGCGCAATTGGGCTCAGTTTTGACTGACCCACTCTAGATTTTGAGCTACAATATAAATATGAAAATCTAAGAAATAAATTCACATTTATTCTTAACATGGTCATTTCTTTATTCGTTTCAGTAGTACACCTTTTCTCTTGTTGATCAAGGCTTCTGCACCAATCCATTTAGTGTTCTTGGCTTTATGAAAATACTGAGTTCTGTTGCTTTCAGAGGAGGACTATCAGAGGCAGAATTGAATGAAAGCGTCCAAGTCAGGCTATTCCGCGGAGACGGGAGCATAGCCTTTTCTCCACCTAGCCGTTCAGTGAGGTGACTCCGCTCTAATCCAACATGAAGGCTGGTTCTTGTTTTTACATCGTGGTGACCGGACTCCTTGACCCAGGCCGAAGGAATGCCCCAAAAGCTCTGGTCTCACTCGTCTACTACTGACTAGTCCAAGAAGTGTATATATCACGCAATTGGTGGCCAATCAATGGCATTTCAGCTCTGACACACAGTGCAATTGCTAGTGCAATTGGTTACCTCTCAGTCATAATGCAGTACACGTGTCCAAACGTCCACTCAACTGGGTGAGCTGCAACACATGGCTTGATTAGAAAAGATGCAAAGAAAACTAAGGTTTCAGCAGTTTTGATAATTTCCTTTTTTTACGTTGGAAGTTAGATTAATTCTAAATCTTAAAAGGATGAGGACACCATATCACAGAAATTCAATTTCGTTTCGCTTACCCGCGGTATCACAACACGATCCCTCCGCGAAATACTGACGCCAGTAGTGCTCCAACTCTAGACATCCTTTCGATATATTGTGAATTGAAGCTGCATTCTTTCAACTTGACCCGGTGTAAACTCATTTGTGCTATTGGATGATTAGCCTGGGAAGACTTGAGCATGGCGTAAATCACTACTCACCAAGTATCATCAGAATAATCCATATAATTATGGATTGGGTCTACCCCGGGCAAGTCGGGGCATGAATCTCTTCCAATGGGGCACCCCGCTGAGCCGCCAGACTGTGCAGGTGTATCGCTGACCTGGTCATTGATGGACTCGCACAGGCGTCCATGAAATGTGTGCAGAAGGCCAAGCCAGTGGCCGACTTCGTGAATGGCCACGTGCCCTTTCCGAGGCTCACTGGTGCTATCCTGCCCGGTAGCGGGCATGCCAGGCATAGTGTTTGCGTTGAGAATGCAGCCGTCGGTCCAAAAATTGTCATATTCAGGATTTGACGAGGCTGGCGACGGCAGGTTGCAAGAGCCGCCCAGGCCAGGAATTAGGTCGCTAAAGAAGTACACATTGAGAGAATCATAAGGGCCTCGTCTGTTCGCTTTGAAGAATGCGACGTAAGCATCGTAATCTTCAATCCCGCCACCGTCGCCATAAAAGCCCTTGCCGATCGTATCATCGATGATGCGGGATGTGTTGACAAGCTTAAAGTCAAACCCATGTGGCAAAAAGGCGCTGCGGAGGGTGTCAAACTATACATAATGAGCGGAATATTTCGATACTAGGTCGGCCGGTTATATACCGACCTGTATGTCAACCATCTCGTTGGTTATCAGGTCCTGGTTGGCTTGAGTACTTGCAACGTGGAAGTAGACGTCGACAACATGAGTCTCGGCCATTTCCGCACCTGTAAGGGCATGGATTCTTGGGACGGGTAACGCTTCACTAGTATTGGTTCCACAATAACCAAGGACTAAAGATGGACATAGCGACAACGTAAAAAGCGTCGGTTTGACGAGAGCGTTGAACTTCATGATGGTGTTTCACTTGGTACTCAGATGACTTATGCCAGAATGACCAGTGCTGGGTTTAAAAGTGGTATTTATGTTTTCAGTTCGAATAACAATAATGTGAGCACTTTTTAGGATTTCAGATACGAGACACTAGCCAGAGTCGCTTGGCTCGGTACCCGACCTGCCCAATTGAGCGTGGTTACCTTGCATAGTGTCTTGGCCTTCCTATTCTCGACACTGCATCCGCCAAAACGACCCCGTAGATTGCTCTTGAACAGGTAACGATCAACGATATCGCAAGATCTATACATGAATACGAGAAGCGACGACCGGGCCGTTGCATCAATACGGCAGAGACCATACCCCACGGCGCTCGCTATTTTTCGATGTCGCTAACCCATTGATACCAGATTAAAAATTCTATTTTCCAAGTTGATCATGGAGTTGCTGATGTACAAAATCGTCATGGCCACAAGCTGGAGGCGTTTGGATGGCCAGTCCACGAAAACTGCCCGCTGTGCTGAGCATTGGCGACGTGATTGAGGAGCTTTTGATGGGGTTTTCCGCGTGCGGCTCTTGGCAGGGTCGTCGCTCTGAATAATTACCAGCCATGACGGCACTTCGACGGCACCAATCACCAGGTGACATCGCGTGGAATTTAAACTGGCCGAGCTAACTACTTGCGGTGTGCCTTGTCCACGTTTTTCCACAAAAGCAAACACGGCCATTTCGCGATACTTACCCTATACACAACCGTGCTGTTGGAACACGTGAATTAGGAGGTGTAATATTTTAACGTGATTATTTCTTCAATCTAGAGGGACCAATCTAGTTCTAATATACCTTATGAAGCTATCCCTGCCGTTTCCGGCATAACCCGGATTCGGGCTTGATGTGACGCTTTTGGACTAGCCTGTTCGCGATGTTCCAAAGCGGCGACTGTGAGGTCGCTGCTTTAACACGTGCAATGAAGTAGTTCAACACTTTGGTCCAATGCGACGCTTTATGGTTTATCAAGAAGCAGACAGAGCTTGCTACGATAAAATAAAGAGTGATCCGGGATAATTTATTCAGCAGAAAAATGAGGAGGCCAACCGCAGCTAAAAGGTGTCTGATAAAATTTTAATTTAGCCTTATCTTAGATAGTCATTGACAACTAGGAGGTGTTTCGGCGCCACAGCCATCATGCGATACCTCGTAACGGACGCCTTCCATCTCTCCCAGTAATATTTCCAAGATGTCACATTTAACCGGCCCTGTAGCACCTTTGACAAGCAAAGCAACTAAACGACATGACTGGAAAGACGGAAGTCATTGCATTCTTATGGTCGCATTGCAGCAAAAGTGAGGCGAATAAGGAGGGGACTTGGGCCAGTGATATGGAGGCGCAGAACGCAGATGTTGCGCTGACATGTCACAAAGCTGCATTTTGGAGCCGAGCACATGTGGCCATGCAAGGCTAAATGTGCCAGTTGCGCCACAAACCTTTCGGGCGGACTTGATCAGTTTCATGCCATTCATGTACTGGTGCTCCGTACAAAAGAATAGCCATATGACATTTTTGGCCGAATCCGGTATTAGAATGCAGTTGGTGATAGAGACCTGCTTGGTGGTAACGGTTTCATACCAAAATGCAGCCAGACAAACTCGCATGGTTGATAGAAAGTTGGATTCACCATGCTGTCAGGATAGGATATGCAATAATGGAAATAGGATGCTAACGGGTATTGCTATACGGACTGGGATATAAGGATGTACCGGGACAAAAGCCGAAGAAACAACTCCACTCTTAACTCAATACAATCACACGTTCTGACAAGGCTCGGCATCAAGATGACACCGCATGCATTGCTGAGGCCCTGGTGGGCAATGTGCATCTGGTGGCGCAGGCTGATACTTTTGGTTGGTCGGTGTGATTAGGCCAAGCCAGTTCTTTCAGCGAAGCGTCTGAGAGGGCTGCACACAGCCTCCACCAAGTTTCGGCAAGGCTGTCTGGCGCATTTCTCCGACCCCTCAATCCGTAGCCTGAATTTCTTTTCCTCTCTCCCTGCATTCATTTTTCCTCTCCCTCCAACGACTTGCTTTAACATTGGTGACGAAAAGGTGACCTAGACCGAAAGGTGCAGCGAGGCCCCGTCATGTCGGGCCTTGAGATTCTCGGGGCTTTTGCAAGCTCCGTGGCCGTCGTCCAAGCAATCAATGGCACAGCAAAGACCATCAACGTGCTGCGACAGTTTAAAGATATCCAGAAACAGTGTGACGATCTCAGGGATGAGGCAAGATATTCTAAAATGTCTGATGCGGCTGATTTACAATCTAACGATGTGGCAGATAGCAATGATCCAAGTGTTCCATTATGAGGCCCAGACACTTACGCAACCTTCCCAACTCATGCCTTCGGAGCCGAACGAGCACCCACTCCTGAGTCTGACGGTACGAAATCTTGGAGAAATCGCAGCCGAACTCAACAACCTTTTGCAAGAATGCACAAAAGATTCGGGAAATGTTGTTCGCAGGGGCGCAAAGTTGAAGTGGATGACAATCAGGGAAAATATCAACGTTCTTCGAAGCAAGGCTCGGAGGACCAAAGAAAACTTGTGTATGGCGTTGCAGTTTAGGGATTCATTGGTACAGAAAGCAATAAATGCAAAGCAAGACAGGCAAGTGAACCTCGGAGGTACAGTTTTTGTAGCATATTAACGACATGGGCAGAGTGGAACACTTAGTCGAAGTGCTTGTCTCAGTTAGTCTGGACCGCCAATTGTCCCATCCTGTGACGAGTCTACCAACTGCGAGGCTTCTAGATACAACTGAGAATATTTCAGAAACTACGGAGAATTTTGGTGAAACAGAAGAGAGGTTGCAGCCAAAAGAATACCAGAGCCATTTGCTTGACTCCCGCCGACGTCACCAACAGACAGGTTTCGAACAAGATGAGAATTCTCTCACAGTCAGAGCAATCCAACCATCGGATGTAAGAAGTAGATGTGGCCTTGACTGCCAATGTCGATGCCACTGGAACCGGCGAAACTATCGAAGCGGAACCTGGACACAGTCTTTGCTAGGCTCTTGGTTAGTAGGGGTTCGGGGCATCGGCAAAGCTCGGTGTAACGAATCAAATTGCCAAGGAGACAGCAATGCGGGAATGGAGTTTCAATACCAGCTACCCAAGTGGCTCTGGGCTGGTATGATTTCATTCCAAGCTTCATATAATGGGCAGCCAAATTTGAGCTGGTCACTGCGACCGGTAATGACGATTAGTACCAGCAATTCATTCTATTGGGAAGTAAAAAATCCTCAGGCACTTCGCAGGCGACTCGAGAGTGGGTATCATTGTTTCCCGGATGACGTTTTTGACAATGGAGCGGGACTAATGGAGGTATGCATTGAAATTGTTGACAAAGCAATTTTTTGTGATGACCAAGTTACAGTACTTGATTTTTAAACAGGCATACGAAAGCGTTACTCTTTTAATGCAGGCATGGAGGAATTTGTTACCCAAACAAGGGTTTCCAGTGTTCGTTTTGACCTCGGTATTTGGGTGAAATTGCTGACATTCTATAGAGCAGTAAGCTACCGAATTCAGCACAAGTTTATTTATTCAGATTTTACGGATGAAGAAGGCGAATTACTGCAGCAGGTACAGTCATTTGTGCATGACGATGAGCAAGATCAGAGGTCGACGTCAGTGCACGATGCAGTGAAAGGTGGCGACTTGCAACAACTGCAGCAGATGCTGGAAGATAAGGAACAAGAGTGGGCAATTGACCAACCCAATAATATGGGAGATCCACCAATCCATGTTGCTATATCGCTGCATCTATCAGACGTGGTTAAGCAGCTGATGGCAGCAGGCGCCAATGTTAACGGTCAAGATTACGTTGGTTTCACTCCACTCATGCACGCAGTATCCCAGGACAATGCGGAGTGCGTACGGCTGTTGCTTGGTGACAGCCGCTGCAAGCGATATATCAACATGCAGACATCTGGTACTGGTTCTTCGGCATTACATTATGCTGTGGAGCGCGCATCACCCGACGTCGTGGCTCTTCTGCTCGGGGCGGGGGCGTCGACCACAACCCGCGACAAGTGGGGCAACACGCCACTTCACCACCTGCCTTGGTCCAGTCGATGTCCCCAGGACGCAACCGAAATTGTTCGTCTCGCCCGCAGCCACGGTGCCGACCTCAACGCCACAGGCAACAGCGGTTACACACCTGCACTCCTTTCCGTCCAGGAATCCAACTTGGCAGCCCTCAGAGCTCTTGTCGATGCCGGTGCATCCCTACAAAATGTCTCCAATTTCTCAGAAAATATTCTGCACCGGGCTGCAGCGTTCGCCAATGTCCATGTTTTACATTTTATTGCTGATGAACCCCTTACTGGAATTGATCCGACCGCCCGCGATCAATCTGGACGTTCCCCCTGGGAATTATTTCTCGCTATGATGCAGCTGGATGATTGGCAGTTGTCTGGTGCATTTAGACGACCTGACCACGATGAGGAACAAGCCTTTGTTGGTTTGTATTTTCGCCTTTTAGTCAAGCACTTGGAAGCCGACAAATGTGCACTCAATCAGTTGGCCAAGTCAGCTGAGCAGAGGGACATCTCGGAAGCCTGTGGCATTCTTTCCGCTTTGATCCAGGAAAAGGAATCATTTTATCATTACGATCTTGTCAGGTGGTATCGAGGTTTATTAGGGTACGTCAAGGATCAAAGTTGGGAGTTGGCTATCGAACACATTCAAAGTGATTTGGGCGAGACAAATGAACAGTTGGAGTTTGCCTATGGTGTTTTGAACTGTTCACTGTCTCCCTTTGATGGCGAGGAATGGAGCGAGGATAGTGAGTGTGGCGAGTATGATGAGCGCGATGAAAATGAAGAGGATGAAGAGGATGACAAAAGGGCTGGGATCAAGGAAGATGATATGAGAGAACGTGAAAGTGATTGACCTTCTTGCAAGGAGACTACCTCGACGAGCCTGAAGTTCAAAAATCTTAACCAGCTTCCGGATCTGTGAATATTGACCTGGCCGTCCACGTAAATCTTGAACAAATCCAATCGCAAAGCGGATGTTGGGGCACCATGAGCCTTCTGATTTAACCAAGAGTTGTGATCAAGCCGAGATTTAAACCTAGTGTTCCACGGAATTGCTGCTTTAGTGTGATTACACACAACCTACTTTCCTGCTGGCGTGTTGAAAATGGATAGACAAACTGAATCAAATAGTAAATCACAACAGCTACGTTAGTGGTTGATGGAAAAGCCACAAGTCGGACACATAGAAATAACTTCCGTGTCCCTCTGTGCTAATTGTATAAGTTGTGTAAGAGAAATACGGTAGTATTCTGTCGGTCAACTTGCAGACACAAACTGAAAAGTTAGCTGGTCAAAGGTCTTAAGGCTGCGTGGACAGGAAGATCGACTAGAAGTTTGAATGTGTATGGCCAGGATTTGTTCAGAGTTTGGAAAAATAAACGTTCGAGGTGCTAACGAGCTCCATCTAATCCTGCGCCTGCAAAAGCCTCTGGCATGGTGAGACTGCCTTCTGCTGGGAAGCCTCAATGCTTCTATTATTCGATGATTATATGAGCTTGTCCCAGAAGAGTCGTTAGCTTGACTGGTGGTTGGTTTTATTGGAAGGCGCGATTATTGTGGTGCAGCTTGTGTTTGTCAGATGAGCAGCCACTGACTGGTGACATCGAAGCGAACTCCGAATCGTCCACCCTGATTCTATCAATAACATAATGCTTTCCACCCTGCGCCGGCAGCTTATCCATGGTTTTAACTATCGCGGATTCGGAATTATTTCCTCTTCAACTTATTTGTTCTCGTCCTGCCGTTACAAGACCAAAATTATGCCGATATTTAACCTATAAACGAATCTGAAACCACTGTGGCCTGTCTTGTAAGAGAAGCTGTATCTCTCGTTACTGGTGGACGTGTCGCCAATTTAAAGCATAAGGTCCAGCTCTTATACATAACGTTTTCTGGAAAGTTTTATTTTTCTCAACTATCTGTGCTGCAATCGCCGTTTCTTTCGCACTCCCCAGTTCCTTAGGACTGTTTACCAGTCTCATGCGAATCAACTGAAATCACATCGCCAACGTAACTTATTTATGAAATTGGTGTCCAAAACACTCAACATCTGTCCACATTAAAAGCCTCCATTTGCCTCTCTCCCAGTGCTGTAATTGGTACCGTACTCGGTTTCAGTGCTGGTCTCCTTGTCTGAGTCACCCCCATCGCTTCCATCACAAATATAATGTCTCCCCTACCCATAGTCATCGCTGGAACACAGTGGACTTGGTGGATTGCCGCCTTCCCTGCTTAGACTTTGATGCCCTTTGCCATATTTGCCTTTAATCATTGGTCTTCTAATTACCGCCAACGCCTTCCACAGGGACCATCAATCTTTGGACGGCACTCTGCTCAGTACTGCGGCACAGTTGGTAAACGCAATTAGAGTAGCTGTTAGCGAAGTTATGCCAACGCCCGTAGTCAAGGACCGTGAATATGATTATTCTTCTGGCTCACTTGTACAGGGCTACGGGGCCAGCTTTTGGATATGATCAACTCTAATGAGAAGCTGTGTCGTTGCTGGAGAAACTAGCCTCCGAAAAACAGGCAAGATTGAACTAAAGCAAGATTAAAATCAGAGGATGGTTTGTATTGATAAAAGCACCATTCATCTTAAAATTAAGTTTCATCTACTTTGGCCTTAAGACATTCTCTCTCAATACCAAACTTGACATCCAACCACTGAAAGGTCCGGTACGCAGAGTAGCCAAAGGCACCAATTTTAGCTTGCAGGCCCCCGTGAGCAATGTCATGGGAAACCCACTTCTCCTTCTCCGTTACAGGTTCCAGACTCGTCAAGGAGTCGTAGATTTTGTCAGTGGTTGTGGCGGGATCAAAGTACCAGCTGGCTCCTGCGCCCGTCACCAGAGTGGGACACTTGACATCGGACAAGTACTCTGTGCCGTTCGACTTGAGCAATGTGTAATCGCCAAACCCGCGCATGACATCGGCTTCGGTTGTTACACCCATTGCCCATTTCAGGTGGTTAAACTCCCAGCGTGTTTGGAAATCGAGTCGCTGCAGAATACGCAGGATCCGATTGAATACAGCGTCTGAAAGCCAGCCACCCATGAACCCGTGGAAAAGAAATCCAGGCATTCTTCCGCCCACAAAACTTTCCAAGCTGTAAAATCCGTCCACGGCGACGCACGCCTTGATCCGCGCGTCGGTGGCTGCTCGTAGAGCAAAATAGCCGCCCATGGACGCACCAGTGACAGCAATGCGGTCGAGATCAAGTTCAAGTTTAGGATGATGGGTTGCAAAATCAAATAGATGATCTAGAGCCGCATTTGAGACTACTTCCCAATCTGGTCGCATCGGTAGCTTGTCGCGGCGAAGGACGACTCCCTGCCCCGGACCGTCAAGCGTCATGACGGCATAACCAAGTTCTGGCCCAAATGCCGGGTTCACAAAGTATATTTCTTCCTGTGTAGAGTCTCCTCCTCCAAAATTGAGCAATATGGGAATTTTGCGCCCCGGAATACGCTTGGAGGTGTCTGGTAAATAGAGGTAGCCAGGTAATTTGATCCCATTCCCATAGGGAATTTCTAGAAAGAACGTCTTCCCATCGCGGTACTGGACGCCCTTTCGAAAATTGGCAATAGCCCGCTCGATGGTGGGAATCACGCGCTTGTCGTGGCCAATGGGACCATCATTTAGCATGAATTGTGCCGCGCGGATGTAGTTGGATGCCCTCAGGTAGGCCCGCCGAGCCGTGATGCGGTCATGAGTCTCATTGGCCTCTTTTGCAATATTCTCAGCATTTCTACCAGCGGTTATGAAAGCGTTGAACCATGAATCTGGATCCAGGTCCTTGATATTCGCGGCTGCTTCGAGTACCTCTCCGATCTCGGCGCCTTCGTGTGGCGCCATGGCCAGGAGGCGAAGGTACTCAAAGTTGAAGAACGGAGACTTGAAAAATGTGTGCATCGCCATAGTTTGTGAAGCCTTTCAGTTTAGACAATCCTATCCTCTGCGTGCGCCTGTGAATTTTGACAGAGTCAGGTCGGTGTTTCTTCCAGCCGAAGGTGGAGCAAAATCTTTAGGAACCAGCGTCCAAATTTTTGCGATGCACTAGCCAAAAATCAGACAACGAGGTTTCTTCCTTGTGAGCTATTAAGTTTAATCGGTTTTCGTTCTTATACCACTTCAGGTGGGTGTGCAGAAATAGTCATGTACCTACCAACTAATATTAGTAAGGTTGACCTGCATTGCCTGGAAGACCGCGTTGCTCACCTCAGCCCGTTGCCAACAATGGACCTATTTTGTGGCATTTTCTGCGACAGCTAAGTCCTGTAAGGGAAGAAAAATGCATGGCTAGTGGCTAGTGTTGAACTGGGAATTGAACCAAAGCGTGGGCTAGGGCGTGGGCCAAAATCGGCGCTTACATCGGACTGGTAGACATTCGGGATTCGGCCTAGTATTGGAGTGTTACATATTCGGCACTCTTCATCATCGGCGCGATGAATCGTTTCGGCTGACAGGCCTCTTTCACCAATACTGAACGATTTCGGTGCTACAAGCCGTTTGGGGAGAGTGCAACATGGAACTTTGTAGGTTTATTGAAGAGACGCGCAAACTTCAATATTTCTTTGTCTATGAATACTTCAAGCATTTAATTTAACTGGTCTGCTTGGGATGATCTGCACGACATTGCCCTACACATTTTGTATAAATGAGCCCTGGAAGCATTAAACACAGCCATGGATGAATTTATGAGCGCGACTAAGAATGCCGGTCACAAGATTGAATTGCAGCGATTAGCTGACCTTCATGCTGTTTTCTCGGATGTTCTCAATGGAAATCTTGTTTTGGCGCCAATTGATTTCCAAGGTCCTGGCAAAAGGATAATCGATGTCGGCACCGCCGATGGTCGGTACCCGCGGTCCTCTACTTATGTAATGCGCTAATGATATCCAAAGGCACCTGGTTACGCGATTTGCGCAGCTCTCTCCCAGCGCAGCATGAGTTCTTTGGGACCGACATCGAGGCTGAGCTTTTCCCCACCCAACCAAGTGGTATCGAATTCTTCCAGCACTCCTTCATAGAGAGATTCCCAGAGAATCTAGCTAATTCATTCGATCTCGTTCATTTGCGCGGCAGTCTCGCCGGTGCCAGTCCGAAGGAACCCATTGACGTGATCAAAAATCTGGCCTCCCTGGCAAAACCCGGGGGTTGGGTTCAGATACAGGAAAACAATACCTTCAACCCGCCCAAAAATGGGCCTGCCATGACTGACTTTGCGCGCATGTATGCTGAGGTTTGGGCTGGAATAAATGTTGGTGATTTTTCTAACCAATTAAAGCCGATGATGGAGGAAGCCGGCCTCCAAAATGTGCACGAGAAGCGTTATCTTTGCCACATTGGCAAAAAGGCCAAGCCAGGGATGCGTGCAAAAAGTCTGAATGGGCTAATAGGACCAATTGCACCTCTAGTAGCTGTTGCAAGAACCCTGCCAACTTCTTTCAATGAAGAGCAGCTCGAGGCCATGTCTGATAGGGTAAAGGCGGAGCTGGAGAATGAGGGTGCGCTGATGGAGATGGTTGTTGTGTGGGGGCAATGTGTCTAAGATTGCAATTGACAAGTTCTGTTTCATCTCAGGCTGTTATTCTTGATATTAAGTGAGTGTTAATCGATTAAATTGGAAAATTATGACTGATGTTTGACTTTGACTATGTAATTCCGCTTCCTTTCCTTGCAAGTGAAGTCCTTACCTCAACCAAAAACACGGGATTTGATACAAAGTCAGTAAAGCACTGGAAGTATCCATAGAACTTGAATATTAGTCTGCTTTGATGAATCGCGGAAGTACAATTTCGGGCTTGTTCATCTTGATGCTGAAGTTCGCATTGAGTTACACTAGTTGATCATGGTGTTATGAGTAAGCCTTTCTTGACTGATGTTCAGCAAGTGTGCTAGACTAGAGCTAATTGAAGGTGATGGAGGTCAAAACATTAATTTATGTGTTTTCGAATTCGATTTCAATAAGCTTACATATAGAGTCTGACAAAAAAGAACATTTCATTGTGATCTAGTATGTAATGACGTCTTCTCGGAATGAGTGATAGATACGCCTCAGAACCCCATGACTTAACACCAACATAACAAAGTCTAATAGCTACATTCTTATGCGCACTGTTTTCTTACATCACTGTAAGCTCAAATTACCAAAATACTTTATATTAGTAAGATTGGACTGATAGAAATCACGTTGCTACAATTAGTAGAAAATGAGGCATCTACAAACGGCTCACTTCACGCCAGATTTACCGAAAAGCATCGACGACGTACCCGAGACATAACTAGTCTCTGCACCCCCTCATCTATAGCTTTAGAATTATGCCACGGATCAATTTAGTTAGTTCCCTGTCGGTTCCTCGGGCCATGCAAAAGTACTGGCATCGGCCGCCGTTCTGAACAAAGGATGACATGCAAAGCAACACAATAGGTCACAGTGAGTCGCTTTTCCTACCTAATCTGGTTTAAATATAAGCAGGATACGCTTTTCACGCATAGCCTAAGGGATTACAGCATTGATGCTCCGCTCCTCTATCAGCAACCAATCAGTCGTACCGGAAGACCACTCTTAGCAACAAGGAACCCGCCATCGCCCCGCGAATGCGTGCGTCATCTGTTTAATAAAACACTCCTTCGGACACTCCCGCGCCTTCGGGGACTTCCGCATCTAGGAGCCAAGAAACAGACGAATATTTGCCAAGCTAGTGAGCGAGTAGCACAGAAGAATCCGGGCAAAATGCCGATAATATCTGTCGTCCGGATCCCCGACCTGGATATTTATAACCGGGAGTTTCTCTATCGAGATGACACAAGTTCCCCTCTTTCTGAGAAATAAAATATGGCTTAGGGCACGTCGTTTTCCTAATACTAGTAGTTGTAGTGTGCCGTCCCAGAAGCTGTTCACCCCTTACCCCACTCACCCATGAACATCTGAAGTAGACTATCAGAAGAAGCACAGATCTTCCAACAGACCATCTTGGTTAGCCCAATGAGGAAGTAGTATCTATTTTCTCCCATTCTCTCTCCGAGTTATTGACTTTCTTACTCCAAAGTCTGGATAGACCTGATCCCCTGGCGCCGCTCCAGGTATCATGAGCCTACTTGTCCACGACCTGGGGCTGTCCCATCGCGCATGCGACCGTTGTCATGGGCAAAAGCTTCGATGCAGGCGAGTGAATAATAATGAAGCTTGTCAGCGTTGCACTAGGGCTGGTGCCGAGTGTACCACGAGGCCAGCAAGATCGCACTTGCGCTCTAACGCTATGCGAATGATGTCCATCAACCGCACCAATCATGACAAATCTGAAAGTATGGCATGTGACTGAATGAAACCTTCCATCTCAGAATCTCAGTGGCTAACATCATCTTCAGTAAATCCAGCCACCGAGCAGGCTACTAAAGGTTCTTCAGAGCTTTTCACTCTGTCGCCAACAAGTCTGCTTCACTTTTCTCCTGAATTGGATCTTGATATCCACTCCTCAATGCAGTTTGAAACAATTCCTATGCAATTGCAATCAGACGATGAGAATTCATTAGTGCAAAGCTGTCGACCTACTGAAGTTAATATTCCCGGGACAACCGAACAATCCCAACCTGAGTGCCGGGGAAATCTGCAAACTTCTCGTATTCTATCCCCTGTTTCAACGGCTTTCCTTACTCAGAGCTCCGAATCTCCTCCAAATCAAGCGAGGCATTGGTTATCACTCACAAGGGATGCGACCCCGAACGTGTTGGCCAATCAATCTCAGGAGAAAGTGAGCGCTAATGTAGCCAACATCTGTCGGCATGAAATGCTTCCCCCCAGTACTCTAGATGAAGATACTGATACAAGCTTCGAAAGCGGCGTGGAAGAGCTGTACAACCATCACCTGTCCAACCATAACCAGGTTCGGGCTTCATACGGTGCTATTCAACCATTGGTTAACCCTAACATGACATTCTGGATTCGGAAGCTCTCTGACATCAATGTGGAACTTCATCAACATTTACTTTCAATCCCACCGATGGAAGGTGAGCAGGATGTATGCAAGCCTGTTCTGAGCAGTAATTCCAGTGAGGACAGCCATTCGATCAAGCAACACAAAGAACTTGCGATAGACGACACGTTTCATCTCTCACAACAATACATGGAGGTTTTGTGTGGCATTTTCTCTCTTCTCAAAACCAACAGGCCCTCTGCCAAGTCATCAACGGCCATTTTGAGATTGGACCAGTCCTTGCAACTGCTGGTGTTGTCCAGTCATCTATGCCTCATAGAGTCCTTTGACAAAGCCTTGCAGCACATAAAAACATTCACTGAAACTCGGTTGAAAATGAGGGTAGCCGCTTGCGAAGAGAATATGCCAATCAAACTTCCGGATCTAATTATTGGCACCTTTAATTTACCCCCTTTCTCATCCACTCAACCACTACTTCTGACTTGCATCATTGAGTCAATGATGACTCGTATGCACAATCTAGTCAGCGAAATGGTGGGCCTTGCCAGCGCCGGCAACACGCCAACAAGGGGATCCAGTAGTGAGGCTACTGATTCATGTACAAATATCGGTAGTGGGCTTAGCAGCGTGGCAAGAGTGACATTACAGGCGATAACAACAAAAGAGGAGTCTACTAAAGAACTGATACAACTGGTCTGGAGACTTGCTTTGCGTTGTGGTGTACCTTGATGCATTGTTCCTCCGAAAATTAAATGTTGCATTGAGAGAGACTAGCACGGCATTTGCAGTCTATCTGAATTGGTTTTATCAACGCAATCGTACCGATGTGAAGCTGAACTATGCGTACATCAATCCTTGTCATTATTTTGTCAAGTGGTAGTTTTAGGACCTTTGTTGAGCTGCGCGGTTTATGAAGGTCAGATATCTGCCCAAGTCATTCACTTGCTTCTTGATACCTATGGAGCAGAACTTAATTCCTTGAAGCCTAGGCGGTTTTGATCGCCAGCCTCTGGGATGTTCACCACTTGGTTATTGCTAACATATGTCTCCACCCAACCAATGCTAACTTCCGCATGAATATCGCTAATATACGACCCCTCAGCCATCTTCAAAACTTGGAATTCGGGATCAGACGCTCCTTTGTAAAAAGCCTCCATGTCCCGGAACAAAAACTCAACTTGAGCGTCGTAGTCGCGGACAACCCACGGTTCACCATGTTTGGTATTCAGCTCCGCCGCAAAACGACGAAATGACTTGGGCGTAAAGTACTCAAGAGGGTTAACCAAATGTCATGCACAAAGCAAATGCCGCCATGAAGGGCTATCATCTTACTATGGAAAATCCTTCGATTCCATTTTTTGCGTGAAGCTTTGCTGCCCGTGTAGCATGTTCTTCAGTAACCCATTGATAGAAATCCTCTTCACTGACGTTTGGTTGGCGGTAGTGAGACACAGTCATCCGCAATAGACGCTTCGTCTGGGCTGGATCGGTTTTCTCGCCCATCATGCTGAAAATAAAAAGACTGGTAAAATTGTGTGATTTGTTGGTTTCATCCCTGAAAGCCAGGTTTTTCTATACTTTACTTAGATGTTTGAGCTGCCTTGCATCAAACAAAAACTTTTGGAAAAAACCAAAACAAGTAAGCCTCTTAAGCTGACAAATCGCCGCCAAATTATTGTGGAAGTAGACATGCTACAATGTCAACCGCCGAAATGTTCGGCCCCACCTCAAACCGAAACAACCTTATTTGTGATCTCGGCCTCTGACCCATATTCGGACATCTGTGCAAGTCTGATCCTCCAGTCAGAATCAGAATTAAAGTTGAAAAAGGATTGTGAGAGCTTCTAGGATAAACCGCTTTGGCGGAGAATCTCGGACAAAAATACAACCAGCATAGGCCAGACATGTCGCAAATATGGTGGCTCCCTGTTCTGGGAGCGATACTGTACTGTATCAATCGAGTTCTGTTGAGGAGTGTGCGGATGAAAGGAGCAAAATCCCCTCCGGGACCTAGAGGTATATCAATTGTCTACCCATATTCGTTCTCATAGAATCGTTTAACTAAGTCCGAATTAAGGATGGCCTCTCATTGGCAACGCCCCAGAGCTGGCCTCATATGGCACTCTCATTGCCGTCTTTAGTAAATGGACTAAACAATATGGGACAATCACAAAATTCAGTATCTTTGGCCAAACACAGATAATTGTATCAGATGAAAAAATTGCCAAGGATCTGTTTGTCAAGAGAGGGAACAAGTATTCGGACCGCGGGGCTCCTCATGCAGTAAATTACATCACGATAAATCAAAATCCTAGTTTCAGGCCGAAAGACGGTGAGATTTCTAAACTTTGAGAAAACTCCAAAGCAATCGTCTGCCTCTATGCTGATTATGTACAGATGGATGGCGTCGACAGAGAAGTATGATCCACAGCGCAATTTCCATCGCCTCCACCAAGAGGTACCAGACCCTCATGGATGATGAAGCAACTCTCACAATTCGCGACATCCTCAAATTACGATCTTCATTTGACAAACAATTCTTACGATACACCTATTCCGTTCTCACCAGCGCACTCTTGGGGTTCTCGATTCCCACGGCCTCTGGCTCCTACATCCATAACAATGAAGAATTCACGTCCAGAATGATGAAGGCATGGCGCCCAGATTGCTTCCCGGTCAATGTGTTTCCTTTCTTAAGCCGCCTTTCTTCCTTTGTACTGCCCAGCTTGAACACGATGGAGAGCCTGAGAAGAGAAAACGTTCAACAAATGTGGGCATTCAGGAGCAAAATAGAAACCAGTGTCAAGGATGGGTCAGCAAAGGAGTGTATATACAAGCACTTCCTCGTGAACCGGGCTGAATATCCCGTTACAGATGAAGAATCTGTCCACACATTCCAAGCTATGATCGATGGAGGAACTCGCTCTCCGCACAACGTCCTGCTTACATTCTTACATTTGATGATGGACTACCCCGAATGGCAGAATAGACTTCAAAAGGAGGTAGACCACGCTGTTGGTGCAGACAGGATGCCCAATTTCGAAGACATTCCCAGCTTACCTACTGCGAGGGCCATAGTGAAGGAAGCAATCCGATATCGCAGCATCGTGGCAGAAATGGGAATAACGCATCAGTTGGCCGATGATGACTTTTATGACGGGTATTTCTTTGAGAAGGGAACTGTTTTCCATGTGCCATTTGCGTAAGTGTCGTTGGTTAGCAACATTCTTCTAGCTCGTAACTAATTTCTACTACTAGAAATATTCTTACCAACAAGGACATCTATCCAGATGAGCAACTATTCAATCCTGCGCGCTGGCTCGATTCCAGTTACCCAACTTACCAAGAGCCATTGACCATATACCCCAACTGCCACAACTTTCACGCTTTCGGGTACGGTCGGCGGGCGTGCCCAGGGTACGACTTCTCTGAACGAAGCCTGGTCATCATGGTGGCCAAACTGGGCTGGGCGGTCAATATTCGATGGCCGGTCGACGAACATGGCAAGGAAATGAAACAACAAATTCAATATGAGCAGGTACCGGCACCGAGAGCTCTCAAATTTAGCTGTTGTATCGACTCCAGAGACATGAAACGAGTCACAGTTATTCATGAGGCGGTCGAGAAATTGAACCTGACGGAATGACGGAATGGCACCTTTCAAGCTCTGCAAGATACCATGATCTATGTATTTTCTGGATAGGAATAGTGTTCAGTGTGTGTAAAGATCACAACCTTTCTGCAGCAATATATGCATCTTATGAGCGAAAAACAAAATAAGAAAGGAAACATGAATGGTCAAAAATAACGAAAATGGCAACAATACGAATCATAGCTATAAAGGCTAGTTCTGAACCTTCAATCTTTCCAAGGGCACGCCAGATGCAGAGAAATTTGGGCGGAATACGATTCAGGTCCCTCATTTTTCACACACATGATTGTAATTTAGAGCCCTTTTGATTTCTAGATTTGTTGACCATCTAAGTGCTTTGCTGACTTCAAGTGCCACACATGGAGGGTTTTAAACATCACAGCAATGTCTTCACGAGCTTCATAATGAGAACTTTGAGTCAAATTCAACTCCAGTTGGGAAAGATAATTTTACCGCACTGACTCTGTCTAACTATAACCACAACGCGGACTTTCTGTACTTCTTAAGATACTATCAATCATCCAAGTCCTTTAGGTGAATGCAGGGGTCCTATCATCATTGTAAAGGAATTGAACTATCTAATCCTTCTCAAAAAGTCGCCAGCCATCTTCAACTTCAACCTACCGAAGGCCTTCCGTAACAGCAGTCATAGTAGCAGTAAGAATGCTCAAAAAAGCTGGGACGTTGACTAATAACGTCCGAGCGTGGTGCTTGGGAAACCAGCTCTCAAGAGCATCCTCATTAGGGACGCCAGGGTTCTCGGGGTCTGCAATGCGGTTCAAAAGGGCCAGCATATGAGGACCCCAGCAAAAGTGAGCGGCACTGAGCAAGCCCCCGAGCAGATAAAAGTTGCAAACCTCACGGCTCTGGTCGCTGAAACCGTTGACGATGGAAAGGATGGTAGCTGTCGGGTATGACAGACCAATGCCCCACATGCCAGTCTTCAGCATCGCTGGCAAGTAACGGGGCATTATTTTCCCACTGGGATGGTCAGGGTCGTTTCGCAGTGTTGGGTGCAAGAAGGCGCCGAGCATGACATCTTGTGCCCAGCTAAACATCAGACTGGCCGATGAAATAACCAGCGGTGAGAGACGCAGTAACGCAATCGCAAGTTGAGAACTATTTTCGGTACTGATTGAAGACACCATTGGCGTGGTTAATATGGCTTGATAGTTATCTTGGGTTGGAAGAATTGATCTTGCGATTTTTCAGTAAAAGAGGATAGTAAAGGCGGGTTGAGAATGAGCCGTGTATGTGATTACTTCAGCTTCTTTCTTTATATAACTCTAAATGTCGAGTGTGAATTACAATTCCGTATCTACATTAAACTAGGCGAGGTCGGCCGTCTAAAATCTTGTCAGCTGCATGTTTTAATGTACGATGAGTTTCGGAGGCGGGGTGTGTTTTGGCTGATTTAGCAGGCCGAATCATGGACGAAAAGGGGATTGCGGCCGAACATGTCGAGGCTCCACAGCACCCGTGGCTTGCTTGTGACCACAGATACTTTGGCAAATCCTACGCTTACCGCATGCCAATAGGTCCATCGCCTGGTCATAATGATCAAACGAATACAAAAAGCAGACGAAAATTGAACAAGTCTGTCAATGACCTAGAATATTCTATGAGATAAACTCCCAATCCTGCCGATCTTGTATGGCGTAGTACGCCACCCAAACACACCGAGGTACACAGACAATCATGCCCAACAAGACCACAGATTATGACGCCATCGTCATTGGTGCAGGTTTCAGTGGTATCAGGTCTCTCTGGGAATTTGGCCAACTTGGCTTAACGACTAAGTGCTTTGAGGCAGGGTCAGATGTCGGTGGCGCGTGGTATTGGAATCGGTATCCTGGAGCAAGAACTGATGGGGAAGCATGGGTCTACATTATGAATTTCGCACCGGAGTCAAAAGAGGAATGGAATTATCATGAACGCTACCCTTCTCAAGAGGAAGTCCAAAAATATGCCGTTCGTATTGTTGGTCAGTCCTCCCTTTCAGCCGCGTCTCTTGACTGGAGACAGGGAATATTCTTCATTTAACATGTGATGCAGATCGGTTTGATCTGCGTAAGCATATTGAATTCAACACGCGGGTCTTGGTCGCAGATTACTCTGATGACGAGGGAACCTGGACTATTACTACGACAAGTGGGCTATCTGTGACCTGCCGCCACTTTGTACTCGCCACAGGCTGTTTATCAGTCCCAAAGAATCCTGCTTTTCCTGGGCTTGGATCCTATAAAGGAGAGTGGTATGAGACATCCACCTGGCCCAAGCACGACGTTGATTTCCACGGCAAACGTGTTGCTGTCATTGGCACTGGCTCAACCGGGGTTCAGGTCATTCCTACAATTGCCCCAGCCGCAAAGGAGTTGGCTGTCTTTCAACGTACAGCAACCTATGTGCTGCCGGGACGGAACTACAATATCGACAAGTATCAGGCCACCCTTGTCAAAGAAGACCTGGATGCAACCTGGGAGCTAGCGAGGAAAAATATGTCCGGGCTCGCATATGGTGTGCCTGAGAGAAGCATCAAGGGTATGGCAAGCGCTGAGAAGACCAGGCAAATCTTGGATTACGGCTGGGAATCTGGTTGTTTCAATATGCAGCACGAGACCTTCAATGATCTATTTACAGACATGGAGTCGAACAAGGTCTTCACCGCCTATCTCAGCCAAAAGATTCGCGCCATTGTCAAGGACCCAGAAACAGCAGAGCTCTTGTGCCCAAAACACCCCTTTGGCGCCAAACGTCCCCCTTGTGGCCACCTCTATTACGAAGCATACAACCGACCCAATGTCAGTTTGGTTGATATAAGCCAAACTGAAATTGAGCTTTACGAAAAAGGGATCCGCACTAGTTCTGGAGTCGAATATGAATTCGATATCGTCATTTTTGCTCTTGGCTTTGACGCTGTGACTGGCGCCTTGAATAAAATGGACATCAGAGGCAGCCAAAAGAAGCTACTGAGAGACTGCTGGCAAACCAAGGTCACAACATTTGCGGGAGTTTTGGTCCCCGGGTTCCCCAATATGTTCATGGTGTGCGGGCCTCATTCGCCCTTGGGAAATATCCCAGTGTTTCTGGATGTAGCTGTGGACTGGATCGGGAAGACTATCCGGCACATGAAAGAGAACAAGTTTTGCAAAATTGATGTGAGCCGGGAAGCAGTCGAATCATGGTCTTGCCATGTTAACGAGGTTTTCAATTCCGCCTTATTTGCGGAAGCAGCCAAGGAAGCGCGTGCGTGGGCCCTCGGTGCAAATATACTTGGCAAACCCATCGACGTTTTACTATACCTCGGTGGCCTTCCGTCTTGGATCTCGTGGCTCAACAATGAGGTTAACACAGAGTGGAAGAGTATGGAATTCTCGCCTATGGCAGGTCAATATCAATCTGGTGTCAGGATCAGTCCAAGGATGTGACTTGACGAGAGGTCTCTTACCACATATTAAGCACTGTTTATAACAATCACACATGTTTCAATTTTGATGTATCTCGGTTTGACTATATTAAGATATTTTTCCCTGTTATTTTACCGTGACTAAGATTGATATTTCGCATCCCTGGAATCGCATCCCAACAATCAATGCTTCTGTGTACAATTAAGCAATACGCATCCATGCTAGCATCAGAATGTAAAAGAAAGAGATGAAAGAAAACTCGTTTGCGTACAAATCAATGAGCTCAACTGATGGTTGGAATAGGAAGCCAACGCGAATCCACTTCTCCTTGAGGTCATGCAAATAAGCCAAACGATAGCTAAATCACAATAAAATTTCTGATTTACAATCAAATAGTGACACGAAATTCAATCCTCACAAGATTATATATCACCTTAAGCATTGGATCTTGAACAATGACTTCAACTGTTTGATGTTGCTCTAGGTAAGGATGAAATACCGCGCAAGCCATTGCTCCTCCCTGACGCAGCTTACAAAGCTGTCGATATCAACAGAGCTGAATGTCTCTGAGGCTCTGGAAGATCGTAGGCGGCCAAATCAACTCCGGAGAAGCCAGCAGCCTTCAAATGCTTATCCCATTGCTCGGCAGATTGCAGCGGACTCCGCGTCCTTCCCTCGCCAACGCCAGCCCACCAACCTGAGATGGAACCAAAAATGAGATCATAGTACGGGAGACATCTTGTTACTTCCACGAGACCGAGCTGCCCTCCTGGTTTCAAAAGCTTTCGGATGGTGCCCAAGGACTGGTGGAGCGATTTCGTAGCATGCACAACGTTGGTGGCAACGATCAAATCGTACGCACGCTCCTCGAATCCTTGTTCCGCCGCATCGCTTTCAATATCCAAAGTTTGAAAAGTCAAGAGGTATGACCAATCTTTCAAAGTGTACTGGCGCACTTTTTTGAAGAATCCGGGAGAGATGTCGGTGTACATGTATTCCGAGCAAAAGTCATCTCCATCTGGACTACATGCTTGTAGTATTTGAAGAGTCGTGCCTCCTGTCCCGGCGCCGACTTCTAAAATCCTCAGATCTTTTCTTTCCGCGGTGAGAATCTTTGCATAATCGGCCATGTATCGATTAACTCGAGCGGCTTCATCAGAATGGTAGATGCGGAAGAGAAGGTTATCCGCAAGGAAAAGATCAAATGGTTCCAATCGACCAGTCAACAAAGAAACCAGCTGAGATCCAAACCGAGATATGGCTTCCCCTTCCACGCCCAGTTTAGAAGTTAGCTCTTTCAGCTTGTCCTTGGTCTTGGGACTCCGTCGAAGGTGCGCCTGTCCCAATTCTGATTCACACAAGTCATACAACGCCCTCCACCAGTGGACTCTGTAATCGGCCTTTGTAACTAAATTGTTTTCTTTTATCTCCTTGACAGCCCAGTCAATGTAGCGAATGCAGGCAGCCGAAATGAGATCAACCTTGTCTGCTTGGGAGAGCCCAACCTCATCAGATTGGACGGGGACAAGTGCTGACTCCAGCGTGGCGACCAAATCACATCGGTCCTTCTCAGCTCGAGCAGCCATCGGTTGTATATTACTGGAGATCATTTTGACCGGCGATAGGCATCAGCAACAAATAGTGAATGCAAAAACTGCGCTGTTCGACATGTTTCAACTACCGAACGGCCGATAATAATATACAATCAGCCAAGCCTAGGTAGGCCATTTTCGCTTCTCTAATCCACGCCATACATAAATAGCACATCACCGAAATTGCGAGGCAACAACCAATCAATAGCTCTAGAAGAATGAATAATCTTTGCCGAAACTTCGGTGGCCCACCACATAACAAGCCAAGCGAGCACGGCAGCTGACGCCGACCTCTTCGGGCAATCCCTGTCCAATCCATCGGCACTGACTCAGCTCAACGATCACCCGATGCTAAACCCAAAGGAGAAAGGTGCCTGTCAGCACCCCACCTCATTGTGGAGTGGAATGACGGGAAACGCCTCTCCTCCTCCATCTCCATGTCCAACGATCTTTTCATCTTATCGTTGCATTTCATCTCAAAAGGGAAGCCAGTCCTATCACCATGTCTGAAAACACGTCAAAGAAAAAGTGCCTAGGAGCAGACTGCGAGAATGATGCCGGAACCCTACAGTGCCCAACATGCCTGAAGTTGGGCAAGAAAGACAGCTATTTTTGCTCCCAAGATTGCTTCACCAGGAATTGGGTGTGTTTATCAATCTCTTTCCCCTAGGACCTAAAACTAAACCTTTTTTTTATGGACTCAACACAAAGTTCTGCATAAAGCAAGCCAATGTAAGAGCAGCATCTGGCACAAAACCACCAGGAGAGTACCATCATTAACATCAGCCAAGCATCCGGTTTCTACAATCCTTTCCCAACCTATCCTTACACAGGATCCGTCAGGCCCGTCTATCCACTCTCTCCAATGCGCGCCGTTCCCGAATCGATACCACGGCCTGACTACGCTGAGTCCGGGATGCCAACGAGCGAGATGCGGCTAAACAGAAACAAAATCGACATACCAGACGCTAAGGGACAGGAGGCAATGCGCAAGAGCTGCAAACTGGCTCGAGAGGTCCTTGACGCCGTCGCGGCTGCAGTTAAGCCCGGTGTTACCACAGATTACCTAGACAAGATCTGCCATGATGCTTGCATAGAACGAAATGTGAGCTCAAGTCACTTTAGGATGGCGTTGCGGTTTCTAACCTCGGCAGTCGTATCCTTCTCCTTTGAATTACAACCACTTTCCTAAATCGCTTTGCACGTCCCCGAACGAAATTGTTTGCCACGGAATACCCGACCAAAGAATCCTTCTGGATGGCGACATTATCAATCTTGATATCTCAATCTACCATGAAGGCTACCACGCCGATGTAAACGAAACGTACTATGTGGGAGATCGAGCCAAGGCGGACCCGGACTCGGTCAGAGTGATTGAAACGACTCGGGAGTGTCTGGACAAGGCAATTCAAATCGTAAAGCCGGGCACACCAATACGAGAGTTTGGAAATGTTATCGAGGAGCATGCAAAGTCCAAAGGCTGCAGCGTCGTCGCGACTTGGGGTGGTCATGGCATCCATACCACCTTCCACCCTCCGCCGTGGATCCCCCACTATGGCAAGAATAAGGCGGTCGGAGTGTGCAAGCCTGGTATGACTTTTACGATTGAGCCTATACTCACTGTTGGAAAGCCCAAGGAGGTTTACTGGCCAGACAACTGGACAAACTCAACCGTGGATGGCAAACGGACTGCTCAATTCGGTATGTACAGAAATCTTTCCTCCCTATAGCTTGGCTTTGGTCTCACACATAGATAGAGCACACTTTGCTGGTCACTGAAACAGGTGTTGAGATCTTGACTGCGAGAAATGAAGATTCTCCTGGGGGCCCAGTGCCAATGCCAATAACAGCTAACTCATAATTAGCTTAGCAATTAAGTGTTGAACAATAGCACTAAATTAAGTATGATTTGCACCTGTGCAGCATGTAACATGAAAATCTACCATGCCGAATAACACCTAGGTACGAGTGTTCCCAGTCTTTACATTGCGACAAGCGAGAGCATGTAAGTCGCCCACGGCGTTAGCCTTTCGCGCTATCTGAACTAGGAACCCTAGCACTAAACTATCGCCCTGACCACTGCAAGCCTTGCTAAGAACATTATATAATCCGCCAAAACCTGCGATTTCATGTTCCAGAATTAGTTGTTAAAATTCTGTGACTAGAAAATGTGCGGGCTTACACAGTTAAAATGATGGTGCGGGCTAGCGAAAGTGGAGCACTCCATAGTTCAAGTCATTTCCTCCTCTACTCTATAAAGTAGAAGAATAAAGCTTCATTATCCCAGCCCTAAGCAGGCATGGGGAATTTGCTTAAGCACACAGGCAGAATTAAGGCAATTTAAAACAAAAAATAGACATCGTGATGGTTAATTGACGTACTGAAAATGATTGGGTGTCTACATCGGAACGTCGGCAAAATTTTAAAATTCCAAATAAAATACTAAAATCAAGCTTGTAGAAATAATTCTTGGGTTAAAATCTCGTAAAAGCTTTCACAATTTAAACAAGACCAAGAATACTGCTAGTAGACATCACAAATACGCGTTAATACCAAGCAATAATTCAAATGCAAAACAAGACGGTCAACAGCAAGTACCGGGTAGGTGAGTGGGGTATATCGTTCTTCCGGTCCGATGACCTTATCATACTCGATAAGATAAGGATAAGGATTGATAGGCAGCTATCTCTGTTGAATTAGTAAGCTGGCCTTCCCAATGTTTTTTAGTTGTCCATCACTTCAAGGTTATCACATTGGCCGGGGTATCGCCGGCTCACGCGAGGGTCTGACGATGTGGAAAGCTACTCACAAATGAAATATGCCTAGAATTCATAAATGCCTACTACTAACGATCCGACCAATCTTCTCGTTAAACTGGGGTTTTAACTTTGTCCATCTTGCTGCTCTGTTCCAAGAGTGGGATTTTGATTATTCCCTTTGAGGCTGACAGGAACGAGCCAATAACCGCGTCTAAGCCTTTTGCCAAGGCAGCTGTGACCCATTCCTGCATTTCCAAGATCCTGAACGGCTTGCCTTCTGAACCTTCCAGATACTCCTTGAGTTCATGAACTGGGACAGTCTGTTCGCCACTTTGGTGTATATATGCTGTAAGAGCGTTGGGGTCTTTACTTTGGTCGTATATGCTGCTGATGGCATAATTGGCAATATTCTTGGATACTGTATCGATGTGAATGAAGTCAAACGCCCCCGTAGACCCTGTGAGATTTGGCACAGCTTCCATCAGTTTGGAAAATCTGAACACGCTGTGCACAATGTCAAGGGCCGGTACATCGCCGCCAGTGATGCTTGTGGGTCGGTGAATCAAGACTGGTACTCGGTAGCGTTTGGCGACTTTCTCAAGAAACACTTCGCTTGCCCACTTGGAGGCCACATATCCGCCCGAGCCGTCAGTGGGCGGGTAGAACCCTGCCAAAGATGATTCAGGCTGCAGCGTGCTGTCACTGAGAGTTGCCACTCCACCCGTGGAAATGTAATGGGTTGGAATATTATGGCGTACGGCCAAGCGGGCTAGCTCAACGGTCGATAAAAAGTTGGCGGCTTTTAAGCTGCGATAGTTTTTCATGTGTGACACTTCGGCTCCGTTGTGGATAATGAGGTCGATGTGATTGCCCAAATTATCCAGCTGTTCTTGACTCATGCCCAAATTTGAAAGGGCGAGATCACCATAGTGACATACAATTTTGGACGATTGTACGCTCAGTGTTCGAGGCTGACCCCAGACCTTGGACCGAATTGCTGTACAATGAACACGGGCCACGTCAAGGTGCTCAACCAATTGGCGAAGAATGGCAGTTCCCAAGAAGCCTGTGGATCCGGTGAGCAGAACAGAAATACCTTGAGGAGGGTGGTCGGGACGGCCGACTGTATCAGCGGAATGTGCAGCCGTGAAAACCTTGCCATCTGGCTCTGTTTCTTTGTCCCAGTCAATCTGCACAACCTTTGAATCGCCGAATACTCGCGCGGCTAGTAGCTCAAGAGTGCTTGTCTGAAAGATCTCCGGTAGTGGGATGTCCACAGAGAATGCTTGACGAATTTCCGATCTTAGTCGCAGGAGAAGTAGCGAATTCCCACCCACGGAAAAGAAATCAGAGTTGCGACGGATCGGTATTGAAGATGATAGACTACCTAGTACTCTTTTCCAGACATTTCGCAGTCGTCGCTCATCATCGGTCAGCTGCTCGTTGTTTTCATTGAGAAAATCTTGAGGTAGAGGCAAGGACGCCAATTTTTTAGAGTCTAGTTTGCCCCTCTCCGTTGTGGGAAGCGCATCCAAAGGCACCGCGATTGTAGGCCGCATGTACAATGGCAAAGGAAGTCCTTGTATGAGTTTATGCAGGTAAGCTTGTTGATCATTGATCTGGCTGTCTGCCGAAAACACGA
The DNA here is from genome assembly GCA_013406985.1 of Calonectria crousiana. Lineage (NCBI taxonomy): Eukaryota > Fungi > Ascomycota > Sordariomycetes > Hypocreales > Nectriaceae > Calonectria > Calonectria crousiana. The sequence continues at coordinate 326,130 of VTGD01000074.1, forward strand.
CGTATGCAACCAGTTGCGTGCTTTCAGGGTCGTCGCCTCGAACGAGCACAGTCCCATTCACGAGTTTTCCTGAAGAAGCTTGGATGAGGGATGTCGAGATGTCGCCCAATTGAGCTCTCATGCCTCTGATCTTCACCTCGCTGTCTCCATCAACACGCCCAAGAGTTGTAATGCTGCCATCAGACAGCATCCGGCCCTTGTCGCCCGTCAAATATAGCCTATCCCATCCCGAGAGCATAGCGCTGCCAATGGAGAAGGTAATTTTTTTGAACTTGCTCTCGGTGAGTTGAGGGAGGTTGAGATATCCGCTGGCAACTCCTGGCCCACTTATGGCGATTTCACCTGGCCATCCAATGGGAACAGGTTTGTACTGCTCGTCAACAATATAAGTTCCATAATTTGCAATGGCCTTCCCGATTGGAATGTTGAATTCATCTTTTCCATCATCACCCAAACGCACTTCATACGTCGAAGAGCAAATGGACGCCTCGGTAGGACCGTAGGCATTTATGATTCGTACATCTTGCCGGCCAACAGCACGGAACTGAGAAAGCAAGTTCGCAGTGAACGCCTCGCCAGCGACCATACAAATACGCCATGAAAGACACCGGGAAAGCTGTTCGGATCCATATTTGAGCATTGAGTACATCTCCGAGACAATGAAGACGGTACAGGTGACGCCTTCCTGAGTCATGAGAGCGGCCAATTCTGCCGGATCACTTCGATTATCACCCATGATCAAGGTACCGCCGTTTGCAAGTGCAATGAATATTTGGTAGACGGCAGCATCGAAACCTTGCCCGCTCTGCTGGAGAACTACTTCTCGGTCGAATCCAAGCCTATCCGAGACACCAAGCAAGGTGCTCTGGATGTTTGCATTGGTGAGTGGGATTCCTTTTGGTTTGCCTGTAGAGCCACTGGTATACAAAATCATGGCGAGGCCATCTGGTTTTGATGCATCTGTGACACCTTCCGTTGCAATTTGGGGCACTGTGCTCAGATCAAGTAGCGTCAAGGCTCGAAAGTTGATTGAAAGGCTGTGGATCTTCTTGGCTCGTTCTGCTGTTGCTTCGTGGTGAATCAAGGTTGCTGCGCCAGACTCATGCAAAATATCTAGGAGCCTTTCATCTCCGCTACGAACATCTAGAGGCACGTAAACAAGACCTGCGCGAAGAATTCCGAGAAGGGTAGCGATCGAGTCCACGCCGGGGTTAAGCAATACGGAAATGGGCAACGAAGACACTGCGTTCATAGCCAAAAGCGCTGTCGAAATAGACTTTGCTCTTTCAGAAAGTTGCAAATAGGTGTCAGAGTTTCCGTTCATATCTTTCACAGAAAGAGCATCGGGGTCTTTCTCCACCCAGTACTCAACCATTCTCCAGAGTGTGTTTGCCGAAGGATTCGCGGACTTTAATGTTGGACCAGTGCCAAGATCAATAGCCTGCTCTGTTGAAGTTGTGTTGAAAATATCGACGTCATGAATCAACTGAGTAGGACAATCAGATAGTGTATCGATAAGATGGACGTAGGCATCAATGAGTAGTTGTGCTCCCTCTAGGTCGTAAAGGTAGTCTTGTAGGGTCAAGGTAAGCATTGCTGTGTCATTTTCCAGCTCATCGACGGTCACGACAACATCGAATGGATTTTTCGAGTCGACATAGTTCAAAAACTTCATATCCACGTCATTCATCGCAGATGTTCGACTTGCGCCCATGCGGTGGTTGAAAACCACTTGGAACATTGGAGTCTCCGTTGTCGACGCCGGGATATTGCATCCGCGAAGAATCTCTTCGATAGGGACACCAGTTTGTGCAAGCGCCATATACGCCTTACTTCGATTGTTCTGAAGCAAATCGCAAAAGCGTTGTTGGTCATCGACTTGAAATAGCACGGGAAGGATCTCCAGGAAAAATCCTATTGTGTGGTTGAAGATGTGGTCGGATCGGTTCGAATCTGCTATGCCGATGCAGATTTGTTCAGCGTCCAGCAGCCGATGGAGGAGGACTTGGAACACTGAGAGAAAGAAGTGAAAGGAAGTTGTTCGGAAGGCTTTGCCCGTCTCTTTCACCGCCCTCAACATCTCAACACTAAGATGAGTAACAATACTTCGATTTTTGTACTCGGTTAATGCCTTGCGCGTGCTGACTTTTGAAAATGGGAACAGTGGTAAAGGCTTTATCGGATTGCAAAACTCGTTACGAAAATGCTTGAGTCTCTCGGAATATGCTCCATTGAATATGTCCTGTTGCTGCTTATGAACGAAATCGACGTATTGTATTGGCAGAGGTCTGGGAGACTTTGTGAAGCTTGAATCATTGTAAAATCTGGCTAAATCTTGCATAAAGATTTGCCAACTCACGCCGTCCATGATGATGTGATGGTAGCCAAATATGATTGTGTGGGAGTCAGTACTGTGCGAAAACAGTGTGGCGATGAATGTGTCTCCCGTCTCCAAGTTGTATTGATATTCGCAGGTTTCCGTAAACAGCTTCTCAATATCAGATGAGCCTTCGCTTCCCGATATGACTCTCAATGAAGCGGCTGATTTATCGAGTATACCTTGGACATGTTGCGCGTCTTCCTCCCTAGTGTAGAAAACGGTGCGAAAGCTTTCATGAAGTTGAGTCACGGCCTCGATGGAGTTTTTGAGCTTCGATACGTCCAGATTTCCGGAAAAAGAATACGACACTGTACAATTCAAGACCGTCTTATCATATAAGCATTGAGATAAGAAGTAAAGTCTCGATTGTCCCAATGACAACGGCTCGACGCGTAGCGGGACAGGAGAAAGAGATTTATGGTCCACAATTTGCAGTTCGACAGCTCCCAGAGATGGTGCTGACTGATTCTCTTCCTCAGAGCTTAGTTTTGATGATGGATCTGAGGGTTCAGAAGAGACTGAAATACTGCCTGGGGAGTATTGACTTCCTGATGGTGATGAGCTTGGGCCATTGTTGGATGAACTTTCTTCGCCCAACGCTTTGTTCCAGTCACGCAAGTTCTGGTCTGAATCACTCTTATTTTGTTCTTGAAAATCTTCATCCTGTATGGTTCCAAGCGAAATGGATGAAACAATGTCAGAACAAATCTGCTTGACAGAAGACCCTCCCAAAATTTTCAACACTGGAATGTTATAGGCCGTTTCTGAGAAAATCCAGTTTCTGGTATCGACAGCGAACAGGGAGTCAATGCCGAGATCAATAAGGGGAACGTCTGTGAAGATATTTTCAACGGACAACTAATTACTGTAAGCTGGGGGACATATCGGTCCTGCAAAACTGCCTACCTTGAGTGATGATGCGAGATATGTTAAGAACGACTCTTCAAGGATTTGGAGGGAATCATCCAGACTGCTAGAATCCGCAAGTTTTTCTTTCAGAGTTCTCTGCGAGTTACTGAGAGAGTACTGCATATGAGAAGAGTCGTCGGTTGCTACCAGGTGCGAAAATCGAGGGTTGCTGTGCCAGAAGGGGCGAGCTCCTCGGAAGGATTTAAGCACCTCGAGCCCAGTAATAATTTCAGGAGACTCATCTGTTGTACCAACGTGTATAGCTTCGGCTATAAGATGATGAAGATCACGCTCCGAAATAGGCATGTAATGCTTTTTTCGTAGTGAAGTCTCCATGTTACTTGTGCCCTGTTGTCCCTGTGCTCTTTGCACTAAACCGATGCCAATGATCATTCCGATATCAATAACTGAGGCAGGGACACCACGGCGTCGCCTTTGCGAGGCCAAACCGACCATGAACTAAAAGGAAGTTAGCACGCTCCGGCCATGATGTGGTCATCTGTGTTCATTTGCCCACATTATTCGCAGCCGCGTAGTTGGATTGGCCTGGAGTTCCGGTCACTGCAGAAATTGACGAGAACATGACGAAAAAGTCAAGGGTATCGCTAGAGAAGACTTCATCCATATTTATGGACCCATCAATTTTAGGTCCCAAAGCCTTTTGGAACATTTGGTATGTCATGTCGGTGAAGACCTCGTCTGATAATACCATTGCACCATTGAAAACACCGCCAATAGCCGGCATGGTTCTTAGGACGCGAGCGCGGAGGTTCAATACATCTTGCTTATTAGTGATATCAACTGCTTCAATCAAAACCTTGATACCTCGACTTTCTAACTCATTTTTCCAGGCTCCTGTCTTGTCGGGATTTCTAGAGTCGATGAATGAGCAGTGCTACATTTTTGAGTATTGTTAGAATAGACCCACCTGCTAGTAATTACAAGATGTCTTGCGCCATTCTCAGCCATCCAACAACAAATTGATTGGCCAATTTGACCACTCAGGCCCATGAGAAGATACGTCTTTTCTGAAGAAAACAAAATTTGAAAGCCCATAGGCTTCGGGGTTAGTGTAATCTTTTGATTGCCTGTCCAGTCAACCACCGTGGTATATGACCGTTCTCTGACCTCTTTCGCCACTAGGTCAGCGGCCGTGGTGATACTAGTGACGTCAAATGGTATTTTCCATGTCGGGAATGTTAATTTCGCAGAAGATAATGCCGTAGAAAGCACGTGATTGAGAACCAGGTCGCTACTGTCAAGACCATCGAAAGAAACAATTGTGATGCTCTTTGGAAGAGCACTATAAATGGACAAAGGTTCCTGTATCTTGGTTTGATGATCGAGATTAATAAATAGCCTGGGTTCAGGGAGTATAAATGAATTTAATTTGTCCATCGAAGTAAGTGGTTTGACTACGCTGGACAGTCGCTCATGTTCATGTATCACCCTAAATCTTTTGATACATGTACTTTGAACTCTCTCAGCAAATGCGGACAGGGAAACATCTGGATTGTATAATATCGTTGTGAACCGAGAGGGCATGGATCTTTCAATGACACGCCATTTGATGTTGTTCAGAACGTGCAGGTAGGTGGAGATAACACTCGTCTGCTTAACCTCTTCGCCCAATGGGATAGCCCAATCCCATGGCACCGTAATGGCGGAAGAGTTGGAGGGTGATAGAGCCAAGAATTGAATTCCTTCTTGTGTGTGACCCAAGCAAAGAAAGAATTCAAATCCTAGGTGATTGGGAATGGCGGGGTGTATGGAACAATAATCCACCCTGAGACTAATTTGGCGACAACCCGCAATAAGTTGAGGAAGCTTGGAACCGTGATTCATCAAATTTTGAGCCGAGTACGTATGATTTCCAACGCTGTCTTGAGAACGAAGGAGGTGGATGGGATGTGGCCCAATAACCGCTTGGGTCTCCACCTTGCGCTTGAGGGAGTTGAGACGACCATTGCGATCATTATCCGGTATAAGTCTGGGGATGAGGATTTTGCCGTCTTCGACAACAACCTCCGGCTCAACTGTCCACTGATGCGACTGCGTCGAACCGTCTTCTCTTGCAGCTGCGCTTTTAATGAGCCGGAGAAGGCTTTCCGCCACGATCTTCTCACTATCTCTCAGCTTATCCAGGTCAAGAAACTGAACCAATTTCTGCGGATTCTCAGATATAAAGGCTCTTCCTAGTCCGATGGTGCCACTCTGATAAGGGCTTTCGGATCGCGCTCCCCGCGTAATCCAAAGGCATGTTTCAGATCTCTCTAACAGTAGCTGCAAGTTTCGAAAATTCGATGGGTTGAGGCACCCGAGTACTGGAGAATCCAGGTCAGTTAGCGAGAGAAGATGTTCAAACCTGCTAGCATCTCTTCTTTTGAGAGTGGCTAAGGATGTGACAGTCATGATATGACCCTTCCACACTCGAGAGAGCTGAGCCTTGAGAGTTTGAATGAATCCATTAACTTCTGGTGAAATCCCACCCAAAATTATGATCTTTTCGTTCGTAGGAGTGAGATCCGTAGATGATGTAAGTGGAGCTCGGAGGAATTCAATATGATCATCCAATGCCTGTGACAAGATAACAGAGAACATGTGGTGCTCTGGTACAGTGTCAAATGCGATGGCGTCAATGCCAGAGAATCCAGTGCTCTGCAGGATGTTCTTCATATTCTCCGTACTGTCGTTTTTTGATGGAATTTTCTCTTTTTGACCTTGTGAAGGAACGGATGATAGGAAGAAACGGAATCGAAGCCGAGAACCAGTAGCAGCCATCATGAGCAAAAACCCTCCCGGGCGGATCAATCGACGAATCTTCTTCAAGGCAGCCATCGGGTCTGTCAAATATTTGTGAATGATGATTAAATCAAAGGAAGAGTTATCAATTAGATTATGACCTTGATCAAGATCATTTTCAACATCGAGGAGCCCGAATTCGACTTTCAATCCATTCTGAATCAACTCCTTCTTGATTTCCTCAAGGCTTTGCGGAGACTCGGTCACTACCATGTAAGACTCTATAGCATTTCCAAGCTCTTGAAATATAGCTTGGACGAGACCGGCCGAAGATGGGCCTATCTGGAGTGTTTTCAAATGAGAATACCGATGAGATATCTGCTTTGCTGCGTTCACAATATGTTTTTGAACCTCCGAAAAACCAAGCCCATCGTTGTGCCACTGTGACAACAGTTCAAACACGCCTGATTGGCCTTCATACCTTTCGGCATTTGAGCTCTGAAACGGATGGAGGTGCTTCTCTCCTATTGTTCTAACCAATTTCATGTCGATACAATGCTCAAAATCGTTCATAATGGAAGAAACTTCGGCTTCAGATGGTTCTAATTCTCCACGAGCCGTGGCTTCATCAAGTAGAAGAGTCAAATCGTTCACTTTCTCGGCCTGCGCAGAGCAGAAACCGTCTGCTTTGAATTTCAATAGATAGTGATAGATGACCTTTTCACATGCCTCAATAAGGTTTAATTCGCGTGGATAAGTGAATTCATTCCACGGTTCGAATATGGCTCCTGAAAAGAGATCTGGTTTCCAGACAGTCTTTAGGTAGACTATTCTGTCATCCTTCTTTTCTGCTGGAAGGAATGAACTTAACGTGAGATCTCGAATAAAGAGTTCCGATTGCAAGGTCTCAGAGTTGTATATGCTTATGTCACCCGTTATCTTCGGAAATGTTGCTTGGAAACCTGGCGTAAATTGGCTGATACGTGCATCAACAATCATAGATGCCGGTGTATCACCGGCAGTAGAATGTGTGCTAGGGGAAAAGTATATCCTGCCAATGGCTGTGGGCACAAACGCCGCCCATAAAGAACCATCCTGGGGAGCGGCAAATGCGGCGAAAAGCGTTTGGAAGCAGACATCAAGCCAGGTAGGATGCGTTGGGATCGACTTTCCCACGTTTTCATCAATGGCAACAATAGCGGATGCTACATTCATTCGCCTTTCGATCTTGGTCAAGCATTTGAATGGGCCGCTGTAATTGAATCCAATATCGCTCAGTGCCTCATAAAAGCGGTCGACATTGACTGGCATTAAGTCCAATTGTGGCTCATTTGACTTAGAAGGGGATAAGACAAATGTGTCTGATTCATGTTTGCCAATGGATATGCGTATCTCTCCCGTGGCAACAGTTCTCATGTGCGCATCCTCTATTGAAGCCGCACTCAAGGTGAAATTTGCCCGGATGAGCCCGGCTTTGTCTTTGTTGGTGTCGATGTCGCTGTGTAAAGACAACAAAGTTTCAGTGCCTTCTGACGACTCGGCCAAGACGATTGGACGGAGAATGGCGATGTTTAATAGTTCAATGCTCTGAACGTCCTTCCCTCGGCTGATAGACCTGGCGGCTTCCAAAGCCATCGCGCAGTATGTAGCCCCGGGAACAATTATTTGGTTTTGAATACGGTGATGTGATAGCCAAGGCATCTCTTCCACTTTGAAAAAGTTCCTCCATCTTGGCTCATAATCCGTATCATCAAGAGTTCTTTTGCCGAGTAGCTCGTGAGGCAAATCAGCTCTGGATCGAAATTGTTTGTTGAGTCTCGATTCTCGCCACAGGATTTTCGTATGGTCCCAGGGATACGTTGGCAAATCTGGTAAAGGAATAGCATCTGCGAAACCATTTTGGGTGTATGTAGATGCATATCCACCAAATTTGACAGCAGCAGTCCCCAAATGTTTCCATACGAACCCTAGAGCTCTGCTAAGGGCCAGAATGTCGTCTGTCTTTCGATCCAAGATCCCTGAATATGAAACCTGCAAGTTGAGCTTATTCGTGAATGTTTCAAGAGTCGGCCCTTTCAAAGCTGGGTGTGGCCCGACTTCCAAAACGAGGTCGAAGGCACCTCCGAGTTCATCCAACGCACGTTCAACTGCGTGCGAGAACAAGACCTTTTGAACCATATTGTCTACCCAATAACTTGCCTTGAGTTCTTCATGTTGCCTGGGAGTTATTCTTCGGTTATCTTCATAAACACTTGATATCCATGTCGTTGTTCCATTGCCATTTTCTACCTGAACATCACAACTTTTGAGCGATGCCATGTAGGGCTCAGCACAGCGATCCATGTGATGTGAGTGATACGCTGTGTCTACCTTGAGCACACGATTGAAAACACTTCCACTGTCAAGGAGTAGTTTGGCCTCATTTACAGCATCCTCGTCACCGGAAAGAGAAACGCTTCGAGGCGAGTTACTAGCGGCTACTGAGAGACGGCCGTTGAACTTGGCCGATGAACAAAATCTTATTGCCTCATCGATACCAAAGCCAACTGCAATCATTGAGCCTTTCTGTCCATTTGTACCGCTGGCCAAGTTGGCATGAACACCTCGATAGTACGCAATTCTTATTGCGTCAGCTGCAGAGACTTTGTTCGCCGCATAGGCAGCTGAAATTTCTCCAGATGAATGACCGACAACTGTATGAAATAATATGCCCCCTTGGGCGAGAAGACGAACAAGTCCGATCTGAACAGCGGTACATAGTGGTTGAGACACCCGGGCTTCGTTGAGTCGCGACTCAGTGGGCGACGCCAGTAATTGTTCTTTTAGTGACCAGTTCGGCGGGTCAGGGAGCTGTGCCAGTGATTCCTCCAACATCTCCACAGTTTCTCTAAACAAGCAACAATTTTTCAAAAGGCCTTTACCCATTGAAGCCCATTGAGCCCCTTGTCCTGTAAAAATACCCAAAATTCGAGGTCGTCTATTCTCACCAAATTCTGTGACGGATCGAGTGAAAAGGTCCGGACTCTTGCTCTCGCGGAAGCTCAAGATGCATTTTTTGACTTGTTCAAGAAGATCATGCTTCGAAACCCCAGAAATAGCCACTCTGATTGGTAGCACTGAGCGGCGTAAGCCAAGGGTCATAGCAAGACGATAGATGGAAACGTCTGTGGTCGAGAGATATTGGACGAATCTTTCCAACATGGATACCAATGCCAACTCAGACGTAGCTGAAAAGACAATGGGGATTAAGCAGAATTCATCATTGGGTACTTTGTAATTTTTGTACTCTAGCAGCGCTGTCTGTCGTCCCCACGGGCCACAGTCATGGACTTCTGGAAGATATGTTTCCACGATGGCATGGACGTTTGTGCCACCGGAGCCGAAGCCATTGATGCTCACTCTGAGTGGATGATCGGGGGGGACAAGAGGCCACTTGTGTGGTATTGTGGGTATTTCAAGGTTTTCGTAAAATGGTGCTACGGCCGGGTTGAGGTTATGAAAGTGTTGATTGGGCGGAATCGTTTCGTGCCGCATGGCCAATGACGCCTTTAGTAATCCTGCAAGGCCGGCACCTTTTCAATAAAGTCAGCACCCGTGATGTGTGGGAACGAGAGCAGAATTACGTACATCCTTCCGTATGACCGATTATCGTCTTCACTGATCCTACAAACAGTTTTTCATGCTGGTGGCCAGATGGAAAAAAGGCGTGGCTGATAGCCGACGCCTCTCTGGGGTCTCCAGCTTGAGTGCCAGTGCCTGCGTTGCATAATTAATAAATTTTTTCAGTAATAAAAAGCTCACGAGAGAAAACACACCATGGGCTTCGATGTATTGGGGCCTATCCTCATTTTTCTCAAGATTCAGCCCTGCAGCCTTATAAGTTCGCTTTATCAACGCTGCCTGCGCTTCCGCGTTGGGCAAAGTGATGCCCTGGGTTCGCCCGTCTGAGTTTATGCCTGTTTCGCGGATGAGTGCTTCGATGCGGTCGCCATCTCGCAGGGCCTGAGACAGTGGTTTCAAAAACACGGCGCAAATGCCTTCGCCTCGGGCGTAGCCGTCGGCAGCTTGGTCCCACATTTGAGACTTGCTGGAGGGCGAGAGCATATGAAGACTTGTAGCTCCGAGAAACGCATCAGGCGCTAATAATAAGTTGGCACCTGCTACGCATGCAACATCGGATTCACCATTTCGCAAACTCTGAACAGCCAGGTGCAAGGCGACCATGCTTGACGAACACGCTGTATCAACCGTCATCGAGGGCCCTCTCCAATCAAAGAAATACGACAAGCGATTGGAGGTCAACGCGCGAGAGGTCCCCGTCACCATGTATTGAGAGCCATTCTCGGGATCTCGCAGCTGAATTTCCGTATAATCGGCCGACATGATTCCCACGTAAGCTGATGTCCGGCTGCCTTTCATCTCTTGCAACGTGAGACCGGCAGACTCCAGTGCCTCGTAAACGACCTCGAGCAGAAGGCGCTGCTGCGGGTCAATTGCTTCAGCTTCACGCGGGGCAATGCTGAAAAACGCTGAGTCAAAGAGGCGTGGGTCTTCCTCGAGGAAGTACGACTTGGTAACATTGCTGCTTCCATGCTGCTCTCCGTTTGGGTGGTAAAAGCCATTGGCATTGAAACGCGATTCTGAAGGGATCTGTTTGATGAGGTCCCGTGGCGAGTGCAATAAATCCCACAGCTTGGATGGGCTCGTGGCTCCACCTGGGAATCGACAACCACTGCCAATAATGGCAATAGGCTCTTTTAGGGGTTGTGCATATGAGATCATGTTGGCTTTATGCACGGACAAGTACAATGTATTGGTATTTACTTGAGACAAGACTTGTATGTTTCGGTTTAGGATTTCTGCATCCAAAAGAACAAAGCGCACGAATGAGACACTTAAGGTTCGTATCACTTGATATCATTTCAGATGAAACATGAAACCGAAAGATTGACCAAAGGTTTTACAATGAACAGCCGAGTCGGATGTTGGATCGAATTTGGGCAACGTTCCGAATCGGCCCGGCAGCCGTAAAGGGCACCGAATGCTGACAGACCGCTCAGTTGCCTACAAAGAAAGTCGGCGTAGTCAAGCTCGTTCAAAACTTGACCGAAGAAATAGTTTTTAATTTAGCAAAATATTAAATACTACAAAGGACGAGGCCATATCCATATCTATTTGTATATCTTCGTTAAATTCCCTCAGTCAATAGGACTATGCTGCGCCATTATGCAAAAGAAAAATCACAACGAGCCATAGAATACTAGGGCGACTATTTTCAGCTAATAAAAGCTTGGACAAAGGTTTTTTGGTGAGACGATTAGCTGCTGAGGTACAAGTGGATGTAGATGGCGTGCTTAGCAAAGAGCCATTAAATTTACCCCGCACATCGCATGATGTTTTCGCTTCACTTAATTCCGAGCTTGCTCCCGGCATTCTACCATTGATTTGACAAGAACAACAACTTAGCAAGGCAAACAAGAGGACACTGGGTTTCGGAGCGTCTACAGGATTTCTCATCATGACCATGGTTGCTCGTCGCGCAGCATCGGCCCCGCAAGACGACCTAAAAACCGTCACTGAAGCTCGAACCCGCGAGTGGCATTTTCACATTTATTTCCTGTTGCAGTCGCCCACTGAAACCGCCGCAGCACTCGCTCTTCGTGATGCGGTCTTGAGGTTACGCCGTGATGGTATGTCCAGTCACGAGACCTAACACCTTTGCTTTCCCAATCTCACCATCTGATACGCCAGGCGCTTTCGTCGCTGTACCCTTGTTCAGAGTTAACGAGCACCCTGTAAGTTACTTTTATGGACTTTTTATTTCCTCCCTAGGATATTTTGTAGCCGGTGGCGCACCGACAACTTTGATATTTGCTGTGGAATGAAAAATCGACTTCCTGTGTCCATGACTTGCCACTCATTGCTGACTTGATATTGCAGATGGGACCCCATCCTGCTGGTTCTTACGAAAGTAAGTGGGCTTTATCTCTTCAGTGAGGCTTGTATTGCAGTCACACATCAAGGATCTAGATTCAAAGAACCCCAGGCTAAAATCACGACTTGGTACAGTTTGGGTTCCTGACTCTTCCTTCTCCGATGTCTTTTTCTATTTGGCATCAAACCGAGGTAACTTGAGGTAAGCCTCCCTGGTTATATCACTCTTCACCTACCGCCAATGGAGGACAGAGTAGCTTGTGCAGGCCGTTTGGTTTTGTAACTAATATTATCCTTAGTGTTTTGGTTCATCCCTTGACTGCATATCAACGCGAAGACCATGAGTTTCGTAACGCTTGGATGGGCACGCCATGGCCTATCTACTTAGATGTCTTGCCGCATGACGGTGATGTTCCGCTTCAGTATCCCGAATTAGGCCTAGGCTGGTCTGCGTCGCCAAAGCAGGAAATCTCTCTTGAAGAAAGGCGCAAAAGAGGAGCAGAGGTAGAGGCTCTCTTGGCTAGCGATCCGGAGGCTGCTCCGGCTCCTGAGAATTGAAGCATACGTACCCTGTGAACTTGCTACCTCGAAAAGAGGAACCTATTGAGATGTATTTTTATCTGGGCAATGATGAATATCAATGCAGAGCATCAATCTAAACAAAAGACAAAGCAATCTCTCGCGCCTTAGGATACGATAAGTGGCTAATGGAGCAAATAAAATGCACATTTGTGCCGAAAGCAGCCTTGGCAGTTCATTTCACAGATCCCTACAACACTAATTTTAAGGTAATGATATAGTGCACTATAGCTCTAGGTCTTTATCCGAGCTTCACTGCCATTTGGACCGGTGGGTCGAAACCTAATACGCCAACAGCTGGCCTATTGAGCAACCGAACCGGATAAAACTCTGCAAATGGATCATCAGAACAACGGCTGCCTGCGAAACCTAACGACTGAATGCTTTCTGTAGCTTATAGAGATATTCCAACCATAGAGGTATTTCAAGACCTAGATAAAGTCAAAGTGGTAGTTATGCTATCTTTCCTCGGTTGAAGTTGCTCTCTATTGGATCATATTCTCGTGGCGGATGTCTGGAATCTTTGTCATTTTCCTGGTCAACCCTCCGAGATGCGAACCGCGAGGCGAGGAGTCTAAACTTCACTAAGCTGGCATGCTCATTTTAGTTAGACTTTGAGCTAGTCCCAATTGGTGCATTGGCCCCTTATCTCCTCCACTGAACCGAACACTCAAGATTTTATCTATTTTCAATTCTCAGGCTGTTGCTTATGAAAAAGCTAACAACGACTAAACTACCACCAGCCAGTCACGTTTGAGGGTGGGCGAACAACCAAGACACGTTTCTCAGGAGCAACACAAAGCCAGATGCAACCACCAGCAACGCTTCCTTTCACACAGCCGCTCACAATTGGCGCGTACAATCAGGAACGAGAACAATTTTTAAGCGGGAATGAAGTCGCAGCATCATCAAGTTCTGACTGTCCCCATTCTTCGGAATGTACCGCCTGATATTATTCTTGCTACTCTGCAAACTTTTACCCAAGTCCTGCAGCATCACCCCTCTATTGCCGATTTCGATGAGATGCCTGTTGATCCCAATTCTCTCACCGACGACCCCTTCTTCGGACCTTGGGGTCCTACCACGCGCATCTTCAAGGTACATGCAGTAGACCAGCTGGTTCCTGGTGTTTCCAGAACAGCAAGCTGGCCTTTTCATTTCCAATGCATCCCGAATGGTATTCGCGCGATAGCCTACCACGCCCGTGTAGGCATCACTGTCCGGATCCAGTGGGTCGTTCGCCCACGTCAAGATATGATTTCATCACCTGCCTCGTCCGAAAGCACACCTAGCCCACCATCGGCAATAGGCGAAAATTGGGAACTGCAAAATGATATATTCATTGAGTGTAACAGAATGCTAATGCCCTTCCTTGCTCCATATACTCGTAGGAGGCATCAATCCTTGCACGAGAACTTCATGGATGATATATATAAGCGTTATTTCAATGGGACCGTTTTTAATTGAAGGTTTTACCATAAGTCTACAATCGAAAGTGACGCAATAAACTAATCACCCCATCAAAAATGTCCTGCCGTTGAAGCCGCAACATGTTTTTACACGACGCACGTCTCCGTTCCTCAATACGGGGCCCACGTTATGATGTGACTATAGATGTAGAAGCCTTGTGACCTCATGGCGCAAGAGAGATAAGCCCGAGATATTTATGCTCGACAAATAATAGATTGTGCATGTACAAACTTCCCAATCCCGCCCAGTCCAAAATTTGTTGTAGTAATCCACGATGAGAGAGTGACCTTGCCGTTGGCACAGAGTACCGATTCCTTCTAGATTTTCCCCGTAATTACAAACACCCACAAACCATAAAAATTTTGTAACCCTATCAAGGGCTGAAAACAGCTATTTTGTTATTTCGCAATTCTCCATCAACCCGGCCCACTGCTACCACAGTTCTCTTTCCTGTCGAGTCATCAATCCACTTGAGAGGGCCTGCTGGAATTCCACCATGTGGGGAAGCCCATTGCAGAGCCTTTGCCAATCCCTCATCAACATTTGGGGGCTCTTTTGCCTTTAATTCAAACTTCCCTCCGTACTGCGTAGGGATAGATTCGAGGCTCATTAAGGATTGAAGGGTGGGAAGTTCGTTATTGGTTGGGATAAAGCGGAGTTTCGCAGCAGTGCCTGGGTCAACAAACTTCTGGAAGATGTTCCACAGAGTGCTAACGTAGTACGGCGCTTTGAAAATCTAGTACCAAGTAAGCCTCATTGACTCCAAGTTTCTCTCCCTCACCCTAGGTATGGAACCTACATAGACTCGATCAATTACTTCTGGATAGCATATTGCCAACATCTTGCTTAGATCGGCAGAATAATCCTTGAAGCGCCATGATAGTTTCCAGTTTAGGGTTTCCATGTTGACAAGATATACCGCGCCGGTGATGGGTACCTCTGGATTTGGTCTATCTTTCATCGCAGAGCAAAGCGGCAACACAAAACGGGTCAGGTACTCATGAGCCACCATGGCTTTTTTCGCGCAGTACGAAATAAGTTTTTCATCGAGGCCATTTTCATCGACTGACAATGAGCTTCTATCTTGAGTGTACTTGTCAATAAACTCGAGGTCTACGTCAGAGAGACTGAGATGGCACAGAGGGTAGCCGCGATAATCACGGCATCCATACCAGTACGGAAACTAGGGCCCGGTCAGAGAAACTCAGCAAGAATGATGGGTGGAGGAGGTACAAGCGACTGTCCGTGCTCAAAGTCTTTCAGGTCGAAATTCTCATACAAATCAGGCGCATTGACGGCAGATTTGATAGTCATTGCCTCCTCAAATTGCTTGACGGCATCGTTCACATTAAATGAACGTGCTTGAAGGAACCGTCTATCCAAAG
Source organism: Calonectria crousiana (assembly GCA_013406985.1). NCBI lineage: Eukaryota > Fungi > Ascomycota > Sordariomycetes > Hypocreales > Nectriaceae > Calonectria > Calonectria crousiana. Next base: position 341,529 of record VTGD01000074.1, read on the forward strand.
TCAATAATCAGCTACCAACAGAATCGGGGGCTCAGGTACAAGAAGGTGGCGGTATCATTGAAACCATCCGTAGTATCCTCGTCGCCCAGTCCTTCTACCTTTTGGAGATAACCTCTTTCCTTGCATATTTTCACAAAGGCTTCAAGCTGCGAGTTTTGATCCTCTGTTAATTTCAGGGATGGTTGGGAAGCAAGCGTATCAGATGCCATTCTGAGATTTGGACTATGCGATGTAAGTTGTGCAGCGAAAGGAGATTCCGTCTTGACTCTGCTAAGTGGCGTAAGAATCATGTGTCCGTTTCTTTGGCTCATGGAGATCAAAATTTAAGCATCGGTGGTGAATAAGGCGCACTCGCGGGGGCCCACAACAGATACACCGCTACGAAAGCGGGTGTGCGAACATGGCTTGGCAATTACTAGTTCCGCTGGTGGAGCTAATCTTTGGCTCTCGGAGGTTTATTCGTTATCTCATATTGGTTCCTTAGCCCACCCCTAAGGGCCCGTGAGCGGAAGGTTTCGCACTACACATGTTACTTGGGTCGTTATTATGCAAAATATTATGCCGTGCTATATGTGTACCTGTGCGTGTACTAGAAAATATTATGTTATAGACGTACAAGGATCATGAATCAGCAATACGATAAGGCTTTTGAGTCACATGAAGGATTTGATGGACCACTGGAGATTTCATTCGCTAATATACAAGTTATACTACTTGTCGAGACAATCGGACATGACCAAACCGCATCGTGCCAATTGGAACAATTCGATTGTTTGGGCCAAATATTATATTATGCGCTCTCCATTCGACGAGCCCAGTATCCCTACTTTTGAGAATGAAGAGTCATCATCAGATCGTAGCTACCTTCAGTTGCATATTTATCTGCCCGAGATTAAGCGCTGCGTCTGCGAATCTCAATCTTTGCTGAGGAGTCCGAATCAAGGTTGACGCCCACCACCTTAATTTTAGGTTCCTTTCCTTTGATGACCCTGAACTCATAGCCGAGGATCAGCTGGGCCAAAATAATTTTAATCTCTGCCGCAGCCAGAAACCTTCCAGGGCAAGCATGATTGCCATGCCCGAATCCCATGTGGTTGGGACCAGTAGTGACCAATTGGGCGATGTTTTCCTTTCCAGGCACCTCTCGCATCTTCAAAAACCTGTCGCCGATAAATTTGTGTGGCTCAGGGTAAATTCCGGCATCCCAGTGCCTCTCTGCTGACACTCCAATCACTGTGCCTTGAGGTAGTGAAATGCCGTCGGCTAATACTACTTCAGATGTAACTTCACGTGGCATGGCAACTGCAGTGGGAGGCGGGTTAGTGCATGTTTAATTAAGCAAATTGCAGTGGCAATGTCTTACCGGTGAGAATAGGCTTGATCCTTTGGCTTTCTTTGATGACGCTGTCAAAGAGCTTCAGGTTATATAGGGATGTCTTGCTCCAGCCTGTGGCCCCAATCACTCTGTTGGCTTCTTCCCTAAGTCTTTGGACCATTTCAGGGTCACCCGCAAGGTCATACACGACCTGGGTGAGAAGATCTGATGTGTTATGAACGGCAGCAATTGACAGGCCCAATTGCAAGTTGACACGGTCAAAGGTTCTGCCGTTGGCATACATATCAGACCATTCAATGCTGTCATTGTACTCAACTGGAATCTCGCCTCTCTCAATTGCAGCGGCTTTTTCTTGTCGCCGTCTTTGAATGATTGGCCGTAATAAGTCTCGGGCCTCCTGAACCTCGGCACGGAGATTGCGACAGGGTGGCAGAAACCAATGAACAAATGGCCGTGCAAAGGCTGGAAACATTCTCAAAGACAGCGATGCGATAAGACCCGTTCTGATGTGGTTGACGGCAATGTTGAGCCATGCTGGGTTACGGCATAGCTCTTCTCCGAGAAATACGCGTGCAGAAATTCGGGCCATGAGCAGAGTCAGTCGTTCCTTGATTGCAACTGATTGCCATTCTAGAAATCACCACTTCATAAGCGTCCGAGCTTTTACACCCACGAAGCAATAACCCTACCTTGGCTGTGAGGCAGGTTGAGGATATCCTCAATCGCTAATTCACATTCTTGTGGTAAAGGCTCCAGAACGCTCGCTAGAAGATCGACGTTAGGTCACAAGGGGCTATTACGGAGGGTTTCAGAAACAGCCGCACATACCAAGATCCTTTGTCAGCTTGTACTTGCACATGTCCAAGACGACGGGCAGATCATTGAGGCCACTCCGAAAGCCTTCGAATCCAGGAAGGTCATGTGCGATAAACTACAGAGGCAAAAGTTGGTTTGTGAAAGCCAAGGAATGAGTGGAAGCGTACCTGTGCCACGACCTTGCTAAAATCCAGTCTCTTGTCGTTTCTGATCTCATCTGCGTAATCCGGAGGCAACACGGTGAGCAATGTTCCAGGGCCGACGATACGAAACGGCTTGCCGCCACCCCGCTCGATGGCGCGGTTGAGAGCTGCTCTTCCATCAAGATAAAAGTTGAACTTGGGCTGGAGGTTGAATACATCCCACCATTTTCCCTGGTCAACAATTGGCAGACTGGTTACCGACTTGTGGGGACTTTTATGAGACACTACTTTCCAACCGAACCAACTCAAGATGGCCGCAACAACAAACCCAAACAAGGGCGCGTTGCCCACCGGCATCAAGACAAAGTCCGTCAACTGCATTTTTGCGATGGCCAGGCCAGTACCGTAGCAATTTCCACAAGAGGACTAGAAGATTCCGCCCGCTGTGACTGCCACCATTATATGCAAATGCTGTGAACCAAGACCCATTTTAACCAGCTTCCCAGGTACAATCAAGCCAAACGACTTACTTGGACAGCAGCACGCCTAGATAATTGTGCAAGCATGACCTAGTCCCCTTTCGGGGCATTAGTAATAGCAGGCATCAGATAGTGATTTACACATCACGTCAACGGAAGCAGAAACGACACGCGACGCGGCCTTGTGGGGTTATGCGGTGGAGTTTGAGTGCGCCTATCATGTCGTGGTGATTTGACCGCTGGGCCCCCGCAGAAGCGAGCTAGACGAGAGTGGAAAGGGGCTAGAAGCCTCGACCTTCCCAGACCCTGAGGTTTAGAGTGTCGGACCAAATTTGCAAAGCCGCGCGCCCGACGACCCGCTCGATCAAAAGCTACGCTTTGACACGTCGCGAGGCGAATTGATCCACTTCAGGGAGACAAATGCCGGCTGCTGGGGGTGCCTGGAAGCCTTCTGAACTATAATCTGAGCATTTGGCACGCGATGGGGTGAGAATATGCTGCAAAAGAGTCGATTTCGCACCATATCCTGTGTGTCGGCCATTACCGTACAATGAAGAATTACGGCCGCAGCCGGGGTATTGGGTATATCATGCATCCGGTGGATATTCCCAAAGAGACTTGAAGGACAGCTCTCCAAGGCATACCGTGACTGACTGTAAATTCGAACTCTACAATTGGTCACTCTTTCAACGTGGCGACCGTGACCAGCAGTCATAGCGTAACGATGTCGCTGTCATTGTGCCGCTACCTACCCTGGAGCTCTGATCAATCGAGCGTGTCGTGCATCGCATTCGCCTGCTTCGGTATTGTAAGTAATTATTTGGGTTGGCACAAACCAATGATCTAATTTGATCTTTTCTTCAGATTCTAGTGAATGCCGTGTGGAAACTGGTTTATAACGTACTCTTTCATCCATTACGCAAGTACCCCGGCCCAACACTGTGGGCGTCATCTCGGATACCGTATGCATTTGTGTGTGCTCGAGGCCATGGAATTCAAAAGATCCTGCACCTTCATGACATATACGGAGATATTGTTCGGGTTGCACCAAATGAGCTCTCGTTTTCCTCACCAGAAGCCTGGAAGGAAGTCTTTGGGCGCCGCAAGACCGCGGCGGGTGAGATTGCCAAGGACAGCGTGCACTATGCCGAGGCAAAGGATAGCATACTAGGGGCCCCAAAAGATAAGCACACTCAGCTCAGGCGTATTTTGATACGTGGGTTCTCGAATCAGGCCATGCTTGATCAGGAAGAGATGATTATTTCTCACGTTGACCAATTGTAAGTTTTGTCGGCTTGAGTTGCGACGAATAGTTACAAAAAAAAAAAAAAAAAAAAAACACTCGCGTCATATTCAGAGGCTGACTTTTCATAGGTTCGAAACATTGGGCAAGCATGAGGTTACCAAGGGATGGAATGTACCGATTGATATGAACAGACTGTTTGACTTTGTTTCCCTCGACATTATCACGGACTTGGGCTTCGGAGACTCATTTCATTGCCTGCGTACAGGCGAATATCACCCTTGGGCCAAGTTTTTCTTGGACGCGTTGGAAGGTATTGCATTTGCGACAGCTGTAAAGCAATTTCAACTCGTTTTTAAATTGCTTATGGCTCTGGCTCCCAAGTCGCTCATTCGAAAACACGAGGACATGGTACGAATGACGGATGCCATGGTTGAGAAGCGACTTGAGGAAGCCGACCGCCCTGATTTTATTCGGGCCATGTCTCAACCTGTCTCTGGATCCGAGGTAGGTGTGCTTTCTAATTTGGTTACCAAATGACATCTAATCTCGCTGTAGCAACCTCTGAGTCTCCAAGAAATCAAGTCCAACGCGCAGATTCTGACCATGGCTGGTTATGATACGACCGCTACCGCCCTGGCCGGGACAACATACCTGTTGGCTGCAAATGACACGGTTAGGGCTAAGCTTAGCGAAGAAGTGCGGAGCGCCTTCCAGGAAGAGAGCGAAATTAACATTATATCTACTAAAAATCTCTTGTACCTGACGGCTGTCATCAAGGAAGCACTGCGAGTATACCCGCCTGGGGCATCAGGAATGCCCCGCCAGGTACCCAAGGGCGGAGATACCATCTTGGACCAGTATATCCCTGAGGGTGTAAGTGAAGGATATTTCTATTGACTTGCTGGCGGATTGGACCATAAACTAACGAGCTTTTCGTGCAGACCATCATTTCTCTCTGGCAGTATGCCATTTACCACAGCGCCAGAAACTTTTCACAGCCAGAGTCGTTCATTCCGGAGCGATGGCTGAGCGACGAAAGTCACACGGACTTCAAGAATGACCGCAAGGAGGCGTTTCAGCCCTTTTCTTTCGGACCTCGCGATTGCATGGGTCGCAAGTGAGTTCAAACTGACCCCTTACTATATAAAACCTACCCTTGATGGAGCAATAGCTGATTGATACGGTATTAAAGTCTCGCATACGCCGAGCTTCATGTCATATTGGCGCGTTTAATCTGGCGATATGATTTTGAGCTAGCTCATGAGTCTGACAGGGGTTGGATGAGCGAGCAGAAGAATTATCTTTTGTGGGAGAGGGGTCCTCTCAATATTCGGCTGAAGAGCCGTGTACAGCAGATGGATATGTGAAGATTTTATGTATCTAGTGTTTATTTAAAACTGTTCTGGTACAAGATTATGTATATTTGGCTCATGGGATGTATCTAATATGCTGGCGAACTACATTGATCAAGTACTATAACCACAAGTATCAACATTGACAATTAAAAAATGAGGTTTAGTTGAGATGTTTGCTCTGAAACATCACCGCATCTACGCTAGATTCATCAATACGAATTCATAGGAACAAAAATAAGGCTAAGCGATGATATGCTTGCAATAAGGCATTTTAATTCTATTGACTCGTAATATTTAGGCTTTGTTTGAAGCCCATGCGGGCTGATTACTTGTATTGATACAAATTTGACGTGCAAGTTGACACGATCTCATGAGACGACATCACTCGTCAGTCACCATATTATCCAAATCCAATTCCGGTGTTCGTAGTCGCAACTCCAACTTGGTCCTTGGGTGAACGGCATTTAGGACTCCCAAGTTGACAACATGTGCACCCTCTCCTGGGATCTTCCACTCATATTTGAGAAGCATGTGCGACAGAAGGATCTTGATCTCATTGGCAGCAAAGAAGCGGCCGGGACAAGAGTGCGAGCCGTGTCCGAAACCAAGGTGGTGGGTGCTGGTGCTGACAAAAGAAGCCTGGGACTTCTTCTCGGGGTCCTCGCGCATACGATGGAAGCGATATCCGTCGAACTCGCCACCTTTCTCATAAAATGTGTTATCCCACATGTGAGTTGGGCCAACGCCGAGAAGCGTACCCTTGGGGACAACCATTCCATTGGAAAGCTTATAGTCCTCCAACGAAATACGATTAAGGAAGCCTAGGATGCTTATGTTAGCGTTTTGGATGTGAGGGAGCAGTGAGGTGACACGAACAGTTTGCGACTGGGTTCATCCTCTGGGTCTCTTTGAGCACGCTATCCATCAACTCAAGACGAGCCAATCCTGCGCTGCTGAGACCGTGGGTACCGAGAACATCGATGACTTCTTGACGTAGTGGTTCGACAAGTTCCGGGTGCTCGACAAGGACGAGGAGCGTCTTTTCCAATAGGTCTGCAGTAGTATGAATTGCAACCATGGCCAGGGTGATGTGCACAGTGGCCATGTCAAACTTCTTCCCGAGCGAGCTGAGCGTTTGATCGAAGGCATACTCTACCTCCTCGCCATTCTCCTTTGCGCGTTCCAATTCAACCTGGCGCTGCTCCAGAATTGGCTTGATTACCCGGCGACACTTGACGAGGTCCCAGCGCAACAGCCAGCAAGGCGGGAGTACCCACTGGACCCAAGATTTGCTCCATGTGGGGAAGAATCTGAGAATAATACTAGCGATTAGGAAATGTTTGGTGTAGTCGGCCATGGCGTGAAGCCAAGCATCGCTGCGGCAGAATGTTTTGCCGCCAAAAACTCGGGAGGAAGTTCGAGCGACCAGATGGACAATCGTGTTGCCCAGTTTGAACTCCTTCCACTCTGTACATGGCAATTAGTCACTGTACAGCTTGTTTTACTATGTATCATGAACTGACCAGAGCAATCAGGGTAAATCAATGAAAGACTGTCGGAAACCTCTTCAGAAATGGAGGGTATCATTTTTCCTGAATTCGCCTTTTGGTCAGTGAGCTCAAAATTGGAAAAATGTAGGATTGAATACCCAAATTCTTGGTGGTGAGGTGCTCCTTGATCAATCTCAGCATATGCTCATCAACCGCCTCACCAATTGGTTCGAATCCCTTCAAGGCGCCATTTTGAACCTTTTTGTCTGTTAGTATCTGAGCTTGTACGTGATATAGGAGAGAGAGAAAAGAATACCTGTTGAATAGCAGCCAAGCTACTCATTTTTGGGTTGACACGGATCTCATTAATCATATGGGAGGGCAAGATCAGAGCTTTTCCTAGCTCGAAGTTGAGCCAATAAGGCGTGTTGGGGTATTTCTCTGTGAAGGATGCGAGATGCGCCCTTGGCGTCTTGATGAACTCTACCACTCGCCATAAAAAGACGAATTCGAAGTTCCGCCTGGGGTTGGCGATGGGAAAACCACCCTTCCCGACGGAGTTCTCTCCCATGGAACAATAGGCAATGAACAGCGCTGAGGCCGCCACCAAGTACAGGACCAGCCCATCACGATTGATGGTGATGGCCTCAGAGCTGAGGCCACTGAGGTGTTTGAGCAACAGCATGATGACTACTGTCGTGGCGACCGAGACGGTTCCAAGTCTTGGCCGAACAATGAGATGGATAATACAACACAATGTATGCGACGGACACTCTGCTCTTTGCCCAAATAGGATTAAATACAGTCGTTATCATGGAGGCATCATACCACTCGCCCACGATGCACAAGTGGGCTCATAAACACACCCCCTGTGGCATCTAGAAGCTTAGTCGTGCGCAATTGACGTTTCTAGCGGGGGTCAAAATGCACCGGAAGTCTAAACGTTAGCGCATCTCCGGTAATACACCCCTACAAAATGCCAGGCCCACAGCCGAAACTTTAGTCCGCTATGATGTGCGCCCCATGGCGGGAAATACCGCTGCCAGATTTGCAGCCCAACCAGCCAAAGTCAAAGCAAGCCGCAGGGGCTGATGATGCATCAGGCTGAGTAGATAATAATGATGCTGCTAATCTGTAATTAGGTTGCAATCCCCCGATAGGAAGGTCCGATCTCAGATACGGGTATTGCTATTCCGGCAATTTATTTACGCAGGTTGAAATACCAAGTGTTGGAGAAGCAGCTTATCAATCCGAGAGAGCCATCCAAGTACTTCTGGGCATCAAAATCTTTCACCAAGACCAGTTTTTGGGGCAAATCAACGCTTCACTGCAGAAGTCACTATGCCTTGCTTCTCTGCTCCAGTGTCGGACGAATTGCGGGCCTCGGCGGGCACACGGTCGAGGTTCCCGGTCAATTTGCACCAGAACTATGAACTTTGTGTAGAGGCGGCCAACTCAATGGAGAATGAGTACAACAAAATCATGTCCACGGAGATCAAGTCCAGGACCTTGGCGGAAATTCCTGGTCTGGGACTTGTGCACCCGATGGCGCTTACCATTCCAAACTGCCTCCCCGAGCGACTGGCGGCTATCACACGATTCGCCGATTTTACTATTCTCAATGACGACTACTATGACTATGCTGACAAGGAAGAGGTAAAATTGGTGTTTTATGAGAAAAATACTTTGAACAAGAAAACTGACCTGGCAAAATCAGATTCTACATGTCAACGATGGCATCCAGAGTGCAATCCAAGACATGACGTCAACCGGTACCAAGGCCACATCCAGCACCTCAGCATTCAAGTCAAAGCAGATTCAAGCTGGCTTGATCCTTGATTTGATGAATCTTGATCAACAATTTGCTCTGGATATCATGGCATCATACAGCGAAGGTCTTGAAGTTGCCACCTTCAGTCCAGATGATCTTAAGACTCTGGACGAATATCTTCCTGTGCGCAAGATTAATTCGGGACTCGAGTAAGTGATATCGAGCTCTTTAAAATTGAGGCTCTAAAAAGTGTATCATGCGTTGGTACTAATGCTTAAATAGCGTCACAGCTGAAATGTCGTGTTTTGGCATGGGTGTCCGAGTCTCCCGCGAAGAGAAGCAAAAGCTCCGCGAGGTTATTGACCTTGCCACCTTCGCCATCACAGTTGTAAACGACATTCACAGCTGGCCCAAGGAGATCAAATGCCACCTTGAGACTCCAGACTCACCTGCCCCATTCAACGCTGTCGCCATACTCATGCGTCATGGTGGCCTTTCAGAATCCGAGGCTTTCCAGACACTGTTCGCTAAGCAAGCCGAGTTGGAGGAGAAGCACGTTGTGCTTCTCGAAGCCATGAGACAGCGAGAAGGTGGCAGATTGCCAGAGAACCAGGAATTGTATATTGCAAACACAGAGCAGGCAATCTCCGGCTCAGAGTTCTGGAGTGTCTTCGTGACAAGATACCCCTCCAAAGAAGACCTCCAGCAGCCAGAAGTCAAGTTTGTCAACGGCAAGTTCCAATATGTGTCGACAGGTGGCGAGATTAAGCTTGAAACTCCTAGTGCTAAAATTCCCACACCCATGGAGATCGAGAAGAAGTTTGCCTTGCTCAATGTGGCTTCAGTTGCACCCAAAGACCGTCCTTTGACACCTCCATCCTCATCATATACACCTCGAGACAGCGATGATGAGAGAGAGATGCCAACCAAAGATATCAAGCTCGACACCAAGGCCACTAATTCCACAAGCAAAGAGTACGTTAGTGAGCCAAGAAAGGCTCTATTACCCGATGGCTCGCAATTCGAAACCTATGCAGCCCGTGTTGCTGCTGCCCCTGACCATGTAAGTTCTGTTTGCGAGTGATGAGGCAATTCACGAGTTTAAACCCTGACCTTTTACCCAGGCCGTCATTGCTCCGTTCAAATATATTGCTTCGCTACCTTCTAAGGGCGTACGAGACACCTTTATTGATGCACTCAACTGGTGGTTGGAGGTCCCCGAAGACTCCCTGCGCAGCATCAAGACAATCGTCGCTATGCTCCATGACTCATCCCTCATGTAAATTTAATACCCTTCCCTAAAGCCCGAACAGAACTGACAGGATGGCTGCGTAGCTTGGACGACATTGAAGACGATTCAACACTCCGAAGAGGAAGTCCTGCCACCCATATTATTTACGGAACAGCACAGTCAATTAACGCTGCAAACTACATGGTCGTCATGGCACTTATGGAGCTCCAAAAACTTCATAACCCCAAAACAACGGCTATATTCCTCGGTACGTTGAATTGATAAACCGTATGTCGTATCTTGATTGGTAATCTAACCATCCATGATAAAACACAGAGGAGCTCGAGAGTCTTTTCCTTGGGCAAAGTGAAGATCTGTTCTGGAAATATCACGTGGATATCCCATCAACTGAACAATACTTTGAGATGATTGACAATAGTGAGTATCTTTTGGAAGACCCTTGTTGCAATGCAAGCTAACTGTCTGCGCCTAGAAACTGGAGGCCTTTTCCGCATGTGCGTTCGCTTGTTACAGGCAGAGTCTACCAGAAAAGAGTGAGTTTTCCTCCGCGAAAGACCTGAAAATTTCCTAACAACTGTGCCAGTGTTCTCGATCTTGACCCTCGGCCGTTTGTGCGCCAGCTCAGCTTGTACTTTCAGACCCGAGATGATTATCAAAACCTCGTTGACGACCAATACGCCAAGCAAAAGGGCTTCGCTGAGGATTTAGACGAAGGCAAGATCTCGCTTCCAATGATTTACACCCTGCAGCGAATCAGGACACGCCCTGAGATCATGGGCATTATGAAACACAAGAAGCCAGGGCCAATGCCCCTGGAGGTGAAGCAGTTCATTGTTGCGGAGATGAAAAAGTCTGGTGCTTTAGAATCTACTCATGAATTGCTTCAGGAGATGCAGGATAGCTTGATTTCGGAGTTGCAAAGGCTGGAGGGTGAATTCGGGTCAAAGAACCCTACACTGGAGTTGGTTTTGAGAAAACTGTGGATCTCCTGAGGAAACATTAGAATCAAAAGGTTCATGTTTTTGGGTGTCAATCTGTTACGACGGACAAATTTGGAATTTTGGGTTGCTTAAAGGCTTGTATTGTGTTTGGTACAGAATTGCACATAGATTATTGCAGGGATCAGAACTATTTATGGCACTCTTCTGCTTTTGCTTTTGTCTAGAAACAAGCTGCATTCAATTCGTTTTGTTTTACATGCTTTTTTAGATAGCTTCATCTTTTTACTTGAGATGGCACTATTTCTCAGTAGACCGGATTGTCGAACTCATGCTTGATAAAATGGTTGTTACGTGAGAGGGAATTTTTTAACACAGGACAAGGAATAACCCGGTTCCTCATTACTACATAGAAAATACTTGGTGGTATTTTCAATCAACAAATTCAATAAAATGGCACGAGAGCTACTAGATTCGTGTTTTAAGAGGATTGATTGATGCTTGAGATATACTGGAGACCAATTATGAATCTAACTTGAATTAGAAAATCAATCAAGGCATACATTTATCTTCCAGAATGTCTTGCTCGTCACCCTACCGAGCAACTTTTAATTGAAAAGTGTCTTGATATTTTGTGGTGCGTCGTGCTATTTTCTCTATCACAATCCCATATCATTCGTTGAAATTTGAAACCATTGCGTAAAATCACCGGCTTGTTTGCTCTTGCAACTCATGGATCTGTCTTAGAAGTTGGCCCTCACGTTCTGTAATCTCTTTGAATGCTTGGCCCAACAACCCATCTGCCCCGAGCTCATGCAACCCGACAAAGGGTTTGTGCCAGTTCTGCGCATCGGACCGATTGCCTTCATCACTGCTGTCTCCCATGTCATCAGAGCTTTCAATAATGAAGGCCTTTTGCAAACGGCGAATCAGGCAGGTGATGCGATGGATATCAATAGACGCTTCCAGCGACCAAGTAAAATTGGTTTCAGACCTTTTCTTTTCGTTTCCCAGCCCCAAACCGTAGCATTCAGTCCAGATGCAGTCTGTAACAGCCTCATACAAGTGTAGAATTTGGGTATAGCACCCGAGTAACAAAAAGGTAGTGGCTGCAGGAGGGCTATGCTGGGAGTGTGATCTGGGAGTGGAGACTTTCCAGTCTTCTGACAACGGGGTTGCCAAGGACGGCGCGGCAGTAGGATGTGACAAGATTCCTTGCGCAGTCATAATCAACTCTTCGGAGAATGTTGTCGCATTCTTCAAAAGTTGCAATCTGTTGGTTTCAATGCCTTGACTCTGCAATGAAGCAAGAATTCGGAGGTTTAGGTTGGACAGCTTCTCAAGGGCGGTCATGTTAGGTCTTGGTGTTGAGGCTGCGCTGGAAAAGAACCCCCCAGCAGAGATATCTGTTGTTTCCTGAACATAATCACCCGTTCTGCCCTTGGAGTAATCGCGAGATAATGCAAACCCATCATTAGCAGACTCGAGAAACATCATTTTGTGCATTGTTGAAAATTGGCAAGATTCATCATCCAATTCCCCGGTAATAGTTGGTGAATCCGGGGAGGGGATACCAAATGTGCCCACATGAGAATCGAAAGATTCTTGGAATTGATGGCGAGAAATCTAAAGAAATTGATGAGCAAAGTCGTGTTTGCCTCTGCTTGGGATTTCCAGCATACCATTTCGGGCGTTGCAACCACGCTTTCAAGGCCTGCATCTGAAAACGGAGCAGTATGTTCTTGCCGAAAGCACCCCGCTGAGCTCTCAAGGTCCGCTTCTAGTAAAAGGTAGTCTAGCGGGAGACCAGTGGGCCTGTCTTGCGAGCGCGTCTCATTCGTATCGATACTAGAGGCGTTGCTGGAAACTGACGAATCAAAAACCGGCTCTGAAGCGTAGGGCTGGCTCTTCTTGAACCCCTTTCGGGGACGCCCTGCCTTGCCTCTTGCACTGGTGATGCATACTACTCCCGCCTTTCGACACCGTAGGCAGCATTCATTCTGGCGTACCCTATCCTGGAACAGCGATCGAAGACAACGAAGTTTCGCCGAATGGCATCGGTCACATGCATGGCGCAGATTCCGTTGGTGGTCAGAAGAACAGTTTGCGGCTGAGGACAACATGGTGATCAGTAAGTATGCGGAAAAGAATAAAGTTAAGAAATGGAGCGGAGGATATGGAGCGCTGGATCAAGGTGGTGTTCGCTTAATTAATCAGCCTTCACGGTCGATACAGGCCAAATATTCGCCTACCTGCGGTATAACTATATTTGATCAGCGATTTTTACAGGGGACGTGTTTCTCATAGGAATTCCGGAAGCTCGTCTCAGACCCAGTTCAGGCCATTGTACATCCGTAGGGCGTTTAGCGGCGACTGTTATCGTGGAGGGGTTTTGAAAAGGCAAAGAGCCACACCCGAACCCTTGATCCTGGACAAGATTGGCGTTATCGTTATCTTCGAAGCAGAAAAGAATCCATCTGCTTGTTGCACCGCACTAGAGCACAGGGCACGCGTCTTTGATGCATCAGCAAAATCCTCATCATGCATTGGCAAAGCTACTACGACGTATGCTGTAGGGCCTCTCCGCCGCAACAGGAAGGCTCCTCGTGCAAGCACCTGGGTGTGATTTTAAATCTCGCTTAGGCATGACTAATAACAGATCTCAGTCACGATTTTTGATTACGCATGTCGAAATGTGGTGGAGCACGGACGCTACGACGTACGTGCTCAAGGGACTAAAAATAATGGCCGCCTCCCTGTCTCGCCCGAGGCATTATCGCGTGCTAGCCAATCGCTACCAGTCCTGTCTTCTTTTTGAGTAATCAAAACATAATAGGCTGTAGCTTGATCGCCCTTTGCTACATTTCGGTCGGAATTTCGAGGCCCGAGTCTATCGAACGACCGGATGTTGTTTCACGATGCGATATAGATGAGACACAGATGACCCAAGTTGATGCGGATCAATATGGTGACGTGTTAGACCTCACTGATGGTGTCAGTTGTCTTCACCATAGCAGTTCCTCAAGTGTTGATCCAAGGCAGCGCTAGTAGCTTCCATTTGTATTATATTACGGATAGAGTTTACTCCTACAATAGCGAGCGCCCGCGGGTTCCGCCTTCTTGCTTGGCAAGGTCTGTCCTCTATCTGCCCTACTAGCAATGGAGGTTGAAATGGCCGTTTTGACAAAATAAGCTGATCAAGTACCGGTATTTCAAGTGGGTATTTTGGAGACCCAGGTGAGCGTTAGAAACGACAAAGAGAACGGGTCGGATACGGGAAATGTTGAGGGTCAAAGACCCTGGAATCCCCAGGTGCGCCCGTTATGTAGGGCAGCTTTGATCCACAAACGAGTCAAAGTTTTGGTCTTATCCACATCAGCCTCCTCAATCCACTTCGCCGAGACCTCCACCGCACCACTAGCCAAGGGTCCTGTCTCCAGCGGCCCGAGGTCTTGGCCACCACCCGCCTATTCTTCAAGATCAACTGACGGGGCAGGGAGAAGTCCTGCACTGCAGAATTCAATTCTAAATATTTTCGTTTACATCTTATCGCCCAATTACAAAAGCCTTGAGCTCTTTTTCGTTTCTGTAAATGACCTGATCGTTCCACGAGACGTTGCATAAAACCGACCTGCTTCGTAAGCATGGGCTCACTTTCTTGCAATTAATTGTTGTATGAAGAGTAACTAAAAATTCCCCAGCGCAGTTAAGCAGCTATTCAAAGAGCACGTGGCCAAGCGAGTATACAGCACGACCCCTGAAAGCGCGTACTCCAATGACTGGTACCAGGATACCCCTGTGAACTTCCATCAGCATTCAACGTTACTGCAAAAGAGATGGACTCATAAGATCAGTTAATAAATATTTGCCTAGACGAATTTCCTGTCTTTTTCTCTTGTTTTTTTGGGGACTAAAAAACTGGTAAAACTGCAAGAAGATATCATGCTGTGTCAAGATAGTGGAGCAAATCACGGGGCGACAAACAAACAAGGGTCGTGCTGCACATATAGCCGATGTGCCCGTTTGAGAATTGGGAAATTTTCCCCGGTAATGAGGATTGGCACCGCACGGTCTTCATTGCGAAGGGTTACTGGCGCTCAGTATCCTGGTATCGGGCACAGCAAGACGAACAAAGTCATTCAGGGCTGTTTCATACCAGGCGCCTGCTCGGGTCACCCCGATGCCCCAATCCGACAGGAGATCCCGAAAAGACTTGTGCAAGAAACCCTTGAAGCATGGTTTCTTGACCTCCTATTTCCGCCATGTAAGATGCACTGTGGTAGCTGGTTATGAGTTAGGTCCTAGCGCCTGTGCGATCTGTCGTGGTCCTTCCTCGCAGCCAAAAAAGCACGTGCATGGTGTAGACGCAAGGAGAACAACTTGAACCTTGTGCGGATGGGTCCAGAATTGATTCTAAACTGGCCGTTATCAGGAGGCAAGAGTCTAGAACACTCGAATTGGGTGCGCACGGCAAACTGCTGGGCCTCCGGCAATTATTGCGACGCCCTGCCAACGACCTTTGGGATCCCCGGAGCTAGCTAAACTTTATCCACTGTTGCACAAGCAGCCTCCCACGTGCGAACAGGAGATGGTGTAGTTAAACCTGGACATTGGTAACTGGCAGCCATTGCGCGGCATTACGTAATGCAAGGTAATGAGGTCCCAGAAAATAGCGCAGCACCCATTCTATTCATCGATGTACATCAATTATTTATTTCTACTGGGAAGAAACAAGATACAGACTCAACCGGGTGGTTTAGAAGCCAGAAATAGAAATTTTATCTCGCTCTTTGATAGCATGGCAGACTGGATAGCCATTGAGCCGCTCATCGTTTCGTGGAATGTTACCATCCACGGTGATGCTATTCCTCACCGCCCGCTTAGTCTCATCTCTGCACGAGATCAAGAGAGGCCAATTTCTTGAAGTTCTCGATGACCTCTTAGTTGAAATTGACATCTGGTAGTCTAGACAGAGAAACAATGAACCCACATACTTGGAAATGGAAAGATAAATTCTAACTTTCAAATGTGGTTGTTAATACCATCCATCCCCGGACACACACAGACATATGTTTCGTACCAAAAGATTTCCACTGGGAGGAACCTATCTGTTTCTTTGATATAACTACTTGATTTGTACTTGACAAATTTTTGCGTCATTTTGTATCCGCTATTATGAATTACTTATCACCAACGAATACATAGCATGACTCTTTTTTCAGGGCTCTGTTGACACAAGGCCAATTGCCCAGCTCAGCCCAGGATTTGAGCAAAGCAAACAATTTAGAAAACGTACATATTACAAAACGTTTTGAAGTGATGGGTTTGTGAAAACCCAGGGCTGTACAAAGGACTGAAAGTAAATCCTATGGCACATAAAAGGGCCACAAACCTAAACTGAATATGACTCTCTAGAGGTAAACTACAATGAATAAAACAGCGCTATGTGTGAGATAAACGCTAATATCCTGTGCTACTCTCAATCGAGGCACGGCCACAGGCAAGCCTATTGATACAGAGGATAGGACTTGCCTCCACAATATATTCAATTCAAATTCATTACTCAGGCATGACAATCTTTGGGAATTGGCCAGTGGGGAGCGGGCAGGGCAGCAATCCCATCGCGATAGACGCACCTGTAATCTGCTCTAAATGTGAGTCAATTTATCCTCGATTTAGCATATGTCAAGTATTTACGATTTTAGTTTACATATCTGACATTTTTAATCCCCATATCCATAGCTCTTTTCTTCATTAAAATATCACCACCTGTAATTGTGCTTCCTACCTTGGGAATAGTCAAGATACCAGCCTCTGTCAAATCCTGCGCCAGCTTCACCAAAATTCCATCACAACCCTTGGCTGCGAGAATATCTACAGCAACAGGGAAGTACTCAGTATGATTAGTGATGGTGCTGAAGCTTGCTACCTGGCCCAGGGGATATACAAAATCGGGGCACTCAGACAGAACACTGATGCGACCGGAGCTGAACCCAAACGGCGGCGTAGGAGGATCAATGTACTCATTTCGCGGGCTCTGGGATCCAGTTGATCCGGCATACAGGAAGAAACCTGACGAACACTGTAGATCATCATCAACAGGCGGCAGGATCTCGGAGTTGAACCAATCCATGAACAACGTTTTGTTGCGGATAGCATCATCGAGAGCTGAGGCTGGTAGACTATCTCCATAAGCCCAGCGAGCGAGAGGTGCGGGGTCCACGAATGGGAGGCGACCATCATGAACAGCTATAAATAGTCAATACAACAACAAAATGGGGGAAACCGAGGGTTGAGATTCTTACCGGCGTAGTCCTTGTAGAAGGGATCACGGACTAGGTTGATCTGCTCTTTGCTGATAAACGTGGGATAAGTGATGTTTAGCAGTTGCGTGAGTGTGTGCGAGCCGGCCGCATCGGGCTTGGACGAATTCCATCGCTCATCAAGTACAATGCTCTCGACCTTGCCACCCACAAAATCGGCCAAGGAGCTTGCGAAGTCGTTAAGAATAGGTGCGGCGGCGCTGACAGATGTGTTGGCTGGGAAATTCAACGTGTATATCTTCTTGGGGTATTTTGGTTTTTTGTCTACAAGAGAGGTATAGTTGGTTTCGTACATGACAGCCTGTACCGCATCCCAAAGGTATGGGTCGCGTGTAAGAAATCCTGCCGTGTCTAGTGCCGTTGATAATGGCATCACGTGGTCCAGAGGCACGAGACCATGTGATGGACGGTTGCCAAAGATGCCTTGCACGCCGGAAGGACCACGAATGCTACCACCAGTATCGCTGCCGACGGCTACGTCCAGCCAGTCGTACGACGCGATGGAGGCGCCGGCACCCGATGATGAAGACGAAGGGTCCTGATAGCCATCGCCACGGGGGTTGAAAGGCGAATGATAGTCAACCCAATCGGCTGTAGCCTCTTCGCCGTTAGCAAACTGCGATGGTTTCTGCAAGCCAATTATTTGAGCGCCGGCATCAATGAGTCGTTGGATGGCTGGGCCTGTGACGTTGTTCTCGGGATATAGGTTGTACCAGGCTCGGTTGCCGTTGGATCCTTTGACGCCGGCCAAGTAATAGATGTCCTTAACACCGATACGCACACCTGCCAACGGCTTCTTGACTGTCTTTGTGTAGTAGAGTCGCGAGGGGACGCCGATGGTTAATGAGGCCGAACCGGGTACCTGGGCCGACAGTGTTTGGAAAGTTCCCTCGGGAGTCTGCAGCAGAGACTCAATGAAGGCACCCGCAAAGTCGTCGTATAGTCGAAATACAGGATAAAGTGTGCCGGTGGAAATCTCGAGAAAGTAAGGTCCAGAGGCCACTGATGCCTTGGACTTCAGCGGCAGAATGTGCGACGAGACACCGTTGTAGGTGACATGCTTGCCTGAACGACGACTGCCTGCAAGGAATACGGCATCAAGAAAGCCCGATTGAAACACATCGTCGGTTTTGGTCCAGTTTGCGAATAAGTCGCTCAGGTCCGACTTGGCTACAGGGTTTTGGACCACAGTGACTGGTCGGAACCCGTGGACGCCAGGCAGGCGGGACAACACAGAGGAATCAACATTTGTCAAACTTCCGGCTGCAAAGGGCGAGACGTAATAGTATACATCATTGAGCGTGATGGACATTCCAGTAGACACAAGCTGGGCTGACGTTAGGTCTAGCAGCGAGGCCACAATGGCCGCTGAAGAAACAAATGTCCGTATGAAACCCATCATAGTAGTATCCAATACCAGCTACAAAAACCCCAAAAATCGGGGACAGTGCATAAGGAAACAACCAACTAACGAATACATCGTGGTCCTAATGTATTCCTTATTAAACCCCTCAAGCTTATCGGATGACGTCGATTTGTTATCTCGCAACGGATATACCTTCCAAATGAATCTTGGCACCAGTGGGTCCGGCGGTGATAAGCAGATGTCTAGGATGTTCTTTGTTATCCCGCCATTATCCACCTAGATAATCAATATTGAACTAGTTACGATTTGGTTACCTTTTTGAAAATGTTTTTATGAAATGAACCAATGATAATAGTATGCCGCTGTACTGTTCCTGCAGAGCATGAAACATAAAATCAGTTGCCATCAGTGCATTGCCCCACATCAGATACGCGTGCGTAAAGATACAGGCTATCGATAGGCACCTCAGCGTTATGATTATTGGTAAATTCAGTTCCGAGGACTGATGGCCAAGCGTATCCGATCCACTACAAATTGAGCTGAGACATGCCACTTATTAGCGTGACTGAAGACTAACTTCAAGTCATGTTTTTTTTTTCAGGGAAAAGCCACCTGGGACTCTCAAAACTGCTGGTGGGTTGATAGCCTGCGGGGACCGAAGCCGGCGGTCCCAATTGTCAGGATCCACGGGGGTTGTCACCACCGTCGGATGCAATTTTGGGCGCCGCCCCAGGGCCTGTAACGGTTAGATTGATGGCCCGGGCAACAAAAATAGGTTGTTCCATCATTTTGTGCTGTATTTTGGGCGCTTTTCATGACTGTTTCATCTGATCGTCACCCTCATCGTGATGACGGTCACGCTAGGAATCTAACCGTCGTAATAGCCAACAATCGCGATGACGTCACCATCGCACTGGGGTCCGTATTTCAAGCGGCCGGTGTCGGGGAATGCTATTGGATGCCTTGCCTTCTGGGTGGTATTGAGGGTGATGATAATCTATTATAGGCTTCTGGTTCGCGTAGTCCGTAACATTGCTAGTTTATCAAATCCGGACCAATGTCATCTGGCCTTGTCTTTAATAATAGGCAGTTGCAATTATCCAGGGTTTGGCATCATACTTTATAGTTTCAACCTGCCGGTAGCTTATCTGAGTATAGCCCGATCTACCCCACGCGAAATGCATCTGCTCTTCAGGCTCCATGCCATCCATCCTGTAACGCAGGGTCAATAAGCGTCAGAGGCCATTCTTGCCGCAATAGGTGGCGCCAATGTACTGGAAAGACGCGAGGAGGCGCTATGGCAGAAGGCATGATTGACTGGATGCAGATCAGCAGTATTTTTTCTGACGTTTTTTGATTGTATCCTATAACAGCCATAATATGCTGTCAATGTTATGGCCTGGCCGGAGCCCCGGGCGCACGAGGCCTATTTAACAGCCGTTATCCGTACCTGTAACTGCAAGCATTGCGGTTATTGACCTACCTTTTGGCCTAAACGGTTAATTTATATGTAGGAGGTACGGATCTTCGCAGCGGGATGACAAGGAGAAAAAGGAAAGCTCATCCGGTTGCGGTCACATCATGAGTCTTTCAAAGATTGAGTTCCTGTTAATTGCGAGAAGCCAAGGCCACCAGCTGAAATCATTGCTTTTACCCTCAGACCACTTTTATTCTTTTATATTTCAAAATACTGACATGCGCTACGGAAGTGGCTGAATATACGGCCCAATTACATCGCATTGATTGAGATACACGCAAAAAATATCCCTTGCTTACATGCGGCGATTGCCCATTATGGCCAGGTACCCAAGACAGGAGATTTGTATTGTCAAAAATTAGCATAATACTTTCGATGATTAAACTTTGTTTCTCCAAAAAAACCTTATATATTAAATGTATCTCATCTTGCATTCGTTTCTGTAATGAAGTTCGCAGATACAGGTCCGATAGACTTCATAATCACACTTGGATTTGTCTTGCTGACAAGACAGAAACATCACATCTTTAGCAGAATCATGCGGTGGACCCCTGCACCATGGCAAACAAGGTTTCTGAGGCTTACTTTTTGTGTAGATTTCAGGGGACCTCAAAAGATTCCGCCGGGCTCTCAGGTATAGCCTGATCATAACCCTAACCCTGAAGATCAAAATATCAGTGGAACCGGGTGATGAACTTGGACTTTTAAAATTACTGGTTTTATGGTTGGTAAATGAAGTGCCTTGAGTTGTTCTGGGTCAATTTGATTATTCGCTGGGTCCCAAGGGTCACATTGCCTCGCTTTGAGGACAAACTGGCCCGACATTGGCTTTCGAGCTGATACATCAGCCTAACATGAACAAAGAACCGCCATGCTACGTAGCTGCCTAACCACCAAAAACCTGACAAGCAATCCAGACAGTGGCCCGGAGGCCATTGGATACGTATTATTACGATAAATATTAATTATATTTGGGCAGCTTCTTTGGTATCGGACTATTTTCCATCTAAATGAGTAGTAAGAGTCAGAAACAAACGACTCCAAGGCCCGGTATTTTATTTTGCAGCATACAGGGTAAGCAAACCCAGTGACGTGGTCTCAGATAAGATAAGAGATAAGATAAGCCGCATTTCAGTACTGCCAGTTCATACCACGTGATTTGGCGGGGCAATCCAAGCGCGCCTTGTTGGCTGAAGACAGAAGAGAGAAAACACAGGAATATTGATGGCTGCTTTGAAGAATGTCAAAGGTTGTGCTACGAATAAGGCCTGCTGTTACTTTCTTGTTCTTAGACATCCCCTTCTTTTAAGGCGTTTATGCGCTGTAACTAGCTGATAGCAGATGCCGAGTATATGTCCAGTCTACTCGCGACCAGAGACATCTCCACTGCCTCACCGCTTCTCGCCTCGTCTCCTCGATCGATATCGAAAACGTCCTCCGGTCGGATACTGGCCCCTTTATTTATCAAATTTCCTGTTTTTTTCTGAGAAACGCTCGAAGTGACCCCTGAACTGATCTGCGTGGGGTGCTGGCTGCATCACCCCTCAAACAACATGAATGTCGCTTTGTCATCTCGGCAAGCTGATGAGCTGTGTGTATATGTCCTTACCATTGAGAGTTTGGTAATGAAATAAGTTCACTAATATTTGCTCAGACACAAATCTATCATTGCGTACCTGAGCGCCAACAAGCGCACAGCGGCAGCGGATTTCCTTCGGAACGAATTTGGACTTGGAGAAGAGGTTTTTGGTCCGGTTGCGACCAAGGATTACGAATCAATCCTTGCCAAGAAATGGACAGGCATTATCCGACTGCAAAAAAAGGCATGTTCTATACTGACTTCATATTCTACCCTCGGAAGCGTTTGTTGCTGACAAACATGGATAGATAATGGAACTGGAGGTTCAAAATGCTTCATTACAGAAGGAACTTGACAATGCAACACCGGATTCACTCTCCCGAAGAAATAGAGACCCAGCTTCATGGCTTCCAAAATCCCGTCCACGGCATTGTCTTGAATCACACCGCGAATCCATCAATTGCATTGCTTTCCACCCGGTATTTACTTCGATTGCCTCCGGATCAGACGATTATACAATTAAAATATGGGATTGGGAACTTGGGGAACTGGAACGAACAATTAAAGGGCATACAAGACCTGTCCTTGGTGTTGACTATGGGGGCCCTAGAGGTAGTACCCTTTTGGCTTCCTGTAGTTCTGATCTTACGATTAAATTATGGGATCCAAAAAACGAATACCAAAATATTCGAACTCTAACCGGCCATGACCACATTGTTAGCGCTGTTTGTTTTCTTGGCTCTGGAACTGGAGAGCTACTTGCCAGTGCAAGTGGAGATAAGTCGATAAAGATATGGAACATTACGAATGGGTATTGTGTATCAACCTTGCACGGCCATGTTGGCTGGGTGCGGGATATCTGCTCTTCGCCTGATGGGCGATTTCTCTTATCTGCCAGCAACGACCAGACCATCCGATTGTGGGATCTCTCTGGGCCCACTCCAGAGAACAAGCTCACAATGTTTGGGCATGACAATGTTACAAAATGCTGTGCATTTGCGCCGCCTGCTTCATATAAGCATTTAGCATCCCTGGCCGGCCTCAAGAAACCACCGGTGGCCAATACAGTAGAGTTCCTGGCAACCGGCTCGCGAGATAAGACTATCAAGCTTTGGGATGTACGAGGGACCTGTATCAAAACACTGGTAGGACATGACAATTGGGTCAATGCCCTTGTTTTTCACCCTGGCGGCAGGTATCTACTCTCTGCAGCAGATGATAAGACTGTACGATGCTGGGACCTAAGCCAGGAAGGAAAATGCGTCCAGGTTTTGGATGGTGTACACGAACACTTCATCACGTGTTTAAAATGGGCTCCTACTAATACCAATAACGGAGCTGTTTTAGAACAGGGCGAAAACAACGGAACACCAAAGAAGGAGGCAAAGGCAAACTCGGATGCAAATTTTCGCTGCATCATCGTTACAGGGAGTGTGGATATGACGTTGAAAGTATTTGCGAGCTAAGTTTCGGGCACCATGTACGACTGTTGGTTGTGAGTTGCATGGGGCGGCCAACAATGATCAGGTGCTGGGGTGGTCCAGCCACAGCGCTTGCTATTTACCGCCTAATGCCTCTGGCAACAGTTGTGTTCCCGAACGTGTGCGGCATGGCTATCTAGGCCGAAATATGGAGAAGAGGTGCATTGCCTGAATGATATCAGGTGGAGTGGTGCGACGAAAGGGTCATCAACCATGTTTCTTTTCAGGCGAACTAGCGAATTCGGATTGGTATAAAGAGCGGTAGATGTTAGGGGCAGGATGCGGTTCATGATAGTTTTGCAAGAATGGTACAGTAGTCTATGATTTTCCTGGCCAAATTATCACCAATTGCTTTGTTGCTTGGCATGATGATGTCACGAGTGTTTCGGAGGCCACCCATACACCTTTGTGGCATAACGTGGTGACGAGTATGGTAAATTTATAAATCACCCAGAGAGATAGAATGTCATCACCGCTTGCAAGAATCTGCAATGTTTGAGCCAGGACGACTCTAAGTGCATTCACTAATGGTAAGAGGCCTGAAGGAATTTGCCAATCTCCAGGAATGACCCAAAATGGACATGCTTTGCAGATAGATGCTATATAGCTGATGTGTTAAATCGTAAGGGTTATTTTACGCCGTATTTCTAGAGTACCATGTACAATAACTCGAGTAATAGACAAAAGATCGTGTGCTTATTGTCTTTTTTTTATCTTTGCTTTTTAATGGCAGCACTATTCGGTGTGGGTCAGTGTCCTAACCTAAAGGGGAAACGTCAACAACTGACTGACTCCAGAATTCATCCCAGAAATCTGGCCCCTTTTGTTATTAGAATGTGATACATTCAGTGTACCGCATTTTATTTAAAAGAAGTGGATTTATTTGCCGCGATTTGAGCCAATAGGGTTGTAAAAGTGGTTAGAAAGGTTGCTAAGGTTGATGTGGACCTGGATGGGGTAGCAGATCGCCGAGGTAGATCGCCGAGGTCTAGTTAAGTTGACGGTCAACGCTAGGTCGCCAAAGCTGGTAGGCCGATGGCGATGGACCCGCCTAGTAGGCCACTTCTGTCCCATTTCTCAAATGTGTCATAATGATGCAGACCTGAAGAGAATTGGCGTTGGCGTTGGCGAATGCTGTCAGGCCGGCCATAGCACATCGATGCTTATAAAATGCCATGAACACTTCAGCAGAATATAGACCTCGCTCGCTACCCACAAGGCCACATTCTACATCACCAAAACTTTTCGCATTGGCTTATCATAATGAGTCTCCCCGTCAAAGCCCACCCTAACAGAATTGCCGGGAGCCGGACTCTTGTCGTCGGTGGTACTTCTGGCCTCGGGGCAGCCGTGGTCTCGGCCGCGCTGGCAAATAGCGGGAGCGTTCACATATCATCGTCCAACCCGGAGAAGATTGCGGCCAAAATCACCGATTTTAGAGCCCTGTACCCCGGAGCTCTCGTCACCGGCACTGCCGCCGATTTGTCCGACGAAAACACGCTGGAAGAGGATGTCAAGCTTATCCTCGCGGAAGCCATCAAGGCTCTGGGCGGCCCAATTGACCACCTGGTCTACACTGCCGGCGATGGGTACGAAGGGAAGCCGCTCTCTGAACTTGATGCCAAGACTTACTTCAAAAAATGGAATGTCCGATACCTTGGCCCGTTGCTGTTTGCAAAGACCATCAGCGGCAACCCGGATATCTATCTTAAGGTCAATGCCACCTCGTCCATCACCTTGACCTCTGGTGGCCTCGCGCACAAACCTATCCCCGGCGTCGCCGACTTCATCGGCTGGGCCGGAGGAATTGAGGCTGTTACTAGAGGCCTCGCGGTTGATCTGGCCCCGATACGTGTGAACGTTGTCGCTCCAGGGGCAATCTACACCGAGATGCTCGCTACACTGGATGAGACCATGATACAAAAGTTTGGAGAATCAACTTTGTTGAAAAGGGTTGGTACGGCTAGTGAGGCCGCTGAGGCTTACATCTTCAGTATGCGCTCTACGTTTTTGACCGGCGAGGTTATCAAAGTGGATGGGGGTGCTTTGTATGCCTGACTTCCTCATGTACACAGATTCAGAACAAGCCTTGCAGCGACAAGAATCCGGAGACGTTGGGATATTTGACAAGGATAAAAATAGTAAAGGGAGGGTATATTATTTAATGCCCTGCCTGATTCCTTTGTGATAGCAAACCGAAATTTTTCGACAACAGAGGCGTTCAATGCTTTCTTAAATCTACCGAAGGGCTGCCGCTGATTATAAAGTGTAGGACTTGTTACCCTTCCTTTTTCATTGTTGACCTAACTGTAATGACAAATGATGGGTCATATAAAAAGGCCATGTGGGTATTTGGCTTCCTATAGTAGATTGAATAGATTGAATGTGTCAAGCTTGTTGCATCAAGCTGAGATTGAAACATGCGGATTGGGCTATTCTACTGCATGGAGGCTCTAGGATACACTGGGGTAGGGAAGACATTGATGTGTCATTATTGAGATACTGGCACAATTGCTAACTATGAATATGATGCGAAAAAAGTAGATAATGTTTAAACTGAATGCCTTTAACAGAACGTCCGAGTTACCTGCACATGTATGTAGAAGCCCCAACCTGCTAACTATGGTAGGCCATAACCTGCAGCGATTGTGTTACAGCCTTGTCTCCAACACTCTGTATCGCGATGACTCTCCAGGAATATTCTGTTTCAAGTTGCCCGTATAGACGGGAGCTGAATGTACATAAAAGGAAATGAGCATCAGACAAGACGGAATTTGGCTCATGATTTCTAGGCAGAAGAAGAATCTTCAGCGGCAATAGTTTTTGCCTGAGTGCTCCTCTCAACAATGCGAAGGGTAGATTCAACCTCGCGCTTATTGGCTTGAGTGGGAACTGGGGCTGGGTTGACCGGCTGAGTAGCCGGTCCTCCGGGGCTCACACCACCAGTAGCCTGGGGCTCTCTCTCGATGACTAGTGCAGTGGAATCGGAGTCCTCACGCTTGAGTGGGCTAGGAGCTGGCTTTCCGGGGTTTAAGGCACCGCTTTGTTGAGGTTCTCTCTCAACGATGATGTCGGTAGCCTCTGCATCGCGCCGGCCTGCTGCTTGAGTCGGCGCCGCACCCTGGTTGCCACCACGGGTAGCCTGAGGGTCTCTCTCAGCAACACGCAAGGCAGTGTCTTCCTCACGCTTGAGTGGGCTGGGAGCTGGCTGTCCGGGGTTCAAGGGGCCGCTTTGTTGTGGTTCTCTCTCAACGACGATGCCGGTAGCCTCTGTATCGCGCCTGCTCGCTGCTCGGGTTGGTGCTGGGGAACCTCCGTTTCCACCACGAGTAGCAGGGAGACGAGTGGCTTGAGGGTCCCTCGCATCAATGATGCCAGTCGCCTCGTCATCGCGCCTGTTCGCTGCTCGAGTTGGTGCTGGGGCACCCCCGTTGCTACCGCGGGTAGGAGACTGAGGGTTTCGTTCTGCGACGTCACCATCTCGCTTATTAGCTTGAGTAGGAACGGGAGCCGGGTTGACTGGCTGGGTTGCTGGACCTCCAGGGTTCACACCACCGGTGGCCTGAGGCTCTCTCTCAGCAATGATGACGCTGGATTCAATTGTATCATTGACATGTTGAATTGCTGTTGCTTCATTGGAGTTCAAAAAATCAATGCTCTGGGTGTCCTTTTCCCGGATCACACCAGCTGTAGTAAGGCCAGCGAGCATGAGGACAGAAAGCTTTGAATAATGCATTGTGGCAGAAGAACGGAAAAAGATAGAAAGAACTTTCGGGTTGTTTCAGGAACTGGATTGGAATGAGATATAAAGTATGAGATTGCGATTGTGATATTCGATGAAAGGAGGAAATATCAAGTCCTTTTTATATCACTCAACATCTAGGTACAGAAGCTCAAGGTGTTTTAGTGATGCTGCATAAGGACCCAGGCCCGCCGTGTTCGATTACAAATGTTGCACCAAAGTGCCAGCCACCTTTGTAACGTTCCATGGTTGTCGCGAGGTCCAGGTACGATGATGAATTGCTTGGCTGCCATGTAGGCTCATCCATGAATTGGTTACAGCAGGTCTCCATAGAAGGGCGATGAAGTCAATCTGAACCAATATGATGTGCAGAAGCTAAGGAACACGGGGAGGCAAGAAATCTTGCACTCCACTTCATGAATCAAGGTTGCGAGGTTTGGGGTACATCTCTTGGAAGTTGAATGTTTCATCGGAGCTTGGAGATGAACTATTGCCGAATCTGGGCATTTGCTAGATTGGGACAAGGTCCGTTCGCTCTAGGCAATACGGAGGGTGAATATGAAACTGGCCAAGAATTATCCGTAAACACGTGACATTGCATATAACATACATACCTGTGTATTCTTGGATTACAAGGATATTTTTGACTTAGAAAACTCTATTACAACTCTGGATTCAGTTGCTCAACGAATTGGCAATCGTTCTGGAGGGATTCAATTCTGCCTTTGCCTAACCACGAGGCAAGTTACCACCAGGTAGAGACTTTCCAAATCTAGGATTTGCTTCCGAGATGTTTGCGATTGTATATTTTCGATACAATGCAGAGGGGACTTATTCTCAGGCTGAAATGGCTCGGGGTGGCGTACTCTGGACCTTGAAATTAGCATCATCGCAGATCAATCTTTCAAAACCCTAAATACGATTTTTAACTACGGATGGGCCTATTACATCTAATTCAAAAGTGGATCAAAAAGAATAAGCCTCCTGGAATCTATTCATGATCTCTCCGGTCGCTAAAATTGGGTCCCCCGGAGGGCTAGCCTCCGTCATATCCACCAACTCTAAATGCATTGATTTCGTGCTTCCGAAAAATACTCTCGGAAAACAGTTGTTTTCCCTCGGCTCGGCAATGATACGACCTATTGAAATCACCAAACACAGTGGATTAAGGTGGTATCTTCGTTCTTTTCAATCCGACCCCCAGCACTCAGCCACGCAAGTCACAATTTTACGTAGCGTAATTACAAAGAGTGAGCCTTCTCAGTTGTATCCGGCGATCAGACCTTCGCAGCATTCACTTACTGGTATGCTTATAGACCCTTTCCCGATGAAAAAAAATACGAATCTTAGATGACTTTGGTTATGATGAGTTCCGATGGCGGAGCTATCAATATCTGGCTGCAGTGCTACCGCTGGCTGTACCACCCGTGTTCCATCTTTTAAAGCACCTGGAATTGGACAATTGGGACCCCAGGTATTTAGACCCAGACTTCAATTGCCCAACCCCCAAAATGACAAGTGAAATCTTGGGCTTCATATTCAAAAGGTGGATGTTCTTTACCAGTTTTTAAGGGCGAAAGTGGGATTACAGCTCAACGAAATGTCAAGTCTTTTTCATGTCAATTCCATTTAGAGCGGTTATTCTGAATATCAAGACTTTTAAAAAAGTACAAATAGTTGAATTAGTGGTGCATTCATGCCAACAACTTATGGCAGGATAGCCCGCAATTCTTGGGTCCCAAGACTCCTGCTTGATTCCAGTTCTTTGATGATGAAATCCCAAACCTCCTTTCGAGAAGCTGCATCCTGTGCGTAAGGGCTTGGATCATCGGGCCACAGGCGGTTGAAGTACTTGGCACCCCCTCTAAACTCATCCAGGCTGTCCGGCTGCAAACCAAATTCGGGCGCAGTGGCAGCGTTGACGATGGCCAACGAACCCTGCTGTGAATCGACTCCAATCCAAGTCAAGAGTCTACTCAAAATCCAGAAAAACCAATCGGCGTCTCTCTGTGCTCCAGTTGTCTCATGGACCGGCCTGAATATGCCCGTCTTGACAAAGCCAGGATGAACTCCATGCACCACAATGTGATCAAACTCAGAATGCTGAAGTAGGCGGAGTTGCAATTCGCTGAGCCATATCTGAAAGTATAGCTTGTTGTTCGAGTACCCGTTGATCGCGGCGTTGGCGTTGGATAAATCGAACTGGCCCCAGTAGTGAACACAAGATGTGGTGCAGACGATGCGTGGACTGGAGGCCTTCGCGATGGAAGGCAGCAGGCTCAGGGTCAAGAGTGCGTGGGAGAGCATGTTTATTTGGTGGCAGACCTCGAAGCCGTCTTTGGTCAAGACGACGCGGTCCACTGCCCCGATGCCTGCATTATTTGCCAGGATATCCAACGGCCTGCACGTGTCGTTCCAGCGTTTTGCAAGGGCTTTGACAGAGGAGAGATCGGCCATGTCGCATTCCCACCACTCAATGGCCTGGTCGCCATTCTTTCCAGTAGCTTCTCTGCACTCTTCGACGACCTGCTCGGGGTGTATCTCATGCGACGGAGGCTGTCGACACGCCAGAATAATATTCGAGCCATATCTTGCGAATTTGAGGGCGGCTTCGCGTCCAATCCCGTTGTTGGACCCTGTAATAAGAACCCACTTGCCCCGCAGGTCAGCATCCGGCACCGTCACGGTCGCATTGTAGGTGCCCTTCACTGCCTTCCAACTGCTCAAGATGTAGGAGGGCGGAAGCTTGGGCGACGCCATCTCGACGAATACTTCAAAATAGAACACAGAAACAATTGACGTGTTTATTGCGCGTTTAGTGCGTCGGCTAAGCAAAATTTTACCTGCATTCGGAATAACATCTAACCCGGAACGTGCCTTGGAACACCAAAAGTTAAGCAGCTGACATAACAGCTTTATGCAATTCTGGGGCTTATTGTAATCTGGCACGACCAGGAAAAGAAAAAGTCAATTATTCATCTCACGATAGCTTCTTAGGCTAATGGATCTCATGGATTATCAGGGAATAATGGTGCGGCCGCGTCATTCCTTCCAAGTGTCTCCTCAATCGTGTTCGCGTGGGGAGGTGTGACTAGGCGACTGAAAGGTTAGGAAGAATGTGGTGCCTCGTTATGAACATTTGATCGACCTATTTTCACAAACCAAATCACCTTTTAGGGAAGATTAGTTGAGCTTCACTCAAATAAAATATCGCATTTATAAACAAAGTGCTTTTCCATTTCCAATACGCCAAGGCTCGTACCTCTAGGCTCAAATGTTAGCGTCTGATGTGGAAGCCGATGCCCTCAATCTCCGGATACATGCTTGCTATGGATGGATCCAAACTCCAATTATTCGGATTTGTGCCGTGATTTATGAATTTCGCCGTGAGAATTCTTCGTCCCGTCACTGGATGCAGTTGAACCGCTCCTTCAAGCCCTAATTCCCATCCACCGCAGGTACCGCCAGTATCACTGGTGCCTGGGGAAATCCAACCTTGAAACCTATTGATCAACGCCTTTGTTACTGCGGGGCTTATCGTGTTAGTAGTACTTTTGATTGGACCGGTATCGAATATTACATACTATGGTACCCCATCGACGGGTATCTCGTGTGAAGCAAGAGGTTGACGCTCAGCTGGACGAATCATCTCAGGCATAAGTGTGTAGTTGACAGCCGAAGGCAAAATGCACCACTGCGCTTCGATTAGTCTTTATACTTCTAAATGGGAAGCCTGCTGATTTACACGCATGTAGGTGGAGTACAGTGCACAACTGGCCAACAGAACCAAGGGGTCAAATCCTTCGACGGTCTTGAGAATTTCGCAGGCCCACGTGTGTGGGTTGTACGAGTCAGGCGGCTCTCGATCTCGGAAAAAGAGTTCTACATCGATGCAATCGGATGGTCCAAGCACATCATATACTGGTGTGCCGTTGGAAATCATCTCGATGGCAGCACTCCGGAAGGAATAGAACAGATTTGACAGAGAAGTGTGAGATGCGATATGCAGTGATGGAATAATACATTCAGGATTCAGTAGGTCCAATCGTGGATGCATTTGTAGATTGGAGGGAGAGAACTTGGCACAGATGGCGCTCGATTCGGGCCGGTTGGCGAGGCGTTCAATCCTTTCCGCGGCATATACTGAAGCATCATAGGGAATTTGACTCTGATAGTGAGTTTGAAGTGGATCATGGGCAGTTAATGGCACCGATGGTGTTACGCGAATTGGCTGATTCTTTATTGGCTGCGATCCAAATTAGACAACTTGCTAGATGAGAAGAAGAACAAAAGCGGGTGCATGGCATACCGTACTGAAACTTTTGGCACTACTTCCACTAGCTGTTGGACTTTGCTGGAGAAGAGAGTGCCATTTATCGATGTGACAGTACCGATCCCGTATCGACTGCGAGGTTGCTGGTCCGCCTTTCTCAAATCTATACGACCGAGACTTCAGATCTTGCCGAGCTTCTCCGGGCACAGTGCCGTCAACGCCATGATTCTGTTGACTTCCTTCCTGTAGTTGCTCGAGAACCGCATGCGGTGAGTTAGTCTCGTCGAATTGGGTTAGGATACCATGTGTCAAGTTTCCGGGACTGATTTTTAACAGATGCAACACAGATTTGTACATGTCTATTTCAGTCTTCAACTGTTCGATTTCTTCTCGAGCTTGATGTAGTTCAGGTTCGTTCTTTTTAATATATATACACTTGGCATGCGAGTTGAGGCATGGCTGACATGGCTGCGCACCGTTGCACTGGGTGATGTTAGCCAGTGACGTCCATGGAACCAATTCGCATTCTTTCCGACACCTTTTTCCTTCGTTTTCTACAGGCAATACAGGCCAATATAACCCTTTCCCGACGAACGAGTGGCGCTGGATCCCGCCCGCTTGAGCCAGAACCTTCTGGATTCTCGTCAGGGGCGAGTTGACGGGGTTGAATCAAATGGTACCTAGACTTCATAACGCGATATCTATGCTTTAGTCTCCTCGGTATGATTTCGTAATAGTCTCTTGAGGGATTAGCTCCCGTGGACGAATAAGGCAAATGCAAAAGTTGGACGCTGATGGAACTTTTAAGAGGGCCCTTGTCTTGACTCGCACACAGAATGCGGGGTTTGGGGACACACGCATGCTGTAAAATACAACGTGCGTGATAATATGTACACTCTGTAGGTGCCTGAGACACAAAGAACGTTGGCAATTGGATGTTGATTCGCCAACGAAAATTTCTTGCTTGCTTTTTATCATTAGTAATTCTCCGCGCGTTTTGCTTCGTCATTCGACTTGTTCCTCTCAACAGTTCGCGTAGTTCATTTGCCAACCACCAGGTTGGACGGATCCGAGTTGCATTGGTCAATACGGACAACTCAAGCGGTATAGCTTCATTCCCGATGCAAAGACATTCTGGTGCGAAAATTTCGGTTAAAACGGATATCAGGTGGGTGATCGCGTACATGCTGCACAGGGATGAAATCTATGACCACGCTACTGGTCCTGCGCAGCGTGTACGTGTACCAACGAATCACGCGACGAGCGACAGGCAGCAAATATCAGGGACCTTCCTATCTTGGAAGGGCAGGGCCTTCGTTCTTTTGGCCTTGTCCCTGAGTTGCTTACTGCAGCATCGAAGCTCGGAAATCGGCTGTGTTAGGGTGGGGTAGCAGAGTTCACAAAGATAATGGCCCAAGAGGTTTGACGCGAACGTGTCTTTTCTTTCTTATTTTTCACTTGTTGAGTAGCTGGCTCAAACATTGGAGAATACTGACAATCCCATGGTCAATGCATCGAGGTCAACTCATGTTTATTTCCATTGCTGGGACGAGAGTGGCCTGCTTAACTCCACCTCGCCATGCAATGCGCCAATAACGATTGCATGATAACAGCCAAGGGACCTTGCCCCAGGCCCTCTAATCTGGAAACGGTTAAGATGCCCATTTAATGGACACCCTTGTATCTGATGGATGGTATTTTTGTTCGCCTCCCAATTCGTCATGCTTCGTCAATCATATTCATGTTCTGGTTGGTCGCCAGGATTGCCGCGGATCCGGATCAGGCCGAATGTGGAATAATTTACGACGTGTACGCCCCAGCAGTCCTCAACCAACACCAGTTATGTAGTACAAGCAGATTCGTCGGGATGACAGCACGCCATTCATTGTGTCAGCGCTCGTCGCCTAGAACGATAACGCAAGCTTACATTTTCAACATATGGTTGCCTGCGCCTTCCCCACACCAAGCATTCAGCCAAAATCTCCCTTTTTGACTGTGGTTGTATCCATGTTAAATGCGAGCATTCGCCTGAATATCTGCACACTGCGGGACCGTAATACATCCAACTCGAACTCACACTCGCAGGTTCGTCGCCCAACATGCCGTTCTCCACCGGGCAGGACAACCTGTTCCAGCTGAACCAAGAGGATTTCGACTTTAACGTACAATTCGAACAATTATTCTTCTCAATCATACCCTCTATTTTATTCATCATATCATCATTATGGCGCACACTTTCACAGGCACGGAAGCCCACCATGGTGGAAGCTCCCGTTTTCCAATTGATCAAACTGGTGGGCTTTCTCCGCGCAAGCGCAGGTTGACAATGTGCTAATTTCTGAAGTGTGCCATCACTGCGTATGCTGGACTTGAACTCTCACTTCTCATACTGGTTGCTGTGGGATCTTTCCACGTAGCAAGCATGTTTCTGGCTGCGTCTGTCCTCAAGCTCGTGTCAGCATTGCTGATGATGATTTTGAGCCTTGTTGACCATAAAAAGAGCCCAAGGCCATCGATGCTATTGAACGGCTACTTATTATTGACTCTTGTTCTAGATGCAGCTCAGGCAAGAACACTTTTTCTCTCATCAGAGGGTCGGCCCGAGGTCGGCTACAGCAGCATCTTTACTGCTGCGGTCGCATTCAAAGTTGCAATACTGCTGCTGGAATCCCAGCAAAAGTCACAGTGGGTAAATTGGGATGAGAAGGAGCACAGTCCGGAGGAGACAAGTGGGATATTCTCCCTTGGCGTCTTTTTCTGGCTCAACAAAATGTTTTTGGCGGGATATAACAAGGTCCTGGCCATAAAAGATCTCTACCCGCTCGACAGCTCTCTGGACGGTAAATTGCTTCATGAAAGCTTCTCCAAGAATATGGACTATTCTAAACTAAAGGGCAACAAATTCGGTCTTATCAAGGTTCTAGCGCGGACGCTAAAGGTCCCTCTTCTTCTTCCCATACCTCCACGCGCAGCGCTTCTTGGGTTCACGTTTTGTCAACCTTTCTTCATCGAGAAGCTTTTGGATCACCTTTCAAAACCCAAAGTTGACCCCAATGTCGGATACGGCTTCATTGGAGCCAGCTTCCTGATTTATTCAGGAATAGCCGTGTCCATGGCCCTGTGTTGGTATGTTTAATTTGCTTAGCTTTCTAATCAAGCACCCAAAAACTGATTGCAACATGCAGGTACTTCCACCATCGCATGCGTACGATGGCAAGGTCGATCCTAATTACAGAAATCTTCATCAAGGCCACGCAATCACGCGGTGGCGTTACTGATGATAGCTCGGCAGTGACATTGATGAGTACAGATTTGGAACGAGTTGACATGGGTCTTCGGGCTCTCCACGATTCATGGGCGAGCGCTATCCAGGCTGCGGTGGCTAGCTGGATGCTATACAGGCAACTTGGTCTAGTCTTCCTCGCTCCACTGGGTGTGGTTTTGTTCTGCTTTATCGGCTTGGCAGTTCTCATGAAGTTTACCGGGGACTCACAAAGGGCCTGGATGGCAAAGGTCCAGAAACGCGTCGGTCTTACGGCCACGGTTATCGCCAGCATGAAGAACCTGAAGATATCAGGTCTGTCTTCTGCCATACGCAACTTCGTTCAGAAGCTTCGTACTGATGAGCTTGCTGCTGCGTCGCGATTCCGCCAAGTCTTGATTGTTGCAGCACTCTTTGGCTACATCCCCTTGTTGGTTGCTCCACCACTGACCTTTGCTTTTACCCAACGGAACCTGAACTCGTCCAAGATTTACACAAGTCTTTCTTATCTTTTGCTTCTGACGAGTCCTCTGTCCCAATTGTTTCAGTTTGTACCTCACATTCTCTCCGCAATAGCTTGTCTCGGTCGCATTCAGGCTTTCCTCGAGGGAGAAACCCGCAACGACTTTCGCAAAATTCTCACCGATGAGAGGCGAGATGTGGAGAAGCTCCAGGCCGGCAATGAGATACCAGGTAGTGTTGAGCATGCTTTAATCTATCCAGTTCAGATCGAGAACGGCAGATTTGGTTGGGAACCAGAGAGGTTTGCTCTAAGCAATATAAACACCCAGTTATCCAAATCCTCACTGACAATTGTCGTTGGGCCTGTCGGTTCTGGAAAATCCACATTCTGCAAATCGCTACTTGGTGAAGTTCCTTTCAGTGAGGGGAGAATTGTTCTAAGCAATAGGTTTCCCCATGTTGGGTATTGCGATCAAACACCATTTCTGTCGAACGGGTCCATTAGAGACAATATCATCGGATTTTCACCTTTCAACAAGGAAAGATATGCTGAAGTCATTGAAGCTACTGCTCTGGGCTACGATTTCCAGACACTTCCACAGAGAGATAACACAAATATCGGTTCTGATGGTATCACATTGTCTGGAGGCCAGAAACAACGCGTTTCTCTAGCTCGAGCATTGTATTTAGAATCCGATCTCCTCATCCTGGACGATGTCTTTAGCGGATTAGACGCGGATACAGAAGAGCAGGTCTTTCGAATGACTTTCGGACCGGATGGATTGCTCCGCAAACGACAGACCACGATTGTGCTATGTACTCATAGTATTATTCATCTACCCACTGCGAACCATATCATAGTGCTTCGAGATGGTACCATTTCGCAACAGGGCACCTTTGACAGGTTGATGTCTAGCCAAGGCTATGTGCAGAGCCTAGGCCTAAGAGCTGTTGTTGACAGTGACAGTTCGTCTGAAAAGACGGCATCAAAGAAAACCGCTTTAGAATCAACGGCCGAGAAGCTCCAAACCGTGACCAATCCATCAACCTTCGAGCCCGACACGAGTGAGACACGCCAAATGGGTGATAAAACTGTTTATAAGCATTATTTTAATAGCATGGGTCTCGGTGTGGCGCTGGCTAGCTTGTTCTTTTCCGCATCGTGGGGTCTTTTTACAAACTTTCCGACAATTTGTGAGTCAGGTCTTTTCTACGCGGCAGAACTTTGGTCGGCCCTAGCTCTCAATGGACCACTTGGAACAAATTTTGAGGATTCTTTACTAACATAACTCTTTAGGGCTCAAGTACTGGTCTGATGATGTTTATTCCGAGGATCCCGTTCACTCTTTCGCTTACTATGCAGGGATATACGCTCTATTGCAAGTATGCGCCATGGTGTCACTTCTTCTTCTTGCCATCACCATCTACATTGTCTGTGTGACAAAGGCGGGCGCAAATCTGCACCATGATGCGCTGCGAACGCTGATTCGAGCGCCACTACGTTTCTTTACAACTACAGACACAGGGGTCGTCACCAATCTATTTTCGCAAGACCTAAACCTGATAGACACAGAGTTGCCAAACTGTCTGTTAAATACTTTGTTCTGTGTAAGCCATCATCTTGGGTACCCCTTTGAAAATATTGATCTATTTAACACGAATCACAGGTTTTCCAGGCCCTCGGACAAGCGGCTGTTATGCTGACTTCATCTCCGTACATTGCCATAAGTTACCCTTTCCTCGCCGGTCTACTGTACATAGTGCAACGGTTTTACCTGCGCACTTCTAGACAATTGAGATTGTTAGATCTCGAAGCCAAGAGTCCCTTGTAGTGAGTTCATTGCTTCAGACAATTGTGTGGCCTGGTCCTTAGCGGCTTTACGCTAATACAGATACGCTCAGTACGCACTTCCTTGACACTCTCAAAGGCATTACCACCCTGAGAGCTTTTGGTCAGTGATATCGTAAATTTTGAGGCATATGAAGTGCATTCATTTCTCGGTCTGAAAAGTGGGTGTTATTCAGCAACTACTAACATGCCATATTCACAGGCTTTATCTCCGATGATGTCCAAAAGAACGCCAATCTCATCAATATCTCCCAACGACCTGCTTATCTCCTCATCATGATCCAGCAGTGGCTGAACATAGTTCTAGATCTCGTCGTGATGATGATGGCAGTGATTATGACAACACTCGCCGTTCGTCTCCACTCCAACTCTGGCTTTGCCGGTGCTTCTTTGGTGACGCTGATGAGTTTTGGCGACATGCTTTCCGGTATCGTCATATTCTACACTCGATTAGAAACTTCCATCGGAGCGGTGGCTCGACTCAAGACCTTCAATGAAGAGGTGCAACCAGAGGACAGAGACGAAGAGGAAATCATTCCTCCTGTACAGTGGCCCCAAAATGGCGTGATAGAGCTGAAAAGCATATCTGCTAGTTATGAGTAAGATATTATTCTTGTCAAATTCCTTTCACCAATCCAGTCTGACGCATGAGTAAGTTTGGATAGTGAGAATCACAACTCACCTAAACTGGCCCTTCGCGACATCGACCTGAGCATAGATTCCGGCGAGAAAGTAGCCATTTGCGGTCGCACTGGAAGCGGAAAGTCCAGTCTCATAGCCCTGCTCCTTAAGCTCCTCGATCCCCTCCCAGAGACCGCATCAAACGCAATAATCGACAGCACACTACTTCACCGAATAGAACGACCCGCGCTACGTGAGCGGATTATTGCAGTGCCCCAGGAAGCCGTATTTTTGCCCGATGGATCAACATTCAAGTCCAATCTAGATCCTTTCGAAATTTCAACTACAGAAGAGTGCGAATCCGTTCTTGTGGCCGTAGATCTATGGCAGTTTGTCCGGGAGCGGGGTGGCATAGAGGCTAGCATGAGCGCTGGAACACTCAGCGCAGGACAGCGACAGCTCATGTCTCTTGGGCGCGCACTGTTGAGAAGACGAATACGTGCGCGGAACCGAGAGATGGGAGGCGGACGCTCAGAAGGTGGTATATTGCTGTTAGATGAGGTCAGCTCGAGTGTGGATCACGAGACGGAACGGGTCATGCAAAAAATCATCAGCGCAGAATTCAGGGATTACACAGTCGTTGCCGTGAGCCATCGGCTAGACATGATTATGGATTTTGACAGAGTGGTTGTGATGGACAGCGGAGCCATCGTTGAGGTTGGAAATCCGAGGGCGCTCGC
The DNA here is from genome assembly GCA_013406985.1 of Calonectria crousiana. Classification (NCBI taxonomy): domain Eukaryota; kingdom Fungi; phylum Ascomycota; class Sordariomycetes; order Hypocreales; family Nectriaceae; genus Calonectria; species Calonectria crousiana. The sequence goes on from VTGD01000074.1 coordinate 379,530, forward strand.
CGGCCAAGAAGGGACCAGGTTTGGAGAGCTAGTGAGAGCTGGAGCCAAGTAGAAATATTCATTGATAAAATGAATGTCACGAGGCGATGGGAGGAATGCGTTAATCAAGAGATCACCGCTAGTCTTTTCGATGCTACAAACTTGTGGCATTTATATGATGATTTAGATCAGTTAAGCGCCAGCGATCAATCTATGGATTAAAGGGTATCCTACGTGTGGTATTTCACGACCCATGCGATAGGTTCACGAACGTCATACAATTTAAAATACCCACATTGGATTGGAGCCGAGATATTGGCTTTGGGGCGTTGAGTCACATTTTTTCAGGTTTTAGCATAAGAACGAGTGAAACTTCTTCGCAGCGACCATGCTGTATTCTGGAGTTGGAAGAATAACGACTGAGAATTGTCCTTCACTTGACATTCTTATTCATAACCACCGCAAATCACGACCACGTCCCATTCGCTGGTCCAAAATATCCAATATCTGGCATGTCCAACCATGGAAGTCCGAGACCATCAGCAGTATTCTGCCATCTACACGCATTCTGTTAGTCATTTTTGCGGCTCTTGGGGAGAGTGGAACCTACACTGTATTCCCCCACCAATCTGGAAATTGAACATTCGGCCCATAGGTTACTGCAAAGAAAATGATGATGCCACTTATAGCCAGACCGGTATCAAGGGCAGCCGCAAGCACATAGTTGTACTTGGTCCACCAAGCGTAAAACCTTTGATAGAGAATTTTGTTAAAGACAAGATTAACAATGTACCAACTGCTGTAGTTGATGCCAGTAGCTGGGGGTACATTGTACGTTCCAACGAAAATGAGCGGCCAGTTGATTCTTCGCACAAAATCATTTCCGGTCTTTTTCCAAATAAAATAAGTAATAGGCGGCATAATCAGCCCAATCCAGAAGAAGTGTAGAAGTCCGCTGTAAATGGCACCAACAGAGTACAACCGAGCCGGGCCAACAAGACCCCAGATCTGACTTTATCAGCAATCCACAATATAGAAGGGTGAACTAGTTTACTTACCACCGATGAAGAGAAAACGGTTCTTCCATTGGGACAAGAAAAGCCGTTTGGTTGATCTTCGCTGCAGATGTCGGACACATGACCAAGCATCCACTGGGTTACACCAGTCTGGGTTAAGGCTCCAAGAACAGTCGCAATGCCCTGAGCAAAGAACATGGTACGGGGCGGAATCTTCAAGTAGTGTCCCAGCTTCATATCTGACGAAAAGTAAAGACCTTGGCCCACTACATCAGTGGAGAGAATTTTGAACAACATGTTGGCGATAGGTCGGCCCTGGAACATGTAGCCACCAATGAACTCAGAAAGCACGTTGAGTTGGTTGGCATCGACATTGGTAACACCCTGGATCATTCCACAAGGAACCATGTAAACTGCAGGGATAACAAAGGCCAAAATCACCCCGTACCATGGAAGGCCAGTGTCGTAGCCTTGAGTCATACCAAAACTCATCGCAAGGACAACAACTAGAATGGCAATCCACCACCACCAAGTGACTTTGGCGTATTTCGCCATCATTCTGGCATGGATATCTAGCTTGAGTGATCCATTAAAGGCACGCTTGAGTTCATCCCAATGGAAAATGTAGACGTGAGACAAAACACTGCAACGTGTTAATAATAGGCATTGCGTCAGGTTGTTATCACGTACCTTGTAATAGAGGCGAAAGACAACCCATAGACGAATGCGAATGTCGCTGGTAAATATGGAGGGGAGTAGGATGAATATTTCTCCTGGTCAAACGTTTCCCCCGTCAAAACTTGGGAAACATTGTACAGCTGGCCATATCGGTCGTAAACATCGGCAGTGCACAGCGGCATGTACGCTGTGAACCAAGTATTTGTATAGTAGATGCCAGGGACGATGATCCAAAAGAAGACAGCGAATCCGACAAAGACGTTGGCAGCGGCCCAGTGCGGACTGAGAAGAGGGTTGGTATTATAAGCGACCATGGACCAGTCAAAGGTCAACGGGAACAAACCGAGACCAGTCACCATGCCAAATACCTGATTGACGGCCAGGTTCTTGGGTGCAATCCAGCAAATCCACGTAAAGTAGCTCAAGCCAGTAAAGATCAGACCGGGAAACCAGTACCACACAAACGCAGCAGCGCCCACCACCATGAAAAACTTGATGCGAGTCATTCGCCACCCATTGGCAACGGCATTTGCCCGCGAGTGGAGAGAGCTCAGGAGAGCAATGTTGCTCAAAACTCCAGGCCAGATCATCGAGGCCGGCTGCACAAGCCAGCGACTAGCGAGACCAGCAATGGCATACCCGCTCAGTTGACAGCAAATGACTACCATAACAGAAAGTCCGGTCGGAATATGAAATCCGTACAGTTTTGCAGCCTGAATAATGTTTGTGGCATCTGCCGAGCCAAATCCAAATGAAACATTAGCCATGATGGTAATCAGAGCATGTTCCTTGATGTTGAAATGGCGATCCGGGTTTAGCCGGCTGATAGGTAGCACTTTGGCAAGAGCAACGCCTAGCGGGAAGGCCAAGAGCTCGGCGACCAGGGATACAATGCGAACGCCGGGGTAACGCAGGGAGAAGAACTGGTTTACCCCAGAGCCAAGAAATACAAACACCTATAAGAAAAAGTTAATATTCGCCTGCACGAACCAATGCCAGAGCCTCACAATTCCCAAAATCCAAGCACGAAGTGTGTTGACCGGAATATCAGGATCATCTGTCTCAGGAACAACAGCCCTCACGGCTGGAAACGGGCTCGTGTCGGCATCATATTCGCCCTCCTCGGCTTGCTTTAAAAGCACGCGATCAAAGTCGACCTCTAGCTCAACGAGATGGCCGTCCCCCGTCTCGACATCCTGGTCGCTGCTGTTGACCTTCTTCTGATCGGGAAGCGTCGCTGCGCCCTTGTCGGTTTTCTCAAAGACCGATTCTTCGGGAGACAGCACGGGAGATATTGTCTTTTCCATGGCCAGAAACGGTGTTTGCAGCTGACACATGCATTGGATGCGACAAACGCGGTGCTTGGCGTGAGAGCACGACAGCTTTATGGCGGCTGTTCGTTCTTATCATGATGAATTGGGAAAGCTTGCGACGCACCCAGACCCAGTTCGTGGTTTTCAACCAATCTATTGGACCAATTGACCGGGTTGGACTTATCTCAATTCCGGGGTTATACTCGGGCTACCAACGGAAGTGGAGGGGAGTCTGGTATCGCCCAACCAAGAGCAGGGTGGGCATGGATGCTGTGAAGCGGCGCGGCAACAACATGTCGGCTAAATCCGCGGTTCATCACTCTCTTTTTTCTTTCAATGGATGTTCAGTAGCCGATGCTACCCAATTCTATCAAAGGTTCGTTGATGGCGTGCTGCAATGCCAATGAGCCTATGTGGCGGGGCCATGATCCTCTGCTGCGTTGGGAAGCTGGAACGGGATCGGGGCAATCGTGAACTCGCAGGCCAAGCAGTCTGCTATCAGTGTGGCATACTTTACCGATCTGTTATCTGCTGCGCTTCAACGCGTGGTACTTTTGTTATCAGTTCTTATCGACCGAGACCTATCTAGGCAATCCCTAACAGCGGACCCCTGTCATTTGTGCCGGTTTTCCACAGTTACACAGAGCCTGGTTCTGATCTGCCCACAAATCAAATAACATCATACAATGTACAGAATTTTGTAAAGGTATGACTGCTTGCTTCCTAAAGCTCCAACCGCTTGACATTTTGGTGGAAAGAATAGATACCCGCCCAATGCGCCCCCGTTCCAGACGGTGGGTGGACTCAGTATTTGCCAACTTTCCAAAAAAAAAAAATAGAAGAACGGGATTTAAAACAGAGGGAGTTTATTAAGTAGCTTCTTTCCTTTTGAAAGATAAAATGAAGAATAAATTCCAACAATGAGAGGTCATGTATGGAATCTGGACGTGGGGTACTGTTCTCTTTTTTTTTATCGCCGGCATCGAATTGCTTAACGAGCAAACCCTCTTGGGTTTTGACAACATGGGAATTAATTATAAAAGTTCTTTGAATACACAATTTCGAGTCAAGGTAATGGCGAAACTACAACCAAAATATATCCCGTAATTCACCTATTTGCTCTTGTATGATTTAAGGCTTACAGCCAAAGTTCTGGTAGCATATTGACAATTGTACTGCACCGATTAATGCCTATGAGGTGCCCACTGTATAAACGGGCCCTTTCTTCTTGAAGGAACTGATAGTTCCAGAACTTAAAGGCAAAGTGATACCTTGCTCAAAACATGAAATGAAGTAGATTCCAACGTGTGGGGATTCTTGACAATTTCAAAACCAGAGGGACCCCAACATACAGGGACCGTAGCGAGTCCGAAGGCTCAACCGATTGAATCATTCAACTTGAACATTCGATCTCAAAAAATGACATTCTTGTTACTTCCCGGCTTTCCTATTAACATGAAACTTCTAATCCCATATTCCTTCAACATACGCCATCTCAGCCTATCGTAAAACACCGTATCCTCTAGCCCAAACCAAAATGTGCACAGATAGGTTAGGTACTCGCTACATTCTCCATCCACTCAAATTCGGGGTCATACCCAACGTGTATGCGTACGGGGTTCATTCCCGTGACATCTCGGTACCACGCTTGGCGCTCCTTGTTCTCGCTCTCCATCTTCTGTGGCTTCAGCATGCCCTTTCGGCTTTTCCCAAATGGTTCCAGCGCAACCTCCCAATTCTTGTAGCTTACCGATACTCTTTTGACATTAAACTTCTTCTCCCAAGTATCATGAATGTTATTCGACTCATCAACGCTGCTGTGAAGTGCCCGGTGATTCAGAAAACCTTTGACGATGCCGTCAAGAATAATAATGCCAGGATTGTCAGGTGGCGGATAGGTCGCCCAGCTAGCGTGAGGAAAGCAAGTGATAGAAGACAACTTGGTGCCATAGGCAAGTGCTTGGCCAATTTGGTCCTATTTAGATACAATGTGTCAGTGAATCTTGCAAAAGGTTCATCAGCAAAGAAAACCAGTTAAGGACTAACCATCTGTTCTTCGTCTGGGGCAAATTCAAAGTCCCTCAGGCAAGGCAATCCATCGACTATTGCACGGACGGTTGTTGCTGACAAATAAGGAATGCAGAGCCCGCTCGTCCGCCCAAGGTAGCGTATACTCAGGGATTTCAATTTTTTGTGTTTGAGAATGGCCTGCAGCAGCGTGTCCGAGAGACCAGGGTTGGAGATGCCAGCATCTTCTTTGTACTGTCCATAATCAAATAGGTCCAAGGTTTCCAAGGTGTCAAATGAAGAGATGAAGTTGCACCTGGCTTCAAACTGTGCCCTATCTCGCTCCGGCGTCGCATTCCAGTGATGGCTATCCGCCATGTGGAGAGACAAGCATCGCAACTTCAAACTTGCGCCTCGAGATAATGACGAACGAGCCAGAGAGGCAAGTTCCTCACAAAGGCTGCCCTCCTCCTCCTCGAAATCGCCAATTTTGAGAGTTTTTAACTTGGTGAAATCAATTGCCCTCTGCAATATGTCAATGGTGCCTGGTTCAACCCTGTAGCAGATAAGATCAAGCGACTTTAAGGATCCCAAAGTTAAATTATTGCCCCAATCAACCAATAAGTGACTGTCTGGTCCCAGGCAGCTGGTTGTAAGGCTCAAAGTTTCCAATGTAGATGCTGAGTTTTTAATCATGGATTGCATAACCAAACGATTATCAGACCAGCTTGTATCCTGCAGACCGAAATGCTTCAAATTCTTGATCTGGGCCATCATACCGATATCTTCGTTTCCAATATCGTCGAGGTATAGGTTGAGAGCTTTCAGGCTCTTCAAGGATGCGAGACTTTTGGCAATCGACCTGGGGCTTATCGTCAGCCAATAGAAAACGAGTGAGGGTCAGTCCACGTTACTCACGTCGTAAGCACTCGAGTCTCGACCATTTCAAGGTTTTCGAAATTCTTCATCGCTTCCTCAACGTATCTAAGAACAATATACCTATGCTTCTTGCCGGGATCCGAAACACCAACAACGAACTGCTGCATGTAGGACGCGCAGAAGGGCTTTGCCTTTTCATCGAGGCCAGTTGGGTATCTTTCTTGCTGGCCTTTATATTTTCCCTCTTTCTTGAGCTGTCTCTTCTGCGCAATGGTCAAATGCGGCTCAAGGGCACGGATGAGCTTTGGGATGTGCGCGTGAAACATGGCAGCAACGGCGAGGCGACGGTAAAGATGCGGCATCATCTTTGAGTAGAACGCTTTGCAAGTTCGGCCCAGGGCGCCCATGGATTTTGCGTCTCTAATATGATTCAAAACCAGGGTCAAGATCTCGGGGGGGAGCGAGTAGAGACGATTGTCGTCGGTGTTTTCATCATCAGCCTTGGCCTTTTTGTTCCTGCCCTGGTCCAAAGAAGCACCGGCACGTTTCTTGGTACCTTTCTTTTGAGGTCTCTTGGTTGCTAATTTAATCCCTTTGCTTTCCGGCGCTTGAGGTTGTTGCTTCTTGTCGGCAGTTTTCGTAACCAGGGGGTTGTCATCTGCAATTGGTTCCAGCACCGTCTCCGTTGCAGGGGTCGGGTCCCGAAGCTGGGCTTGACGAGCGCTTCTTCTTGTTGCTACCATTAAGATTGCTCAAGGTCTGAATTTTGAAAGGACAAAATCAACAAATTGTGCGAGCTGAATGTGCTCCGATGACTTTGATAGAGACTGGAAATGGCCTGCATAAGGCGCGACTGTTGCCTGGTCAAGTGGTCCGGGAACAAGGCTAGTGTCGCGGTGTCACATGATTCAGGAGGTAATTTCAAATCTAACCCAAGCACCAGCGACTCTCCCCACGCCAGTAAACATTGGTGCTGTGCACGGCTTCTCCTCTAACGTCAGGATGGCAATATATTTATCTCCAAATACAAACACCATTGATGAACTCTGATGAATAGAAGCAAAGCGCAACCCGGACGGGGGACGTCTCGATGAGTTGCCAAGATCCGGGCCTACTCAACAGGTATCTGATTACCCGTGCGGGTACATCGAGAGTAGTGCCTAACTAACCCCCCATAACACAATTCTGAATTTACAGATCCATCCCATCCGCTCTTACTCATTCAGGGTCAAATTTAAATGATGGACAAGCTATAACCGCTTATTTCACGTACATTAATTAAACGCACACACGATCGATACGCTGTTTGACTTGAGGTCCCGTGCTGTGATTCGGCATAATGTTTATTAGGTACAGGGTACCTTCATATCACCCAGATATCAGTTTTCGGGCTTCGCTTGCATGAGTGATTTATGTTCCCCCTCCAAAAAAAGTGTTTTACTTGAAATCTTCCAGGTTCTGAAAAAGACCTGCAAAAAGAACTTAATGTCAACTGAAAACAAAAATATTACAATGCTTCGTCCCCTTCCTCCTGGCTTTACGGATCATCGATTTATTGCCAAGAGCGGAGTTGAGCTTAGCGTCCGTGTCTGGCCAGCCGATCCACCCCCCAGTTCGCCCGCACCCTTCATTGTCTGGACGCATGGCGGTGCCTTTATGGGTGGCCACCACTTTCTCCCACTTTCATGGCTCGGGCCTGGCTTCCTGCAGCGCGGATACCATCTGGTGTCGCACAATTATCGTCTGGGGCCTCAAGCAAGACTCGACGAAGCGCTGGACGACTGCCTTGAGGCCGTAGCGTGGTGCCGCTCCAATTTACCGGCCATTGTGGAAAGCGACCGCGTTGACGTGCATCGTTATGTGGTCTGTGGCGAATCCTCTGGTGGCACCCTGGCCACATTGATGGGCCATCACTTGAGCCCACCCCCAAAAGCCGTCATTGATGTCTACGGCATCGTCGACTTCTTCGCACCCGACACGAAGAAGAAGCTATTTGGTAGCCCTGCACCCGCATCGGACAGGGACCAGCCACCGTGGGAAGGCGAGTTTTCCGCCGCTCAACTGGACGCGTTCCTTAGCGATCGCGACCCAGCCAACGTTATCACTGATGCTCTTGATTGGGACGAACATGAACAAATGTCCGATGATACCTTGTCCACCCATCTCAAGACCGAGTTCCGATATACGGAGCGCATCCGCCTCCAGGCGGCCTTGCAGCTGTGGAGAGCCATGCACAGGCCACCTCGGTCGCTCCTGAGAGCCGTGTTTCACCAGGACAAGTTTTCTGATGAAGAAGGCTTAAACAAATTCATCAAGTCCATGAGTTCTCTGCATCTGCTTGATGGCAAGACCTGGTATCCGCCCACCGCGCTGCTCCATGGTACAGATGACTTCCTCATAGAACCGGACCAGAGTTATTCATTCGCCAAAAAATTAAAAGAAATGGGCGTGCCAGTACTCGAGTGCTATGAACCAGGCCAGCAACACTGCTTTGATGACAAGTACATAGTGAGTGAAGCAACCGAATCGCACCACGCAACGTGCGCTCGCTAACCACGATTTAGGGCCCTGAGGTCCCCGGCTGGGACTTGTACATCCAACCAATCCTCGACTTTGTCCACCAGCACGTTAACGAGTAGCTGGATAATTTGCCGCAAGCTAAAAACAGGCGCGACAACCCGACGTTTTCGTTTGCTTTGCGATTTTACCCTGGACTTGGCCCCAGTCAAACCCATGATATTCCCGAGAAGTTGCAAATGCCGCAGCCAGTGGGAATGCGCAGAGCACCAACGCACGCATCCAAAGACCCACAGTCCGACATGAGCCAATTACAAGGCGAAGCCAGGAGGATTAGAAATCTCACTTTATCTCACAAGAGGCGCCGGCCCACAACTGAAGGGCTGGAAGAGCGTCCAAAGAGAGCAATGGTCTACCGGCAGCGGGCCGGGGTCTTATTCGAAGGGGCCAATTAATTCAGTCTGGGGAAGGGATGGCGGTCAGTGTGCGGTTCGTGTGCGGTTCGTGCTTGGCCCCGGGCCTGAGATTGGTTGTGGGTTGATGTCTTAGTGTGAACACGTGGGTGCGAGCGTTACTGCAATACGACCGCACGTCGGTAGTTTGACCTCACTACCGCACATGATCAAGATAGCGCATGATCAAGACAATACCAACACCTGAATGTAACAAAAAAAAGTCTTTAATCTTTGTTTTCCCAGAAACCTGTGTCTTTCGTTCATCATGGCTTCTCGTGCACCTTCTTTAGTCAGACCGCTTTGCTGTTGACACCTCAATAGTCATGACCATGGTAGGCTATTTCTGTGGCCGAGACCACAAGGATGCCGCAGAATATGAACCGCTCCCTTCATCAAGCCCCGTTGATCAGTGGGAGGAAGAGGGCAGGCAAGCACAGCAGGAAGCTCGGTTTCTGAAAGTTCGCAAATCCATGCTGAGTTTGTGGTCAATATCCATATTTGGTATTGTATTTGTCATGTAAGTGTAGTGCACACTACCCCACAGTCCGCCTACAGGACCTGATGCTGCCCATAGGACAACCCTGTTTGTTTTGATTTTCATTGCCCAGCCCTATGCTGTCTATCTCTTCCAACCTTCTACTTCGACGACTGCCCATGCGTTTGAGGGTAATAAAAATGCAACCGAGTGTGCTGCAAAATGGGTCCAGGAAATATCACCCCTTGTCTCTCCAGTCATGTGTCACTCTCATAATGACTACTTGCGACGACGTCCTTTGTTTTCGGCCCTCTCAGTTGGCTGCGCCAGCGTGGAGGCGGATGTCTGGCTGACCAACGATGGTAAGGACCTTATGGTTGGTCACCATCGCATCTTTCTTTCCAAGAGTAGAACGCTTCAATCGCTCTATCTTAACCCTCTTTTGCAAATTTTAGACTCCATGAACCACCCGTCTGCGCAAAAAATCGAAGGCTTCGAGGGTCAAACCACTGGCATCTTTGCATCACAACCCAAAAAAACCCTAATCCTGTTCATTGATGTTAAAGATGATCCCGAAAAGACTTGGCCTGTCGTGCTCGAACAGCTCAAGCCTCTAAGTAACAAGGGATATCTCTCTCGGCACGAGAGCATTACCTCGGGCGCTACAAACCAAACCTTCTGGAATGGTCCCATCACAGTTGTGGGAACTGGAAGCATTGTCAATCGCCGCGACGTCAACATGGGGGCAGACCCAGAACGCTGGCGCCAGTACCACGACGTCTTTCTTGATGCGCCTCTGGACAAGCTGGCACCCCAGAGTATTGGGGATGAGGGGCTCCAACCAGAAGAAAATGAATATTACACCGCTTCGGTGGGTTTCGGAAGGGTTATCGGATTCGTTCTGTCTGGGTTTGGCAGATCGCAGCTCCATACCCTGCGAGAGCAGATCCAAGCCGCCAAGAATCTTGGCCTCCTGTCAAGATATTGGGATACACCCACTTGGCCGATATCGTATAGAGACTACGTTTGGAGGGTGCTTGTTCGAGAAGGAATTGGCTTACTCAACGCTGATGATGTTGTCAGCGCGGCGAGCAGGCGTTGGAGTTCGGGATACATTCGGGAAAGCATTTGGATGTGCGGGACAGCATCCTACTTATTAGCATTTTCCATTACTTTGGTTTGGCTTGGGAGGCGAATGATACACCGCAAGTTGTCTACGTAGACGAGATACACTGATACCACCTTATGATGAATGAAATTTATTCTATAAATGCTCTAGCAATTTGATCTTAAATTTATGCGTTGGCTTATTCTGTGAATCAGATGAGATGACTTGACGCATCCTGCAGACATTATATACAGATAATTCAAATAGAGACGCAACTTTCCAGTCTTCTTCAGTTCAATATACGGAAATGGAGATCTCGTCAGAGCAGGCATGTGTAGCCACGCCGCGGTTGGTTGGCGCTTCGAGCTCTGTCTCGGGGATCACATATGCAAAGCCCGTAAAGTTCTATTCACGATTTCATGCGCAAAATAACTCCCAGAGGATTCCCCATTCATTCTGTTTAAAATCAAGAGTTAAAAGCGCTAAAGTTACTTTTCCTGTTTAGCTAATATCTATGGCAAATCCCGCCATAACGTCAAGTTCTGACAGCCGCTATAGCTTCAAGTCTTTTTTATCATCGCCTTTCTAATGCTTCCTCCACGCAATAAAATTTTTTTATTAAAGATATCTAAAAGTGAATATGCCCATATCAACATTGCGATAATTCGACCAACGCTCCAAGAGCACCTTGGTGGATGTGACAGAACAGGATGGAAAGGCCACTGCATTGAAGGTAGGCTCAAGCCTGCATACAATATTTGGGAGATTTCTCTTATAAAAAAGGCCATCTCAGCAAGACTTATCCAATCTGCTGTGATCTTTAATGCTTGGACCGAACACAAAACAATATTTTTAATAGAGTATAATTAATAGCTAGTTTAGATCGGAGGGCAAAGGAGCCTAGCTACAGACGACCTGCATGTTTCGCAGCTAAATTATACCTATTTAAGTTTCCCGCAAAGACTTTTCTAATAGTTAAGTCTCAGACATTTAGTAATGAGACGAGACAATGGATGATTGAGTAAACTAGGGAACAATCTCTCCATCGATCGGGTCTCGAATGTTCTTGTCACCATTTTCCTTGAGGAAAGCCAGGAGAGGTTCCTTGGAGCTGGCCCAAAGAACGTCGGCAAAAGTGTAGTCCGTCTGGGTGAACCCAAAACCCATTTTGATTTCCTGAACGGTTGCCTTGCGAACGTTGTATTCGACCATTTCACCGGTAACTTTGTACCAGACGATCCGAATACCTGCCGAAGATTGATGAGTAAAATTGTCCGCAATGAAATGATTGGTTTGGGAATTTCCACTTACTTCCCTTCACATCTTGGGTGACCTCATCCCATGTGAACACATTGAAAAAGGACCAGACGGTGTGGCTCTGGACCGAGTTCTTGGTCTCGACAAGAATATCCGAAATTGAATTCAAGACAGCTTCAATCGATCTTGATATGGCACTGACGGTCGTGATGCCAGCCAAGAGATCTTTGAGAATCTTGGTGTGGAATTCAACCTTTTTGACCTGCAGTGTTTTGTTCACAATCTCTTCGCGGGAAAGGTTGATCCTGTACGTTTTTTTGTTAGGAATTCAACCGGAACAATTCTGCAGGCCACTCAAGAGAAGGTTTACTCACCAGTTGCATCTACCCTCAGACATGATTGTGTCGAGCACTTTGATACGGTAGTCAGAGCGCTTCAGGCGTGATTCATCACTGGAATCACTTGGCAGAGTTCCTTTATCCTTCTGGATACGAGTCTGCTTTCCAGCATGGATATCCAGCCATTTGTGGGTCAAGTCAATCATCTCCTCAACCTCCCTGATACGAGCTTCATGACCAGGAGGGATGTTATTCGACTTGATGTTGATGTAACTGATGGTGTCGGGATCACCTTTTCCCATATCCTCATCAGAGGGAACATCGTCACCAAGATAGGGCTGACCTGGGAGGGGGAGGAGAACTGGAATATCCTTGACAGATTCAATAAAGTTTCTGCCGTGGAGAGTTTCGTAGGTGGCCATTTTGAGGTTGGGTTTGAAAGATTGCCGTTTCTTAAGCAGAACAGTGAACTTTGAAATCTGATGAGACAAGCTTGAGTGAGTACTGAGCTTGAGAGGAAGGAGAAAGTTGAGGTAGGGCTCAATCATTACCTTTATACTTGAGTAAGCACCAAATTGGCAATTGTGAGAGACAGTCCTCCGCCTTTGGAGCCCGACAAATGCCGGTCCTAGAAGCCCAACAAGTCTGATTTCTCTCCGATAACGCACACTACCCCTCTTACGAGGTAGAATTGTCTTTTCCTTTTTGGAATGTTTCGTATGACTGTCGAAATTACAACTCATGACCGCAATACTAAAAGATGACCGCGTACGTTATTATGTATTGCCCGATTATTTGATTGGTGTGTAACTTGACAAGTATGTTATTTCTCGTCGATCGAGGCAAGTCATGGGCTGTAGCTCGAGAATGCCGTATGCATGTTTTTACGAATTCGAAAATATGGGGTTACTGCCAGATGCAGCATCCACATGAGTAGTATATATCCAGAACCATCTGATCATAAAGCGGTGTGTAGTTACCGTACACCTGCATTATTGGAGCAAATATTTTGTGTGGTATGTGTGAGTAATTGATTGGTATTGAGATGCATAGGTAATGAACTTAGCAACAATGTGGTCCGGACATAATTGGTGTATGTGTTGGCTCACCGGTCAACAAGTAGTGTGTGATTTCTGTACGGCCGAATTGGAGTGGTAACAATTATTCATGCTACCCCATAGAATGTCTCAGAATTTTGAGTGTGTATGTAGGATTGAGTCTTTAAAATGAGGTATGTGGCCGGCTCAAACTGGCAATACATAGATGATCCTACTATTGGGCAGATACAGTATGCCGACGTATCCGACCTGAACCTATGCAAAGGCAAAGCTAAGCGGTCGGAGTTTTGGCCTCAGGTTCACATAAAAGCTTCAAATTTACTGTGCAGATCTTGGCGTTCACCCTTCGTGGAGGTGGATATGGTGGGTAGGTGAAGGCAGGGAGGGGAAGGCGGGCCTGCAGCTGGCTATTGCGTGCAGTGGCCCCTCTCGTTAGTACAACATAACCCGGCCAATACCACATCCAGCGCCGTCAAATGTTTTACTCAGTCGATGATGGAAATGAATTTATGCAGCCTAACTGCCGCGTTTTCGTGAGGTAGTTGGGAAAGGACCTGAAATTTCAGTCCAGTGAGGGAGGTGTATTTTCTTGATGTAAACCCAACGTCCTTGATTTAAAGTAAGAATGCTAGACCTTGCAGCCCGCTCCCTTTGCGCGCGTTTATTCCCTCTTCAATTAGTTTCGTCTGATGATACACAATATGATGTGTCGCACCCCTCAATCTTGGCGAATGCGGGGTGGGATTGTTGCTGGGACCATTCAGCGAGTCGGAGCACTTAAAACAGCCGAGAGGGGGCCGTTGCGGTGGGTCAGGAAGCAAGTGATGCGAGAAGCGGTGAACGGGGTGCATCCGCCCGATGCGCGGAGGCAGCATATACATTGCCATGCATTTCTTATCCAATGAGACGGCTTCATAAGTGATATATAACTATGCTATTGGATCAAAATTTGTGGCAAAGTAGATGCTGCTCCCGCACATTGGAGGGGATGCGATGTACCGTCGGCCGAATTATGGTTGGCAGAAACCACAACAACAGTGAGACAGTGGCATTTTCCGTCTTATTGCTGCTGAGGGTATTGTGCAGATACGAATAGTGGAATGCTACACCGCAAGTATGTTGCATGTGGCTGCAAACGAGAACTAGGAAAACAATTTTCTGCTACGTCGCCAATGGAATGATGTTTAGCCCTTTGCCTGCCGGTCACCTTGTATGAACAAACCTGATGTTGAGACTTTGATACACCCTATTAAAGGTACTTTGGTGGCCATAATCCTTTGAAGGAAAAAGAAGTATAGCTCTCTGTTGTGGGATTCGGAGGGCTCCGCGAGCCGCTGAACTAGCGAGTCTTGGATGATTCCAAAACTCGAATAGTGCACGTGTGAGTTAGATTCGTACAGTAGCCATTTCAAGCTGGTTGGGATTTTCATTTAAGAAGCCCCTCCCCAACAGACCTTCAGTCCCAGCACCAAGCACTCCAATTCTCAACTCTGCACTCTTCAATCCCAAACTTCACCTCTTATCCAATTTCTTCATTCCATCAATCAAAATGACGGAGCTTGTTCTTCCTGACGTTGATCTCTCCATTCCTTTGCAAGTCAGCTTCCAGGCTTCTAATTTTGATGTGAGCAACGACTATGGAACGCAAAACTTGTTGTTCCTATACTATGTGCCAGATCTCCCAGATGAACAACAGCAAGACCTTGCGGCCGTTCGGGCAGACTTCCGCTCCTGGAATGCATGGGAGTTGGCCGTTGCGGAGAATCAAGTCCATGGTCAACTTGAAAAAGGAACCCTCCCATCAGATGATTTGATCGATTCTCGCATAGCAAGAACAAACTATCGTGCAAAAGTCGTCACTTACTTGCGCGAGAACAGTGAGGCTGCGTGGTATGTTTGCTCAATGAAAGATGTATCCTAAATATAAACACAAGAGGTCTAACCTATCTACCAGGCTGATTTCCGATCGCTCGCCGCTCCTGGACACGAAGAAGAGATCTGTCAAACCCGAAGAGGTCAACGCGCTGATCCGAAATCGTCTCAGAGAACACTACGTCGCCAAGCCAAGACAGTTTTTGGCTCTCCTGAACGCGATCAGCGGCTTTGTCGGCTCGAAAACAGATATAGTACACAAATACTATTTGTCTGAGGTGTACTTCAAGTATGACAACACTGTCAAGGAGTTTCGGCCAGGTAACAAGTCTTCCGATGTCTATGTATGCCATAACATATTAACAAGACGGTGTAGAAATCGAAGTGTCAGAATTCACAATTTCCCAAGCGCCTGATGTCAATGACAAGACTAAGGTTCAAGTAATTGTGACCTTTTTCGACTCAGTTTTCAGACTGGACAGGAAGGCCTGGGTGGAGCACAGCCGCCTGGTCAAGGAACAGATTGAAGCTGGAGAAAAGATTCGCAAAGAAATGGCTCTGGACTTCTTCATTGATGACGCAACCAAGAAAATTGGGTTCCAAAAGTGACTGCGCGTTTGTGGTACTGGCACTATGGTATAGTGAATAAATTGGACATTGCGTACATCTTAGCAAAATAATTTAATTGCAGGGACCAGCTTCCACTGTTTTGGAAAGTGAAGATGCCTGAAGAAGCCTACAAGGTAACTGTTAAGTTGATACTGATGGACTGCGATTGGATGCTGGATCAAAAAGAAGTATGCCGGGGGGTTGCCAATCGGGCTTCATACAATAAACAATCCTTTGGGCATCACGGTTCTTTTATCAGCCAAAGGACCATAGGGTAAGAGGGGACTCATGAGTAAACTCAAGGTAACATATTAATTTAGGTGATTGTGAGTGCCGTAAGACCTTCCGTCTCGGCAATGACCGGCCAAGTGGGTAATGGCCCCGGCCTACTGCCCATAGTTATTGAAACAGGAGTTAGGGAGACAGGAGATAAAGGGTAAGGCCAAAGAAGTAGAACCTTTCCTCCTTAGGCAGGTGAAGAAATAAAATATGACGCTGTAGAAACCTTAGGGTAGCGGGTTACACTTTAGTTCATTCGATCCATGTAAAATACTTAGATCTCCCCTAATATTCGCGTTTGCAGGGAGACACACCGGCCGCACCTTAATTGTGCAATCAAGCAAGATTGGATTTGTTATTCGAGAGTGGTGCTCTCCAACTTGGCACCCAATTTTTGTACCTCTCCATGCATGAGTTTATGGATATAGGTTCTACCCAGCAGCTCCATTGACGACCCATGGTGTCGAAGCAATACCGGAGTGCCTTCATCAGCCAATACCCACACCTCTTCGCCCCACTGCTGATAGCTCGTTCCGGATCCCAAAAGGTCGCTCTTTTCTCTGAAATTGTGCCGATACACTTCTGCCAGGCCGGACTCATAGCGGAATATGCTATGCGGAGAGGATGAACTTTCCCAGACTACCCTCTCCTGCTCTAAGCTTGCGCCAGTCAGTGCTCCCCCGCACTCTCTCTGCTGTTCACTCGTCTCCTCGAGCGCATCGGCTATCTGCGATGCTACCTCATGGAACCTAACTGCCTGAAGTTGGCACAGATCAGGTCGATTCATGGTGTATCTTGGTGCTCGTTGAAGGATTGGCCAAAGTTATCTCAGAAGATGTTGTGAAGGCGGCCTCGCAGGCGCTGTATGAACGACTTGTAATTTTTGTATTTGATTATTGAGCTGAACACAACGATAGCAAAACGAGAGAAGAAGTTCAACTCAACCCCTTTGAGCGCTGGGTGTTTGCCTGCAAAGATGACTGCAATCAGGATGCGCCAGAGAACTTCTAGCCTCGCCTGAGGCTGCAAGCATTTAGTATACATATATCACTTTGTACGCCTTCATAGGAATAATATTGTCAACTTAGACTTTCGCATGCAGAACATATGAGGCCGGGAAGTCTCTGGCAGCTTTACAGATTTTGGCCCGATGTGGATGGACATCCGGCATGTTAGAAGGGTAATCGGATATTTCTTCCACCACGTCAACAGAGTATCTTTGAAGAGACAACTTCGGGCTGTCATAAGGTCCATTTCCGAGTTCGACTTTGGCCGTCCCGCAAGCATTCCAATTGCAGTTTTCCCGCGAAGTTACAGTAGCCAGGGACCCACGATGGCAGATTCTTTAGCCTCTGGACCTGGGTAGCCTCTTTACCGGTCAAAATGCGGAGGTCCCCGCTTCATTCCAGATTGATCCGCGTCACGATGGTGAAAACCTTCGTGACGCGGGAATAGGTATGATATAGTTTGGAGTGATCAGGTGGCTGTGTGTGAGGAGCGGCGCCCGCTCTGGGTCGGCAATACCCCGGAAAGCAATGATGAAATCGCGTGGATCCATGACCTCTGCATATATATTCCGATCTAAAAGCTTGCAGAGGCTCTATGGTTTAATGGCAACTGTTAAGTCCTTCGTTTGATTCAACTGGAGTGCACCCATGCCCCCATCAATCCCACCGTTGGAGGTGAGGAGTTTTCCAAACATCTTCATGACCCTGTCATTGTCTCCAGGAGACTAATTGTAGAGTGGCGGATTCAGCTGTTTAAACCAGTCGGTTAAGTTGAGAAACCACATTGTGGAAGAGAGCTCGTCCCATCAGATGACCGGCCGCACGCAATGGACTATTAGTTCTCCTCCTCCTTGTCGACAATCTTTTTACCAATGAGACTTTGCCTAAGTTGAATCTCTTTCCTGACGAGGAGAGACTCCGTTTGGTATTTTCTAAGAAAAGCCATAATTTTGGAGAGGTGGGACGGGGCAAATGGTTGATCAGCATCCCTAGTAAGTGATATTTGTAATCTTCGCGCTTATTATTCTTGTTATGTCCATAGTTTGTCTTCCATCCTGGGAAGGGACGTATGATACCGTAAGAACTCGCGAAATTCGTCCACGGTGTGGAGCCGTGGCTTGGAGAAACTTACCTATGTCAGCCTATTGATGGAAAGATGCGACATCATTGTCTCGTAATTATCAAATCACAGTCTCCCAGCGGAGAGGAGGCTTCTAGTTCTAACTGAGTTTAGTTAGCATATTTCGGGTATTTGCAGACTTGTGGCTCCACATCATGGATGAATTTCGTGAGTTCTTACGGTAGTTGAGGGTATATTTGGTCCGTTTTCGAATCAATGGAAGCTGATGATGTGAAGCCCGTCGATATTAACAACTGACGCGCGTCGTAGCTTCCAACTTATCTGAATGACTGGGTCACTTTGGCAATTCCAAACGGCGATGCTCTGCAAAGTTATGCCGGGGTGACACAGTTTGATAGAGTCATCATTTAGATGCTCGAAGTAGTCCTTGATAGTACCAGCCTACATCCCGTTTGCAGCCAAAGTCATCCAAATCTCAATATAATAGCTAGTTTGACGCTCCTGGCAGCACATGAATATGTAACACGTGAATGTGATGGCAAAAACCAATCTTGACTAGTACCTTATCTCGAACTCGCACGTCTCCACCAATCGTCGTTTGATCAATCATGGGGGTCCTAACTACCTTTAATAACAGGAAATACATACAATAACATACAAAATCTTTAGCTGTCCGATTTTTCATTCTAACGCTCGGCTTTTCATTCTGCTTGCGGCCGCTCGTGATATCCTGACCTGCCTCAAGAAATACAAGCCCCAGTGTACCTCTGGCATTCTCCTACTCTGAAGACATGCCTAACTCATTTCTTGAAGACTTTGGAAAAGATTTTCAGAAGCAACTTATAGACAACGATGAACGGCCTTCCAACAAAATCGCGAATTTGGGCAAACCAAACATCTGGAAAGATTCTCACCAAGACTCCCCAAGGGATACTCATAAATGCAATAACGAGGCAAATGGCCCACTGAACACCTGTTAACCCACCCTGCTTAATCTCAAACACATCAGAGCCAATGAAAACGATGGTGATTTGAAGGGCGACCATCAATAAGTTGATGAAGATGAAGAACTTGTTCCGCTGGACTCCTTCTAGAATATTGAATCGGTTATCGAGCCGGCGACTATTGAATTCGTTGAAAATTTGCATCCACACGAATGTGTTGAATATGATGGTATCCAGTTGCAACATCTCGTCACTGTTCGCTCGGTCGTATCCCAGAATTTCTGCACCGGCAAAATAGAGGACAATGGTAACGATCAATTGGAATATTGATTGGCCGATGATCATTTTCCACATCTAAATGATGACTGTCAGAGTTTACAGATCAGTAAGAAGAATTGGAGTTAACTTACGGTCACAGTGATCAATGGAGAGTCTTTCTTTTGTGGCGGCCGATCAAGAATCTTATCCGTGGGCGGGTCGGTCGCAAGCGCAAGCGCCGCCATTGTGTCCATGATCAAGTTAAGCCATAGCAGCTGAACAGCTTTCAACACTGGTTTCATTTCCGTGCTGTACATGGCTGTGATGAAAGATAAAATCACTGCAGTTATGTTGACAGTGATTTGAAACTATGATTCGAACTTAGCATGCGAGCATTTCGGGCTAGGATGGTACGGAATGCACCAACCTGTAAGAACTTTTGGACGGCATCATTTACCGCTCTACCCCATTTCAGGGCCGTCACGATTGAGGTAAAATTGTCATCCATTAGGATAATAAGGGAGGCTTCTTTCGCAACTTCTGTTCCAGATATGCCCATTGAGAAACCAACATCTGCTGCCTTGAGGGCTGGCGCATCATTTGTCCCATCTCCGGTCACAGCGACGGTTTCTCCGAGAGCTTTGAGTCGGTTGACCAAAATCATCTTATCCTCGGGAGATGACCGAGCCAAGACTTGGAGCTTTGGCACAGCTTGATTCATGTCCGAGTCTGACAGCCTTCTGAATGTTGGCCCTTCCATGACGATACCGCCTTCTGTCAGGATGCCACATTCAGTGGCGATGGCTTGAGCAGTAACAATATTGTCTCCAGTGACCATTCTCACCGTCACACCGGCGTCTCTTGCCCTTTTAACCGCCTCAGGCACTCCAGGACGCACTGGGTCTTGTATGCCGACGACTCCAATCAGTGTCATCCCAGTAAGGATGGAATCGAAGTCACCCTGCTGAACGTTTGCGGCATTCATCCCGGGGGGAGGCCACTGGCTAAAGTCCTTATATACGAGTGAAATCGTTCTGAGCGATCTTTTCGCATATTTGTCAATGACTGATTTCACACCCTCAAAGTCAAGGGAATCGGAGAGTAGCTGAGTCGAGCAACGCTCCAGCAAGATCTCTGATGCGCCCTTCATCAATACTCGAACTCCACTTCCCGGGGGTTGAAGCTCAATCACTGTCGCCATGTACTTTCTGCCTGAGTCAAAGGGGATCACATGTACCATTTTCTCATTGGACCGGGCTTCAGCAATGGACTGTACGCCAAAGTGATCCTTGACAAGTTGTAGAAGGGCAATCTCTGTCTTGGATCCAACCATGCAAGGCTGACCGTTCTCTTCGCCTTCAAAGGCCGTGGAATTGAGGGTTATAGCCTGAACAAGCAGGTTCTTGATCTTGGCCCCAAAATCGATAGCCCATTTGGAAATGGAAGGCTCCTTAGAAGAGGAGTTGGCCCCATCAGAGAAAGAAGAATCTCCAAAGGTTCCAGCAACAACCGTCATCTTATTTGTGGTCTATTTGGATTAGCTATAACGTGAACTCATGCGTAGGCCACAAAGATGGCACTGAAATATTACTCACCAGGGTGCCAGTCTTGTCTGAACAGATGGTCGTCGCGTTCCCCATGGTTTCGCAAGCTTTGAGCACACGGACAAGGTTGTTTTCCTTGAGTAGTTGCGTAGTTGCGAAAGCTAAAGCAAGTGTTACAGCCAATGGCAAGCCCTCAGGAACTGCAACAGCGACGATTGCGATTGCGACGACCAGGAGATCAACAAATGTTGATGCCTTTTCTGGTGCTGAGCGTGTATCCTCTGGTAGTGTGGCAGCGAAGCGGAAGAGCAGGATAAAAAACATCAGAGCAGATGCACCTCCGCCAAGCCAGGCGATTGCGACAGCCAATTTCTCGAGTTTCTTTTGCAAAGGAGTGGCCTCGATTTCGGTTCTGACAGACATCATTACCCGACCAAAACTGCTGTGGATTCCGACTGCGGTACATATATAGGTACCCATGCCTAAAGAAACGTCAATGCAAATACTCGATAATCCAAAGGTAGCGAGGCACATACCTTCCAAGACCTTGGATCCTGAGATGATGAATGGATCCAAGTCTTTGCTCGCGCCTTGTCGGGATTCCAAGAGGTGAAATACTTGATCACCTGCGGTTTTTCTGATGGCATCAGATTCGCCCGTGACAGACGATTCGTCGCATTTGAGATTGTGACCCTCGATCAAGATTCCATCCACAGGCACAACATCTCCAGGTTCAAGGAACAGCACGTCGCCAACGACAAGATCATGAACATTGACCATCATTGATTTGCCAGAACGAAGCACTTTGACTTCGCGGTCATCCTTTTTGGTATTGAGCTTCACAAAGGCCTTTTCCTTTTGCCAATCATTGTGCGAGCCAACCAACACGACAATGACGACGGCGACAATAATAGCAACACCCTCGACCCAATCCACTGGCGGAGGCCCATTGGGGTCATGTTTTACGCCAAATGTTTCGTACAGGCCCAGCGCCAAAGAAATGACACCAGCGACGGCCAACAAAATAAGAACCTTCTCATTGAAGGCGATCCACATTAACTGCCAAATTGGCTTTGGCTTTTTGGGTGGAAGGGCGTTTGGTTTAAAAACCCGAACTCTATCCGCGTATGGGATGTTATTGTTTTGCCTGGAGTTTGACAAGGGCTGCTTCTCTCCCTCATATTTTGCCTTTGGGTTGATGGCATCATCGAAAGAGACGCTTTTAGCTGCGTGTGTTTCATCCACACTCAACCCGCTGGTTACATCGGACTGCAGGCCACGCGCAATGCCACGAAGACCACCCAGCGCGCGAAAGGCAGAAACGGATTTGGGGTTTAGAAGTTTCCCAAGCTGACCAGGTGAGAAAGCAAAGGGGTTGTTTTCAACTTCAAAGTCCTTTTCCGTACCCGGATCAGGGCGCAACGCTTCCTCGGGGCTCTCTTCGATAATACTTGGGGCAATAGTACTGGTATCTGGATCAAGATATGCACTAGAGCCCTCAGTAACAATAGTCTCGGCATTGCTAGGAGCCCGTTGATGAGCCGATCCTTGCGGCAAGGGAGGGGCCAGGTAGTTGTTGGACATGATAAGGAAGAAATAGCTTATGCAAAGTACCTGACAAGATAACTGTTGGGGTACCTTTGCAGGGTGAGGAAGTTCTGGAGATTGGTATCGAGGTACAAGACAAGGTAATATGTAAACGCAATAGGCTCATGTAAATTTGAGCAAATTGGTGCGGCAGAAACAAGTGGCCTCTGGTCAAGAGAGATTTTTGCTGTTTCATGATTGAGAAATTATGGATAATGAGGCATTAACTCGGTTTCTTGTTTTCCTCCTCCAAACATGCTGTAGGGGGTGAGAGGCTATGCTGCGAGGCTAGATTGTCAGGGCGTGACCGACATCCTGAGGTCCATGTGTGAACAGGAGCAGGCTCTCGATGTCACCTTTCGGTCGGAAAGCAAGATAATCGATCATCAAAACTAATTCATCGAGGCTGTGCTCACTCATGCGACTTTTCTGATTTGTGATTAGATGCTACCACTCGAGAGGGCACCAATCCAAGCTCGCGATGCCACGTTGTCCGTCCGGTAGAGCATTGCTGCCTTGAACTTCGTATAGGATCTGACACAAGGCAAAACGCACACGGGCAGTGTCAAGGGGAAGCAACTCTTTTCTAAAGACGGAGGCCTCTACCTGTATAACAATTCATGTTTGACGAGGCTGATGAACAGTTGAAACACGACCGAAGCAAAACCAGAGCGGTATCCACATACGCGGACGAAGTGGGCTGAGAGTAACTAGTGGGAATCAAGCTTATAATCCCTGCACATATGAGGCAGGGCTAGACGTGCAGCGCATCATGATGCACGTCCGATCAGCCACAATGCAAAATTGGTGAGGGTGGTCAGAAATGGACAAAATATAATGGGAGACATTGAAAAAGAAATAATACTGAACATTAAAAATAGGCTGGAATTAGTGCAGACTTTCCCAACCGTCGTACTTTTTTTTTTTTTGGTATTTCCCCAACAGGTCAAAATAGAACCCAAGGCTGGGGCGCATGACAAGCTTTTTTGTCTGTGTACTGCAGTGAAGCGTGACAGACTGCAGCGCCAAGAGTGGCTGTGTGTTTCATAGCCAATAGATGCAGAATGGAATCTAACAGGGCGTGAAACGTTTTCGGTTAGCCTGTACCAGCGAACGTTTCGCTCATTTTCTGTCCTGAATAAGCGATCTTGCAGCGTAGCATCAGGGAAATGTGTCATACAAAACGATGATTCATCTTTGAATAGAACAAAGTAGTATTGCACCGTTACAAATGAACATAGCCTCCCGGAAAAAAGAATCTGTCTCGTTACACATCAAGGCTGCATATGGCTTTGCATGTACTATCTCTAGGCCGAAACAGATTTAGTTTCAGAATACCACACTCATGAAAGTTAAACGCAATAACACCAGAGGATACAGTGTCACAAGGTGAAGCTAGGTGTAGGTAAAATTGTTAAAGACGTTTTATTCATCAAATTTCCACAAAAAGAGAGAATAACATTAATAAATGTGCTGGGATATGTGACTGGGATATGTGAGCTCTTGACAGAGATGTACCCAAATGCTTATAGAAACCTCAAATTCCTTGACTCCAACCTATCAATGACTCCAGCTATATTACGGCTATATCATATGTGCCGTAATGATGTTACTTTTCGTTACCAGTGACTTTTGCTGCTACCTCGCCTTCTCCCCTCTGCATGCAATCATGTCTCGCAGGATGTTAAGGTGAACCTGACGGAATTTCGGGGGATGCTTTTGTGACAAAATGAGAATGTGGCTCGACAAGTACTTCTGTAACCCCAGAAAGTTCTGTTGCCCGTCTCAACGGTATGTTCGATTCAATTGTACTTCCTGATTGTTTTAGATTGAAGTATGGTCGCAAGGACGGGATACATGCAATATTGATGCTAATGGTCGACTCTAAGGCACTCCAAAGCACTAAAATAACATAAGAAATATCAGATAACCCGTTCCGGTTGAGAGGTTGATAATATCAATAAGCTGGACTTACGTATATAATTTATTGGAGTTTCGATACCGATGGTCGTTTCTTCAAATGTGATGTAGCGAATAAGGGAGAATGTCATACTTATAGCTCCGAGAAGAAATGTGCTGTAGACTCCGATCTTGAGAGACTTTGTGATGCATAGCTCGGTAACAACAAACCAGGGAAGCACAAACACTGGCAGCTTTAGCAGTTCGTACAGATCGACTTGCTCTGGAACAGACATACCTAATATATCACCAAACATGTGAAGGGCCCAATGTACCCGGATAACTAGTACGCTAGACCTCCAGAGAGGACATGGATTGCCTTTAAAAATATTCCTATTTTAAGCTAATTAGTACCTATTCGCTCTCTCAATCTATGATGATACTTACCAAGTGGAGTCAATGGGCTGACATATGCACAACTGTAGGATTATCGATGCAATATATGAAGCTGCTACATATACGATCGCGATCCATAGAAATATTCTCCGTTTTTTCATAAAAAGAGGGAAAAATTGCAAGTATGTGCAGAGAAGCGCTGCTTTACAAGAATACAAGGTCGTCAGAAAAAAGAAATTTCCTATCCAAATTATCTAAAGCGCGTAGTAGTGTTAGGTATCTATCAATGAATAGTATACTGATGATAATATCAGGCTCACTCACTTCCAAGATGACGGGAATATCTTTTATCTCCCCATTATATCCTCCCATCATCGTTGTCAGTTGTGGTTCCAATGCTTGTAGGTCGCGAAGCACAAATAGAATGCTGGTGTTTGCGATGCAAAATGCCCATGCAACGCAGATAAATAAATCATTCAGTAATAACTTGCGCTTTTGGATTCGAAGCCGAAGGTACAGGCGGGCTATTATAAAGATGGTTGCAATGCTAATAAGGACCCATGCCGATGCCTACGTATAATGAGCAAATCTGATATACCACAATCCGTGCTGAGAGCGCTTACTAAAATCACCTCAGCTTTCGGAGATGGATATGCCATGGCGCTACGACTTTTGGTTCGTAGCTGTCTCGAAAACGCGAACCATTTATTCGATCACGAATTTATGCTCGTTGGGGTTGGGATAACGGGCTACGCCATCGATGCGTTAAATATAAATGATGGACAAAACACGTCGGAGAAGGCCTGAGTTTGTAATTGGACTGAGTGTTATAGAAAGATCTAACCACATGCCAAAGCCTTGCAGGAAAACACTGTTTTCATAGAGATCGCTCTATGTGGCTTGGCACTAAGTCTACGACGATCACCGGAAAAAGAATAGCGATAGCAATTATCGAAATGAATTTTTAATTTTACCAAATACCATGTCTAAAAAGAGCTAGTGAGAACCAGGCTGTCGCTTACTAATTTATTTTTGTACATTAACCCAGGTATGGTTTTCACAATTCGGTATTCCGAGCAATACGTATAATACGGGAAATATCCTGGGTCTTGATGCAACAAGAAGTCAAGAAAAAATCTACCCCATAACGCATCAGCTTATGATTCTTTTGTTGACCTTGCTGACACAATTGCACCCACAGCAGCTGGAGGAAGAGATCGCCCGCCTCCCCGGTAGTGTAGGCACTAAACATTCCGTGGTGGAACCAAAGGAAATTAGATTGACTAGTTCATACCAGGGCTCAAACCTTGATCAGAAGGCCTTCACTGATCTAATCATGAGACTGTCGGTTTCTCAATCCGTTTGTCTGTGTTGCTACAATAGCTACATTAATACCCACATAGCTGTGGCTATGATAAATCAACCACTCTGCAAGCACATTTAAAACTGGTGACTTTAAAATGTACATTTACATAATATCAAGAGCCCCAAGCTGCCTCTCGCCATTGGGCGCCCTGGCGTCTGTTAGGGGGGATTCAGTGGCGTTAATGTCCGGCTCAACCCACCAATACCTGTCGTATTCAGGGTGTTAGCTTCTGCCTGGAACATCCACTTCTCAAAAATGTTGCAGATGATTGACGTCGTCGAGTCATTGATGCTGCAAGGTTGCCAACAGATGCATCAAACCAAAATTTTAGCAGAGCAAAATGGTAGCCAACACTTAGGCGTTGAAATCGCTCTTGAAAGCAGGATCGTGAACAGGAAGTCAAGTGAGGCATACTTTTGAACAGTTTCAGGCCACGATTTGGACACTGTGCGTTGTCATAATTGCAGCAAGACCGTAGCCATACAACACTGCAATGTTAAGTATGATCGGCTCGTCAGGATTGGGCCCCTTCGCGTTCGCATCCAGACCCTTTAAGAGAAGAAACGGTATCATACTGTGGTCAAAGGAGGATACGCCTAAGAACATGTTCTTTCTAAAGGTTAAGGCTTTGTTTTTTAATCTTATATACACAGTTCATAAACCTCCCTGATCTCACCGCAATACCGCAACAATCCCAGCTCCAAGAAAAACGCTATACAGGCCTTGGACACTCCCTGAATTACATTATCGGAACCTTAATTGAGACAATTAAGGCTGCAAGCTAGAGCCCTCACCTCTGCAAATGGTGCCCTTGTATTTACCTTTGCCTAATAGTTCTGAGCTTTTATCCTCTCCAGGTGGACTACATTTCGATGCCCGTTACACTGTGCCCAAGTCATGGGTGTCTTATTTCATCTATTGCTAATATCCTCCGCCAACCGCTCTGTACAAAGATGTGCGGCAGTTTGTGTTAATATTCGAGAAGCGGTTTTATAATGGACAAATGGCCACTATTTACGGCCCAAAAAAGTGGTCTGCCGCCCATGGGATTAGTAAAATCAGATTAACATGCGTCTTAAGTAGAGATTTCACAGTGCATATGTCCTCTTTATATACAGACCAAAAGAAGACTGTTTGGTTGTCCGGGTATTTTGTTTGCGAGCTCACACAATTCTCAAGGAGCAATGTCACAATGTTGAAGTGGCGACTATACACGGATTGCCAGAACAATATGACGTCAAACGTGAAGCAGGGATGCTTTGCATCTGTGCCGTGATTAAGCAGAGGCTCTGCTATTTTTTCATGACCCTTTTCAGAAGCCAATAAAATAAGGCCATGTGTAAATATTGATCATTGCTGACTTTGAGGTCTGCCTCAGCATCCAAAACTAAACTCACAATAGGAATATGCCCCTGACTAACGGCAAGGAACAGTGGCGTTTGGTCATCCTTGTCCTTGGTTGTAGCATCTATACCTGCCCCCATCAGTATTTTGCAATGGCGTTATATCCATCAGAGACGGCGACGTGTAGTGGTGTCTGGAAAATCCCCCCCACCCCCTGCTTTTTAGAACAGCTGATATCTCCGGCGTTATAATTAATCCGATAGCCGCATATCCATAACAGACACTCTGTTGGCTTAATCCTCTCCGACTCGATTACCTTCATCTTGCCTACCTTGTTCCTACACTTTATCCTGCACGTCATCCTTTTTCTGCATTTATTTATTTCTCTTGTTGCTACTTGCTCACTTCGGGCCCTCGTTTCAGCTTTCCAATGCGATTGTCTGACAGAGAAGCCAGCCATGCGGTCAGGACAACGCTCGAGCCGCTTGCACGAACAGGTCTCAGCATTGTATATACGGAACGAGTCTGTTCTTAAGGCAGCCGGGTATTGGCTTGACGGCGAAATGTATGATCGTGCATCGTTTGCCCAGAACCCAAGCGATGTATTCAAGCGGGAGGCCGCCGTTTATGCAGCTTTGGGCTCGCACCCACACATCCTCAGGTGCATAGGGGTCGAGTTGATGGCCAATGGGGAGGATGCTTGGGCTGTGGGCCTCGAGAGAGCACCGCATGGCAATTTCCGCGAGTACATGGAAAAGAACGAGGCCCCCGGCATAACCCGGCGTGTCGAGCTCGCGATCCAATTCGCAGAGACGCTCCAGCATATACATGACCGTGGCATCATATGGGGCGATGTTTCGGTGCGAAACAGTCTTGTGTTTGATGGTTTGCATGTAAAGCTGTGTGACTTTGCTGGGTCTATTCTTCGAGAGAGATATCCTGAACTTCTCTTCTCATACGAGACCCGATATTGGGCACCGGGGCCGGCGGAGAAAAATCCTGCGGATGGTACGATTGAAATGGAGCTGTTTGCATTAGGCACTGCCATCTGTGAAATAACACAGTGGGCCCTACCATACAGCGATGCCGCTAACCTGGATGCAATTGAGGAGAAGCTTGAGAATATGTAGTACCCTGGCCTAACAGAGAGCAATCCAGCCAAGGACGTTATTCGAAAGCTTTGGCATTTTGGGTATGGTTCTGCACAGGAGGTTGTAAATGATTTAAAATTAGCAATATATTGTTAGGGCAGGCGACGTGTACCCTGTCCTTTTGATCGGAGAAGACCTAGTTGTTAGTACCTCTGTACTCACCGGTAGCTAGATTGTAACTGGTACGCGCTTAAGGGCTTTGCAATCCTTCCCCTCACTTCCCATGCGCGCTGAGGACGGTGTAGCAGGGTCAGTCGAAGTTAAATGCCACCAGTTGTCTCGCATGGTGTCATAGAAACACACGGCGAGAAAATGAAGGGAGGGTATATAGCTACAAAACCTCCCGCCGATTAATCGAGAATTATACGTTGCCCCCTGTTAGAAAACCCACCATGCTATAGGTTACAGCTCTTTAATGTCACGAGAATCCTTAACGTACTATTGTTTGGTATCTACTTCAACGGTGGATCTTGCAGCACTTCGCATAGATGTATCTCTGACCATAGAGGAAGGGGCTAGTTGTCATTTCTCATTCTAGGGATGGAAGTCCATGCATGTAATAAGTTCAACGTAAAAGATTCTAGGAAAATGGCAATTCTGACACTCAACTATTGATCATCACGGTATTAAGTCGAGGTAGGTGAGAAGCAAGCAATCGTCCATCACTCAGCAACTTGGGGAAAACAGCGTGATCCGTATTAGCCACCCTCCTCAAGCAACTAGCTGGAGCCATTCTGTAGAGCCTTTTCAGCAGATGAGCTTTCTATAATCTAGTGAAAACAACCCATCCACCATCATCCAACCAAAATCGAGGATAGAAGTTTGATCATCTCGGTAACATCCTCCAACTCGCCAATGTACATTACATGCCTGTCAGGCCTAACTAGTACAAGGCATCCTCTGTCTCGATTTATACCGTACTCGCTGTATGCTTCGCTTAGAGCCCAGGTATTTGTTTCACTGTTGTCGACGAACACGAGGTTGGATGGATCACGATTCTTGAAGAGGGACGGAGGTAAATCGGTGATCTCGACGTCGTCCCTGCTCGCGCTGTGTAGGACAATAGTTTCAAATATATCTTGAGGCGCGACGGCATGCCTGTCATTAAGGACTCGGAGAAAGGTCTCGGGGAGCTCGAGAACCTGCGCAAGATGTCCCACGCGGCGTTGCTGTTCTGGTTGCGATATATGGCCCGCGAAGACAACGATCCGGTATAGGCCGTCACTGGGAAAGTATTTTCCGAAGTCGACCATTTCTCCGCTCGCGTGTTTCTCCACCTTCTGTGTCGGCAGCCGCCTACCCACAATGATGCCAGGCGCCAACTGCTGTTTGGAAACAACTCGGCCACCTTCCTTAGCGACGAGCAATCCAACCTCATACTCGATTGCTGTGGTGCTTGAAAATGGGAGACCGGCCAGTAGTTTCTCGCGGGTTCCTTCAACCGAAAAGTTGCCTTGTATTTGCATAGCCTGCGAAATACTATGGTCAAAAGCAATAAGTTGTTGGGTCGTCAATCCGCGCTCCTCGTCGTATGTCTTGAGGATAGCAAGTGGAGAAATTCCTTTGATAACATGAGCAATTTTCCACCCTAGGTTATATGCTTTAAAAAAAAAAAGTGTAAGCAAAACTTCATATTAGATGAGTATACTGGAGCGTTTACCGTCTTGCATGCTGAAGTTCATACCGACCCCGGCTCTGGGCGAATGGATGTGTAGTGCGTCGCCTGTGAGAAAAACACGAGAGTGCTTTGAAGCAGAGCTGGCGACTCGGCGCCGGCTACCAAACACTCCGCACCAATCAATATGAGTGACTTCTAGCTCATACGGAGCAACAATTTCCTTCATCGACTTAATGATGGCTTCTGGGGTCGCTTCTGACCTGCTGGCAACGGGGGCAGCGAACCGAACCAACCCGTCCTCCCTTGGGACGAATCCCGCTCCACGGCCGTCCTTGATGATGTATGATTGAATATGGAAATCCGCTTTAGAGTTTGTTAGTATGAGCCCAAAGAATGAGGAAGCAAGAATCTATATTACGGAAATTTGAGGTCGCAATGCAGTCCAAAATCCCCCCAACGGACTCATCCATATCATCGTCGTCTCCGAGGAAGCTGAAACCCAAAGCATTACGAGTCCAGCTTCTGCTTCCGTCGGCTCCGATTACAAACTTCGCATTAATAATTTCGGTACTCCCTTCTTTCCCGGTGACTTTACGCTTCAAGTATGGCTCATCTGCCGGGTCATAGTTGAAATCCCCGGGCTGAGGTATGGTCTCATTATTGGCAGATAGAGCCAATTCTTTGTCCGTGAGATGTTTTACCTTTAATTTGATGGCATGAGCTCGAGGATCATGGATTCTCGACTCGTCGATATCGATAGCTATGGCTGCTACTCCCCGTTCAACTTCGAGTCCGTTGAAGGTTTTCATACCATTGAGGAGAACACGCTCAGTATTGCCTGTATATGGTTAAGGATCTTACCAAAAGTCGCCGATAACGGGATGAGAAAAACCTTGGCTCGTGTGAATCAGATGGTGCTGCCCGAGATCTGGATACCATTTTGGAAAGCGAGCGACGCGTTTCAGAGGAATTTCCTTGGCACCCACCTATATGTGTCTGGTTAGATTAGGCCCTAAGCAGGAGGTATCTCTCACGAACCCAGATTGTAGTCTCAACCGCAGCGGCGCCCTTCTCGTAGATGTCCTCCAGGATGTCAAACGAGTCGAAGATGTCCAGTGTTCCGGGTTGCATTCCATCAGCATGGCCCCGGAACACCTTTGTGGCATGGGCATCGATTATGCGTGCATTCACACCACTTCGCGCCATCCACAAGGCTGCCATAAGACTACGTTGGATGAAATCAGAAAACAAGCTGATAGATCAAAGAGTCCCTTATCATGGTAAACTTACCCAGACGGCCCAGCGCCGATGATTACCACATCAGTGGTCGATTCGGGTAGTACAGCCATGAAGTCGCCGAAAAGTCCAAGTGGGGAATTCGTAAGAGAGTTGTCTGTATCTTTAACGTGATAGATGCGGTAAGGGATCTCGAGTTCGACGCGGCTGTATGTGTTTCTTAAGTATCGCTCTTCGGCACGGAACTCTAGAAACCCCGTGGCCGGGAGGATGATGGGTCCTAGTATCCAAGCATTCAAACTTTAGCCATCCTTAGCTGTACTTTCATCATCATTGGTCATACTTTGTCATCTTTGGTCGCATGTTAGTCACAAAGGGTTTTCGCCTCGCACTCCTGCGTGAATCCGAAACTGGCCGCTGTGAAGTCCATGGCTGTAGGTACCCACGGCTGGCCATGTCCTTTTCCCGCTTAGTCACGAGGAATGGACAATAATGCGGGGTATGTAACTGCGGGGCGCGATGGGCCTCTCCTCGCAGGTTTGGGGCAGATTGGTTCTGGGGGGCAGGGACAACGTCTCTCACTTCGGTGTGATCGCCTAGCTACTTAATTCACTCTCGCCTAGAACCAGTCGGCCGATCATGGTCCAACGGAGTTATCTACGTACCCCGCACCATGTAATTCCGAACTGACGGTGTATATGTTAAAAGCCTTGCGCAGATCTGACAACGGAAGCCCACTGCTCCTTCAGTATCATCTCTGCCCTGCTGATTATGATCCGAAACAATTGTTGACGTGAGATTCATCGTTACCGTCGAACAACCAATCATGTCTACTACTAAGCCTATTATTTTATACTCTCATGCCAGAGGTCCTGTCCCATGGAGAGTCGCCATTTTGCTCGAGGAACTAAAGGTTCCTTATGAGAGCAAGTACCTTTACACCTCTGAAATGAATTCGGAACCCTTTAAGTCTCTCAACCCGAATGCTAAAGCTCCTGCTATTGAAGATCCTAATACGAGAATGAGGCTATTTGAGGTAGGTTATACATCTAAACTATATATAACCCTAATAAGTCTTGACTTGAAATATAGGCCGGCGCTATCATCCTCTATATCCTTGATACTTACGATAAATCCGGCACATTGCACTCCCTCTCCGGTCCAAATAAGTACCTGGAATTAGCATGGATGCAATTTCAGGCCTCCGAACAACACATGTACTATAGTCAACATGCCTGGTTCATCTACAAACACCCGGAACATCTCCCGTCTGTCCTCGACCGCTATGAATGGACGGTCAAGCGCACTATTCAGATGCTCGACGAGCATCTTGAAAAGACTGGCACAATGTATCTCACTGGCGACAAGATCACTTTTGCCGACCTTGTCTTTGTGGTTACCAATGAGACGGTTCCCCAATTGCTCCCCGGATACGACCCGTCCAAGGAGTTTCCCCACTACGGAAAATGGAATTCTTCTTTAGTTAACAGGGCCTCTTATAAAAAAATAGCTGCGGATCGAGTAGCTCTTGGCCAACCCCTTGGTGTAGTCGATCAGAAACACATCGACAACCATATTTGGAGAAACGATCCAAACCACAAGTGATAATTTCACCGAATATTACTTGATATGTCATATCTTCGGTACATGGGGGCGTGGTTGGCAGGATAATTATTGCCAAGGGAGGGGATTCGGATGGCAATGATGCTGGATGGTAGACTACTAGGTTGTCTCAGGGCCATGCTACAAGGATACCACTGTATCTACCGCTCGATCTAGGGTGCCAACTATGAGATTTATTCCATGATACGAAGTGCTAACGTGCAGCGTGTGATATACCCCGACACCATCCACCGGCTACGCAAGTCCACCCCTCTTGATTCCGTATGACAAGCCTAGCCTGACATGGTATTTCTGGTTTTGCGCTGACTCAGCGCTTTCGGCGACGCTAGTCGTAAACCCTGTCATGCTAGCAAGTCTATCAAGCGTCTTGAAACCAAACTAAGGCCGCCTTGTAAGTAACGATCCAAACAATTCAAGCCAACGTAGCTGCGAGTGTGGATTGAGCAATCACGCGGATAGCTTAGATTGCGGTGGTTTTGAATCGAATCAGGTCGCGTGATTTAAAAACCTTGATCAAACACAGTGGGGGCACCTTCCCACCAAATTTTCAAGTCCAGCTACGGAGCCACAGTACCTAACCCATAGTCTTATTAGACCCACAGCACTCAGTAGCGTCTTATCATGGTTCCATTCTGGTTGATAGATCATACTAACTTGTCATAGATACCTTATCATATGAATCTGTCATTCTTCCCGAGCTAACACAAGGATGCACTTGCAACCTTGATACCGCAGTGTTGATATGTATACTCCTTTCTTCTAAATTCCCCCATTTTTATCAAACACTAGCTTTAGAGATAGCACTCTTACAAAGGCGGACAAGCTCTGTAACAAAGTCATTTATTAAGTGAAGGTGACCAAGTTCATAGGGCGTTAGGTTTCGTATTGGCATACTGCGAATAAGGTCTGCTGCTGAGCTTAATAGCTCTAGATCTATCTTTGCTTTTGCAGTTAGTGGTTCAGCTAAAACGTGAATAAATATGATCATCGTCGCGGCCGTAGGATAGAAGACAACAAGCCTAGCACAGATAGAGTTAGATAACCCCGTAACTGGTCTACACTACAAAGAAACTCTGGGATGAAGACGACGTGAGCCCTAATGATCAGATGTACACTCACCAGAATGCTTCTCCTGTTAGACCATTAATGGCCGCTCGGAGATAGAGCAAGGTTGACCGGCTCGCTTCAAGGCACAACTCCATGCTGGAATTAATGCCCAGATTATGTTCGTTCGTACCATGGCCACCATATACGTCATTTGCAGAGCACCTAGCGCTGGCCTGGTGGATTGTTACCATGAGGTAGTGGTACTCAAAGTGTAGGGCAATATGCTGCATTCGTTGTGGTAATTTGAGATCTGGCACTTGGTGGTTGGGATCAGATATCAAGAGCGAAGGACGGAAGGTCTCCGGGATAGATAATCTCCAACTTTCAAGTTCAGCATCTAGCTCGAGAATTGTACGAATCACCTCAGCGTCTGACTTGGTAAGAGCTTGAGCGGAGTATAGCGATCGGTAAGTTTTATCCTTGAGTCGACTGAGTCGCAGTTCTCCGGGAAGGAAAGGGACTAGCGACTCATCCGCAAAGAAATGCGAGAAGATGTCGCCGCCTGGCGGTGGCACCATGAAACGGTTTTCGATATAACCTTCGGGAAAAGTGAGGTCGCAATACTCATCAAATATCAATGGTGGCTGCCCCGTTCGTAGGGTAATATCCTTATCAAAAATGTAACAATGCCAAAAGAGTAGCCGAATTTGACGGACTTCTCGCTCCTGGCGAGTGATCTCGGAGCCAAAGGATTTAACGTCCCCGTTTACATGTCCACCAAGCGTAAATACCATCCGGCATGCAATAGCGTGGTACATAGCACCGGCCACTGAGCGGCCGTAAAATGTTTGAACAA
Source organism: Calonectria crousiana (assembly GCA_013406985.1). NCBI lineage: Eukaryota > Fungi > Ascomycota > Sordariomycetes > Hypocreales > Nectriaceae > Calonectria > Calonectria crousiana. The sequence goes on from VTGD01000074.1 coordinate 414,327, forward strand.
GGTGCTGGTCACGTTACTTCATCGTGTCCCCCTAAATCACACTTGGACCTAACATGGGCGGGCTTACTAGCATGACGGCCGTCTGAAGAGTTTCCAGGCTGACTTCGTGAAGGTTATAAAATAGGAGGGAGCGTGCCCTGTCGGTACATGCATCCCAATCGACAGTCGGCAGAAATTGCAGTTGGCCGTGGAATATACCCATCATTGAAAGAAAAGCCAATATACATGCTTTCGCAGTGTTGTGCTTTCGGGATGGCATCTTTCCCCAAGGTTCATACGCCACGGCAATACTCTCCCGGAACAGGCTGCAATCGATGACTGGGAATATCAATCGCATAACAGAGTTCTGAAAAGCGTCTAGGGACTCCTCGACAACGCTTCTCTTTGGCAGTGAACCAAGCTGGTTGATAGGTCCCTGAATGTGCGACTGAGACAAACTTGATCGCTGGGTTCGTTTTGCTTTGTGAAGGGCAGTTAGCTTTTGAAAATCGCATTTTTCACCGGTTCGCGAATCAATCAATGCCTCAATTTCTCTAGTAAAGAGAGGAATGCCGCTATGAGCGCGATTTTTGCCGAGAAGACACCCGGAATAGAGACCATGGACCCCTTTGGAAGGGTATGAAGATGAACTATATGACGTGTTAGATACTTGTTGGACATTTACACTCGGAGGACGGCCCAGGCCCAAGACTGGCCTATTTGCAACGAGTTTGAATCGTCTTGAAAGGTTGTCGTTGACGCCTGAGATTTTTCTTGATATTGTTAGGCATGGAGAGAAGAAGATGATACCGCTCTTCGAGCTTGAAGCACTATCTGAATCGTTAGATAGATGGAATGCGTGACTTACTTTCGCCAGGCCTTGTCTCTTTCTGTCACTCCATAGAAAGTGCATACTTTGCCGTGATGACTGCACCAATCGCACTGTCGTATAGCAGAGCTCGCAGCGTTACCGTCACATTGAATCTAATACAATTCACAAGATCAGCTACAAGCAAGAACACCTAGCTACCCCTCCACCCTGCCCCACGCAGATGAGATTGTAAATCGCACTCGAAGATTCAGAAGGTTGTATTACCCACCTTCCTCCGACGGCAAGCATCACATGCCCGTCGTTTTCTCATGACTCGTTGTCTCAACTTGGTAATCGTGCGAGTAGGAGTCTGTTACCAGCGCTCAGTAGATGAGTGGTCGGCGGAAAACAAGTTGGCTATAGTTACTCAGCCCCAGAGGCGAAATTTATTTTGCGCTTACTAAACGGACAGATGATCCTTCTTAATCCTTGAAAGGGTTTTGCACGGGACGTGGAAGTATGACCGCCGGACATGAGCTCGGACAAGCGAGGAATCCGAAATGTCCAAGCGCGCAAGTCAGTTCCACTGCAATGACTCAAGACTTGGAAACTTGTTGAGCCGAAATTACTGTAACTAAATTAGCATGGTTGTAATAAATGGTCAAATACTGGACCCGAACTTTAATATGCGCTGAGTCAGCGCAAAATAGATTAAGGTCAGTTTTAGTACAAACTTAAAAGTAGGCTTGATGTTAAACCGAATCATGTACATGGTAGCACGTGCACCCACGAAAACGCACTTCATATACCTACCTAATCCTCCAGAAAGTCTATTACACTGTGACCAAGTCATGGGTGTCTTATCCATCTATTACTGATATCCTCATTAGCTGCTTTTCAAGTAGAGGTTCTTTTATCCTCCCTTGTCCCAATTCAATCGCCTTACATGTGTCACAGGCTGAGGCCTGGTTGAGGGATACGGCTGTGCCGTATCCACTTAGATTAAGCTTCCTGACCACTTTGGTAGCGAGGGCACACCAAGGCATATATAATCAGAAGAATGCATTTCTTCTGATCGCCTTTCTTTCCTTTCCTCTCTAGCTTTAGATAGACTAATACAGAGTGTAACGGTCTGGTCCAAACCTTACTACAGGGTAGTTCGGTCTGAGGTATCCAACAATGTAAACCGTAGGGTTTATGTTGCAGAATGGATCAGGCACGTTGGGTTCGAGCAATACAAAAGATAACAAGTAAGAGAATGTTACGTTTGGTAATGGGTCAATTGGTCAAGCGAACAATTGAAGGTAACCAAGTTGTATTGAAAGCTGAGTTGGATCCTAATGATCACAACTTTGTCTATATAGGTCATTGGATCAGTGTGGGTCTCTTAGATCAGTGACTGATCCAGAGGATCAGTACTGATTCCCTTAGTGGGTCACTGATTTACAGCTGCGGTCACGTGTCTAAGGTTAACCCGAGGTTTCCCCGTGGCCACCCTGTAGGTTAGGCCTGGGCCGTAACAAAAGCTGTCATCGTCATACACATTGATGGCCTCATTAGAAGGCTGTTGGGAGTCCATAGTAAATTAAAAATGTTTTACATATCACAAGATGAGGGGGAAAAATGAATGTCATGGAAGAGCTTGATTTCTTCTATCTAACTGACCGTAGGTCAGGCTTTTATGGATGAATTCAGTAGTGACTGTTAGTGACTGTTATCTTCGGAAATGACTGTGCCGATGATGATGCTACTGATCTCTTACTGTTAGGTCCGGCTTCTTGCTATCCGGCGTTTCGTGGCGTTGAGATGAAATATGATAGACCTAAAATGTGACATTACATAGTAAATTGCATTGCATTGATTCCAGAAGTCATTGATGTCACTCGAGGTCACTGTCACGGTTTGGCCCGATTGGGCTAAAGCGGGGCTAGCACTTCGACCGTAGCAGCGATGCTGCGTCCTTAACCGTTGCGGCAAAAGGATACGTAATGACTAAGCTGGCAACTTAGTCATTTAGCCGCGTATAAGACCCTAGGCACAGCCTAGGTCAAGGTCCCAGGCCTTCAGCCTGTAACAGTCACCTTGCTTTTGCCGGGGTCATGTGGGGCGGGGTACGTTCGTGCAGGCTTACCGCAGTCAAAGGGATAAGAAAATCCTAAAAATATATAAGTATATTATAAGAATATCTAAATTAAAACTAGTTATATTCTATAAGAACACTTTCCCTATTAATAGAGTAAATACCTAACTATGTAATACTAAGCTACTTCACCAAATTTACCTGCATCCTCTAATATGTTCTGAAGTGTACTTTCTACTTTAGTAGCAGTCGAGGTATCCCTTGAAACGTCCTTCTCTACACGAGAGTCGGAGTTTCTGTTTCTAAGCTCCACACCTTTACCGCCACCAGTGCCAGTGTTAACCCTCACAGGATTTCGCGGCCTGGAAAGAACCGCATTTCCTGCCCCGCTGCGGTTGCCGATTACGCCACCGTTATCGCCTCCATCAACATCATTGTTGCCCGCTTCATTATTGTTATTGCCGACCCTGTCATCATTGTTGTTGTTGTCGACGTTTCTATTTTCGTCGTTGTTGACTCTTCTTTGATCATTGCCTCTCTCTTCATCATCGTTTCCCCCTTCACCGCCTCCCCTTCGACCATTGAAACGCTGACGGACATTTTCCCAAAGATTCTGAGCTTGGCGCCATAGAGCCCTGCAAACAGCTTTCATGGCAATCCAAACATATTTCAAGATTTTGCCTGCTACGTGCAAGGCCATCTCTCCGAATTTCATTTCCATATACAACTTCATCGCTTCAGTTCCCAGTGCTTTCAAAGTAGCCCATCCATTCATTGACTGATCAGTCGTAGAGGTGTCGTTGTTGCTATCTGGAGTAGAACCATTTTCTGATCCACCGGGAGAGCTAGGCGTGGAAGAGGCAGATGGAGAGCCAGTATAACCCCACCAATTTCCCAAGGTGGGAACTGGTTCACCCTTCGCCCAGTAGTAGCCCGAGAACTGATTACCGAGAAAAGGGTCACTAATATTGGGGTTATTATTTACCACCATCCAAAGTTGCGCTGAACTTGAATTGCCAGAGTCAGAGGTCCAAGTAAGCTGGTCGTTGTCCAATTTTGGATCAATTATAGTAGTTCCATCGATAGTGATTTTTCCGCTAGTATCGATGATAAGCTGAATGGCACTCTTATCAAGCGAACCATCGTTCTTAGGCGACGGAACGTAGATTTGGTATGTATCGGCCCATTGCGCAAGGGTAGACGCTTCGAGAGGTCCCTGGTCTGATTGTTTGGTGCTAGGCAATGGGAACTTGCCTTGACGACCCACAATATTAGGCTGGGCAGGTTTGGTCATTCCAGAAGCCCAGAAGTAACCTGTGAATTGAGGTCCAATGTATGCATTCTGAATCTGTGCGGAAGCTGTATTCGACATACCGAGATCAGAACTTGATGGAGGAACGAAGTTTGGCGATGTAGGATCCATCTCTGCGGCAAGACCAGTCATACTCCACATATTGATTTCACAATTGTTACCATTCGAGGTATCCGTCCAAGTTAGGATGGCATTCTGAAGAGTAGCGTTATTAATGGCCGTACCATTAATAGAGATAGTATTGCCTTGAATGGTAATATCAGGCCCATCTGTGCCCTCCATAATCATATGGGTGTTATAGTGACCTTGCCAGAACCATAGATCGGTATTGTATGCATTTTTCAATGCCGCAGTAACGTCACTCAATGTGGTTGTGTAGCCCTGCTGCTGAAACCAAGCCGTAATATCAGAGGAGCTTGGGGGCGTATCCCCTGGGCCCGAGAAGTATTCATTGGCATAAGAGGTCCTGAGGCTCATATTTGTCTGCAGCGTTTGCACAAAGCGAGAGGCCTCGGAGGTGGAAGTAGAGGAAGACATGGTACTTGATGAGTATATTGTTGTTGGTTTTCATGAGATTCTTTGTGAATTGTACAAAAAGGGTTGAAGGATCCAGTTGAGCATGGCAACAAGTGTTTGAGCGGTGTGAGTGGTATGAGTCTTATACTGAACTTGCCTGCGGTCAGTCTCTCCAATTCACTCTGCTTTACTCGCGCAATTTCTTTATCCGCATAAATCCCTACCTAAAGTAGTCCCTCGGCTAATGGGAAGACTAGAAGCTAACGTAACGAATAAAATCTTGCTACGTATTAATGTGTGGAGCATGTGGCTGGTATTAGGAGGCTTAAGATAGTTAGAAGTTGAACCGTGTGGTTTTTGAAAGTGACTAACCTCTATTCCGCGGTCATCCTACGGTGTTTGGTACCATAGGATGACTGTTTTGTGCAAGATGATTGGTTCGAAAAAGGGCGCACGGGCCACAGGGGATCCACAATACCATAGGATGACTGTTTCCCATAGGATGACCGGTCTTGGACCAATAAGAGAGAGAGAGAGAGAGAGAGAAGAAGAAGAAGAAGAAAAGGAAAAAGAAAAAAAAAAAAAAAAAAGAAAGAAAGAAAAGTGAGGGGAACAGAACAAAAAAAAGGAAGGAAGAAAGGAAGGAAGAAAGAAAAGGAAAGGAAAGGAAAGGAAAGGAAAGGAAAGGAAAGAAAAGAAAAAAAAGAAGAAGCAATGGCTGCTGTACCTATGGCAAACGACCTTGCCTGGCTGCTCCACCACCCGCACTACCAAGCCTTGATCTGCAAGACCCACGGCTACGCCGTCACAGACCTCGAGAGCCACCTGCAGCGGGAGCACAAGGGCCTCGACCGGCTCACCTACCGAGCCCTTCTCCAGCACTACCGGGGGCACGATCTGAGAGGGCCAGCCTGGCAGCGGCCTGGCGGGCCAGGAAGGGAGCCACCGGCGGAGCCAGCCGCTCCGGTGCCCGGGCTGCCGGTCCGCCGAGGCTTCGGCTGCCGCTTGTGCCCCAGCTTCCTGACCATCAACTGGAAGCAGTGCAAGATGCACTGCAGCCAGGCCCACGAAGCAAAGAACAGCCAGGCTCGAGATGGGCTCTGGTTCAAGGCCGAGGT